>LQNS02278178.1:256784-272686 GCA_001587735.2 Parhyale hawaiensis | reverse complement strand
GGGCATGTTGTGGCTGATGTTGGGCATGTTGTGGCTGATGTTGGGCATGTTGTGGCTGATGTTGGGCATGTTGTGGCTGATGTTGGGCAGGTTGTGGCTGATGTTGGGCATGTTGTAGCTGATGTTGGGTAGGTTGCGGCTGATGTTGGGCATGTTGTGGCTGATGTTGGGCAGGTTGTGGCTGATGTTGGACATGTTGTGGCTGATGTTGGGCATGTTGTGGCGGCTGATATTGGGTATGTTGTGGTTCACATTTGGCTCGTTGTGGCTGATGTTGGGTAAAATGTGGCTGATATTTGATAGAACATGGTTGATATTGGGTCAACTGAGGCTGATGTTGGGCCAGGCGCGGCTGATACTGGGCCAACTGAGTATTCTTCTGGGCCATGACAGCTTCCAGTTTACTAAAAGCCTGAGGTCCCAGCGGCATCAGCTCCGGCACGTGTAGCCGTGCACTGCAGTCCTGTGGCCGCGAATGACGCTGTGTCGTCTGCGCTTGCTGGCGCTCGCTTCCACCCTAGAAAGATGAAGAGAGTTGCACATTAATGAAACTTGAGTAGCGTTTGCCATAGCCAAGAAATGGAGCGGTTCGCTGCGGGATATGGGAAAACTCTTCTGTTATCGAATCGATATCCTAAACGACGAGAGATGGGAGTGACATCGACAGAAAGCAAATTTTAGACCTTGGAGCAAGTAGCTATGCAGGACATTTCCACTTTTTTTTTGATAGGCCAGAAATGGATGGAGCAGATGGGTACTTCGACCTTTCTCTTCACGAGAGGCAGACATAATGCTCATCATATGGAAATAACTGGTACTGATAGCCGAGGAAAAAAATACTGATCACCTCTTTGAATACCGAGCAAACGGGAAGACCAAGAGCGCCTCCAGGAGGATCTCCAGATGTCATTCACAGCTAAAATTCGCTACGTGCAAGTCATTGCTAGAATTAAACCATCACGAAAGACTTGCTCTCCTTCATACGCACTCCAAAGGAAGATTTGCCGCTACTAATCATGTAGCAAGTCTAAGAGGAAGACGGGCTTACCTTGAGTAGGCTGAAAACACCATCTTAGCCAGCAAGATTGAGTTTCTGCAAGCCACAAGAGTAACCGAGTGATGGTCAATGCCTGGCACGCAATTCAACAATTCAACGGGTTGTACTTAGTGCACCTGCCTAAAGTATCGGACATGTCAAGCGTAGAACGCTTAATTCCTGTGTCCAATCGAACGTGCTAATACTGCAGGTAATAGAGTCAAATGAAACACACAGACTGACCTGCTGAGGGGCGAGAAGCTGCAGCTCGCGGTCGGTGCGTCCAGTGCTCGCAAGAGTGGCTGCAGCTGGGAGATGAGATGCGCTGGGGTCGGCGCCGGTACTGGTAGCCGCGGTCGTTGAAGTTCCAGTGGGGCTGACGGCGTTGCGCGAAGAGACAACGCTGAAGTGACCTCCTTGTGACGCAGTTTGACCAACGCCAGGCGAGTGTTTTGAATTACTCTCATGCCTGCCATAATCAGGACTGTTGTGGAGAAGAACAACGGGTTCATTTAGTAATTTTCTCAGCAGTGGATTGTCTTTTGCCGCACTTGCGGCGGGTGCGGCCGACAGAAGCTCTGAACTCCCTCCAGAGCTCGCAGCTTTCTGAGTATTGAGCACGAATGGCTTCACAAAACTGACGGGCCNNNCTGACGGGCCGGCCGCCGTGTTGCGCAGCTAATTTCTGCGTGGTGTCAGACGGGTGTGGGACGACAGGGACTGACCCGCCAGTGCAGTCGGAAGACGGGGCCACGCTCTGTACCATCTCATTAGTTTCCCCCACTGGCTGTTCTGGCACAAAAGGAGGGGGCGGTTCCGACATATGAGGGGATGACGTCTCTGAGAATGTTTGTGTCTCGTTCTGACTCACTGACTTTGCATCTCTAACTTCAAAGAAATTTAAAGCTGGATTCAAAGAGACAGCGGACTTTGTATCGGCCTCTCGCAGATTGACAATTGGCTGCTTGCCCTCCAAAACCGCTTGGTAATTTCCGTTGGTGATGGCTCTTGAGGAACCGAAACCAACACTGACACTGCCACTGCAGCCGTCAGGTTCTCTACTCTGGTGACCGCTGTAATCGGTAGACTTCTCCTCCTTGACACGAACCAGCCGTGAATTATCTGCAAAAACTGTCGCCGATGTTGGAGGCAAATGCATTAGAATTGGTGGATTAAGAGCAGCAGGCGGTCTTCTGGTAGAAAATTCATCATCGTTGTCGATTTCTTCTTTCTTGACGGCAAGGAGGTGATACTTGATGTATGGAACACATGGTCGTGGACACACCGTTCCTGCGGAATATTCGACTGATAAGCAACACATCTGCTTCGATAATCACCAGTAAACCATAAAACAAACAGGGAGAACACACTCACACACACTTTGAAAAACATGAGCGTTACAAGGCTAACTCAGAAAACACACACGAGTCCCATCCCCTGGACAGCAAAGTGAGAGATGCAACTAAGTATTAGCACGCATTCAAAAGTTAAACTAGATTATGACATTAATTGAAATCTCCGGGAGCAAACTAAAATTGTTTGCTTACGGTACGCAGTACAAAAAGTTCTCAAAGTTTTTGTTGAGTGCTTGCGAACGCAATAACCGAGTCGATAGGAATACGAGCATTTGCTAAAAATTCGCTGAAACATCAGCCGGCGTCGGGCAAGTGTCAAGTAAAGCTAATGAGAACTCTTTGAATTTTGAGTAATTTAGAACTCAAACTGTGGCGTACGTCTTTTTTTCTTCTTCTTCTTCTTCTTTAGCCCTACTCGAAAGCAACAGAACACCTAGACGCGTGACGGGCTGTGACGGCGTCATAAGACTTAGGTATGAGCCAGACATTACAGCACAAAACACCGTCGTAAGTCGGCAAACAATGTGGTGCCTACAGCGCCTACGTAGACGCTATGCCACAAAAAATAAAACTGATTAAGGATCAATGAAGGAACTTCGTGCAAGGAGAAGCAGTCAAATCATAAAACTGTAAGTGTTTAGCCTCAAAGTCTACGTACGAATACAATAGGTTCCGTAGCCTTGTATGGCACGGAGTCTCCTAAATGGCTTGGCTCCCCATAATACATGAAAGTAATTAAGAGCACATATCACCATAACAACGTTATACTGAAAGGGCGGTCAGGCGATATATTTATTCTATTTAATAGACAATATAATATTTATAATAAATATCTTTACAACGTTCCTTGACATGTGTCAACTTTCCTCTTTCATAAATTTTACTGAAATACTAAATCAAAATAGCAATGAAGTTGCTACCAAGTGCTTGTGACGTCATCCTTACGTCAGTGGTAAACCAAACTCAAAAGTGAACTGATTCTAATCGCACCACTCATAACTTCATTAATAATTAATGATACAAGAAATGTTTTATTGAGAGACAAGGCACTCAATAGAAGTATTGTCTGCGTTTATTTTTATCATTATTATCATAAAATTCCATGTTTTACCACCGTGAGAACATTACGTTGAGAGTTAATGACGAGTTCCGTGTTGCAATCAGTCTTTTCCTAAGCCGGATTCACACTAGCGGCTTTTGTTGAGGTTATCAGCCTAGAGCTAACTAGAGGAAGGTCATCACGTTGCCGTGAAGTGTTCGAACTTGGCGCTGTAAACGTTACAAGATACCTAACTCTCTGCAAGTTTAAACTCACCCAAAATTAGGACAGATAGCCGAAGTGTTTACTAATGGCACTAGCAATTAGGCAAAAGTTTCAGCAGCGACTGAGGTTTTCAACAGTTCAATGATCAGCGTGCCGAAGTTGACTGAACGTAACTGCATAAGTTGAACTGCCTCTATGTTCATAGCGCTAATGAAATCCGCTATTGTGAATCCGGCTTGATACATTTTGTAAGAGCTATAGGTTTGAACATTTCTTGTAAACTACCGTATGTATCATGAAGTTATCTTCATTCATCCGTAACCACTATTTTCTCACTTTCACTATTTTTTTCGAAAATCATAATATAGGCTACCAGTAGTTGGAAGTCTATAATACCCAAGTATGCTACCCTGCATCTATTCTTAAGACATAGGCTATGGCTTGGACTTACCGACAGGCTTGAGGAGCTCGAGCTGCTCCAGCATAGCGCGGTACCGAGCAGCGCTGCTGGGCGCCAGGCCGTGATAGGCGCAGAAAGCCTCGTCGATGGTCTCCGGCAGTAACTTCTTCATCGCTATCAGTACTGACGATTTCATCTTCTGCCTGCTCGCATAAAACGGGTGTTAGCGTCTTCTTGGCAGCTCTCACGTCAATAGATCTAGGGAAGTCACACAGTACACGGCTACCCAACACGAAAGTTCCGCGATTATCCGATGAGACCCCCACCCTACACATCGAATGATTGCCTTTAATATCTCGATAGGACAGTTATTAGCAAGGAGAGTTACCTTCGTATATCTCAAGACCAAATGCAGCGTGGCTTCTCCGCATTGTCGTAAGAATATACTAGCGTCTGAAATGTTATTTGTGAAATACACTGGTTTTTTAGGGATAAGTGATGAATCCTCCTAGAAAATTCAAGAGGGCACAAATAAAACAGGCAGGTCACTACTTTGTTCCACGCATCTGCATCATATGGTATCTTTTAATAGTATTTAGGCAATCAGGTGAAATAGCATTAAGCCATGTAGATCTTTCCTCGGGAAGCAATTACTGCATTTTCCATTTACCTTACTTTAAGTGAACAAGCTGTAATGTTAATATTAGTAGAAACAATTATATCTTATTTNGCCGTGATAGGCGCAGAAAGCCTCGTCGATGGTCTCCGGCAGTAACTTCTTCATCGCTATCAGTACTGACGATTTCATCTTCTGCCTGCTCGCATAAAACGGGTGTTAGCGTCTTCTTGGCAGCTCTCACGTCAATAGATCTAGGGAAGCACACAGTACACGGCTACCCAACTCAAAAGTTACGTACGCGATTATCCGATAAGACCCCCCCCACCCCAGACATCGAATGATTGCCTATAATATCTCGATAGGACAGTTATTAGCAGGGAGAGTTACCTTCGTATATCTAAAGACCAAATGCAGCGTGGCTTCTCCGCCTTGTCGTAAGAACATACTAGCGTCTGAAATGTTATTTCTGAAATACACTGGTTTTTTAGGGATAAGTGATGAATCCTCCTAGAAAATTCAAGAGGGCACAAATAAAACGGGCAGGTCACTACTTTGTTCCACGCATCTGCATCATATGGTATCTTTTCAACTGTGCCGGCGAACCTTTACAGCTTCATTTATGGTATCTACCGCGTTAAACAAGCTGATGTTCGTCGCTAGAATGGAAACAACACAAACAGAAATTTAACCACGAGAGTACGTGCCTCACCTCTAGCTATACTATGCCCCAGTGTTTAGAAGAATCTATGCGTCCAGTACCTGCAGTCAAGATAGTACAGAACACGGAAGGTACGTACGGGTAACTACTCTGAGTAAATTGTTGCTTCATTATCAGCACGTCTTTCCGTGCACCAATAAAAAGAAACGCAGCTGTAGTGCTACCGAGCACGTCTTGGCGGGTAATACCCATCGCTGCACAGAAACGCGAGCTGCTTTTATGTAGAATTAGACTTTTCTGAGAGCATAGAATACGTCACCTCCGCATAAAATAAATTATTGGGACAGGCAGCTTGAGCCCCTCCCCCCAATCCCCAATAATGAGCCAAGCTCCCGTTCAACCCCTCCCCCCCCATGTTGCAACCATGTAACCAGCATACATGTTTTCCATAGCAACAGGACCAATGGCAGGTGCAGTTTTAGCATGTGAGAATATCTGAGGTTCAGATACGATGCATCAGTTGCTCAAACCGTACGGCACGCTTGTAACGCATTGAGATATTCTGTTCAATATCTACACGGACTACATCCATGGAAAGTGAAATGGTACTGGAGTAGGTTGTAATATTAACAACAAAGCAGTTAGGTAATGCCCTGATCGAGTTATGCTGACGACATGGTGCTTGCCTCTTCCCTTGCTTCAAGATTAGAAAAGCTGCTTGTCAACTGCGAGAGCCCAGCGAATAATCTTTGTATCGAGTATAATACGGTAAAAAGAAAAGTTTCCGTGTACACATTAGGCCTAGGAGCTATAGAAGCCTCGCCGGTCATAAACATTCTGTTCTCAATGCTGTGGAGCTTATGTATGTAAGAGCTTCTCGTACCTGGGTCACACAATCCCTGACGATTTTCGGGATGACCAGGATATACAGAAAAAAGCGAAAGGTCTATGGAGTTGATACACGTTGCTTATAACGACATATTCCGCATATTAATGAAAGTGCCAAGGTCAAATAGTGCAAGTCTAATAATTGCTCAAAAGTACATCAATTATCTGAAAATCAGGACAAGAAAATGCACCTTGAGCCCAAAACACAGGATTGAAAACTCTAAAAACTCGTTAATAAAGCCCTCCGTAATGGCCCTAGCAGGCCTAGCTATAAACTATCTAATATGTATCTACGATGGCAGCGCATCCTGTTGCCTGACGGGGGCCAAGCAATGGGGCGTAATGATGTCTAGAATGTAAGACCGGTGCAACACGTCCTTTGTTCGTAACCTAAAAATAAGCTACATTATCTTGTGTACCACGTAATATTTTAATATTGTAATGTCTCCATGAGTATTAAATAAAGTTTATTATTATTATTAAATAAATGGGATGAGGTCTATTACAGTAACTCCTCGCTCGTAAGACCGATTCACACTAAGGTGGTTTGCCCTACGTTCCTGTTTCACATGCATGTGAACGTTTCGCCGTATCCCTACAAACACAACTGTGTTTAAGCTAAACGATTAGTTAAAATGTTAGCCGTTAAGTCAGATTAGCAGGTGCCACGAGGACAGATTCGTGAATCTCTTATAACCGTCACTGTTCTTATTTTGAGTAGTTTAAGCCTCCGATATCACAGAGGAAGAAAGAAGGGACATCTGGTACGCCGAATGACACGTGGAACCCATGCACCAGAGGGTTCCACGCATGACCAAAGCGCACGAGAGCGAGGAGGCAGGAAAGAAGAATAAGAACAGAACAAAAAAAAAAAATCACAAGTAAAAGTATGAAAATAGAAGAAAGCAAAGTAGGCTCGAAAGACAGACGTCCCGAAGGCCTAGCTATAATGGCTAAGGTAACCTAGACAAGGTCCCTAGGGACGCCGCTCCCCATAACATAGGACGGGCTAACCTAGTGCCCATATTACATAGGTACATATAGTGCGACAACTGCTGATGCCCAGGCTTGCGACGCGTCTCTCCCCTAGATTCCACCCATTTTTGAGGATGCAGCCGCTCTTATAGCACTTAATTGCTTTTTGTATCACCGTAAACTGTGTTCACGTTTATGCAAAAGGCAAGTGCTACAGTACGGCCGCCAACACGAAAGTGGGTGGCACCTCGGGGAGAGACGTGTCGCAAGCACGGGCACCAGCAGCTGTCGTACAAAATGTAATATGGACATTTAACAAGCCAAATCCGATGGCCTATAACCCATCCTATACCCCTGAGTAGATCTCTTTACAATTGAAATTAATTAGAGCTGTGTGGAGGCTCTGCTCTTTGCTGTTGTCCAATTCTCTATAGCCGAGTGAGAGCATTTGATGCTTCAAACAGCACCATAATCCTATGAGATCCTGATTCTGGTCCGTCCGCTTCGGCTCAACCCTTTTGACCCTGACTTACATCAGCAGTAAGTAGCCGAAAAGACATCAAAGCCGATCTGGAAGAGGACTGTGGTGGGTCGATATATCGGCCGCGGTGTCTTTTTAATCAATGTGCTTAAAGCTGACATATCGGACCAATAGAGTGAGGTAGGTTAAACAGACCCACAAACACGCACACAATTCGTCGTGAACGACGATAGCGCAGCCGAGACTTTAATAAGCACAGGACCATGACTCACAAGCCCCGCCTCCCCACAATAGAAATTTATGGGAGTAGCATGTAGCCTATAACAACGATAAGCTGTTCACATTCTACTTCAGCTCAGCCTACCATCATTTCCCTCAATGGGAAATCTCCTGCTGGCGCCACCACTAGTACAGGCGTGTTGCAATCAGACGCCGGTGTTATACCGACACGGCCGGTGTTAACCCACATGGTGTTACCCCGTGTAGCAGTAAAAGGGATGCGATCTCAGAGCCCTAAAACAGTACTGCAGAGAGCTCGGAGCCTAATAGTGACTGTGTGGTGTGATAGAAAGTTGAGAAAAATCTGCAAAAGTGCTACGAGTCAGCCAATTTCTGGCAGTCATTCACTATTTGCTTCAGTTTCGTGCATCAAACGATTACAATGTCAAATTAAGGGGCAACGTCTGTAAACAAAGGTAGTGTTACCCAGCTAATAAACTACAATTGTTGTGGTTGTTGTCGTCGGTGTTAGGCCGCGCTCACACATCATTCACAGCGCGTTCACTCATCCGAATATTTTGTAGCGTCGTTGTCTGAACAACATTGCGTACACCGCGGAAATTTATCTAAATGTTAATCAAATAAATTTCCTCATCAAGTGTCACGAGTTACGAGTATTTTTTCGAATTTGGAGTAAAATAAAACTGAGAAAACAGTAGACTTTTCTGTTATTTATAAGACACAGCAACATATTCGAACGAGTGGATGAGCGGACGCGTTGAAATTAATTACGTGTGAACTCGACCTTACCCAGCCTGCGCCGCATTGGAGGTCCAGGTAGCGTCCAGGTAACACGGGTCACACCGAAGGTCGATCTCTTCATTAATCACTTTGTGGTTTGCCCTGCCAGGTAATGTGCCCTACGTAAATACATGCGAATGGCTATTTGAAGTGATTCACATACAATAGACCTGTAGGGCTACGGAAGCTTGCGTTGTAGCTATAGGGACTTTTGAACCAAGCGTGGTGAGTAAGAATCTTCTCATGAGTTGCACTTTTCTACTATAGGTGTCACTTGCATACAATAACATATATTCCTCTTAAGCTCTAGAATTCTGTAAAAACTTTTGTTGATGTAGCAATAAGGCGTTTTATAAATATGTATAATCTAAGACTGCGTTAATTGTAACTCAACCAATAAACCGTATTATTTGCTTACCTACTCTCGATCAACGGTTTTTTTAATCATTTTTTCCAGAGCAGTGGTTCCCAAATTTTTCTATGCCTGGTACTCCCAGAAAACTCTTCATGTATGCTCGCACCCCATACAGAATTAATAATTCGCATGATGATAAAGAATTAAAGATAAATTTTTAGTTTAGTGAGGTATAATTATTTTACTTGCTTTTTTTTCTCATCCTAATCTACTCATTTTTCGATGCAGATTCCAAAAATCAAGTCCTTTTTGATCTTTCGGGGTTAGGCCGAGAAGCTTGTAGGTTAGGAGGCAAGGCCTGGTTTTCCAAATATACGTCAATAAATATAGTTTCCGTAGGAATAACGGGAATAATATACGCAGAATATGAACTTCCGATGGGAATAACATACGAGAGTCTCTAGCAGAACCAGAACTTGCCTCTTAACCTACATACAAGGAGGTTGTTGGCCTAACCTCGAAAGCTCATTGAAGGTTTACTTGGTAAAACGGGCTATAATTAAAGGCCGGCAGTACTACGGTGGTGGACTAAAAAAGGCCAGTGCAGTTCATCTGTCGAGAAAAGTACGTGTTTACGTGTAAGCCTAGATTTTATTTTTTTAGAAATGTGTGTGCATAACCCGTAGATTTTCAGGTCCGACGAAGTGAGGATTTTTCTACGGGATAAGAGACCCTAACGGTAATCTAATCTGACCTAACCTAGGTTAGGTTAAAAAGAAAACTTATTTAAAAGTTTTTCTATTACACCGTGCCACCGCCGGGTATTTTCTCTAATAGGAAAACAAAGGGAACTTCAGAGTCATATATCTCAAAAAGTAGAGTCTACCGACAAGAAATGACTTCATTTTTGGAATCTGCATCGAATAACGAGTCAATTAATAAAAAAAACAAATAAAAAGAATGATACCTCACTTAATTGAAAATTATATCAGTTTGTGCCACAAATTCAAGTTCATTTATGACAATCGTGGCAATAATCTAAGAGCGTCATCGTTTGGGCCACTAAGAAATAAACGAAAACTAGTTTCCACCTTAGAACTTGGTCATTTTAAGCATTGACCAAACGAACACAGATTGCTAAACTCTGTCATGTGATCGTCTGATTGATTTTTTTGTCGTAATGTAATTGCAAAGAGCGTGAACAATTAGGCGTTTCAATTCGTTTTGTATGTTACAAAAACTTGTTAAATTAAAGGTACTCGTTCAGAAAACAAATACGGTTTTTAGTCATAAGGATAATCACTACCACTAATGAAATCTTAAAAAAAAAAATGCTCCGGCTCCACAGCAATCGTTCAGTTGCTACGCACGTATGTAATTGTCATTAAATAAAAAAGTAAAATATGAGCAAATAACCACTTCACGGCAACAATTTTTTGCCAAAAATGAGGCTCAAAACATAGTTCTGCGTCAGTTTAACCATCTCAACCTGCTCTCCTCAGGAAGTATTGTCTGAGTGCACTCTATGTTCCACGATGTAGGTACCTACATATTGTTCCAATTGTACTTCTACTAATTTAGAACAAGAATACCTCCACGTGTTGGAGATATAAATGTTCTATTATTATTATTATCATTTCAAGAGGCCGCTGAGCAATGTAATTGAAGAGACCGAAGTCGTACCCGCGGCGAAGTAATCGGAATGCTAAATAAGGAAATTATTTCAGTGTTTCGACTCTTCAATCAGGACCGGCGCCGCGCTAGGCCCCCTAGAATAACAGTCAAAACAAAGGGCGTAACGGGTGGACTCACGAGAAATTAGCATCAAAAAGTGACGTTATTATCCACGAATCTATGACTGATCAGCCTATGAGTATTTAAACTAATTTAACCATAAAAATCGTCTTAAATTGCGAAATTAATCTCTGGCGAAGAAATAAATTAAGATAATATATACTAATTTATCAATTATCTAGAGAAAATTGCAATGCATGCTGGCGGAAGCTTTCACAGCACGAGCGCCGAATTTGGTGCTTTTTGGCGACTTGATTTAAGTTTTTTTTCTTAATTGAGGTCTTATTTACACTTCATGTTCAGTTCACAGTGCTCTTCATAGATCATATGTATTCGTTACCAAACAAATATAAGAACCGGTGTAGCCAATTCTATATGCGAGAGAAACCACAGTAACAGTTAGCCTATTGCTCGAACTATCTGTACTTGGCGACATTTTCCAGTATTTTGCAGCTCAAGTAGCTGGCCAGTTCTGAGAGGGAGATAGAATGAAATAAATAAAAAAAATGCGGTGATATGATCAAGCAAACAACCTATTAAGGCCTGAGGTCCCACACTCAAATACTTCGACTCGTCGATGTGATGTAAATTTGCTACGTGCGGTCACAACTAAGTTTTTTATTTTAGTCCTATTGAGTCCTCCCGGTGCATTCTTTGCTTCCTGGCATGTCTTGCGCCGCTACCCACAGTAAACAGGAGTGCTGCTACCCATGAGACGCTCAGCTGCGAAACGTTTCTCTGGGAACAGTTTAGGGCTTTAGGCCTACGCCTGGCCTGCCCACTGGAACGCTGCTCAGGAATGAGTCAGAATCGCAGCCGTCACACTGAAGTTTTCACTTTAGAAAAAAGCCACTTACGCAGTTTCGAATACCGTTTACTTGCGAGTGAGTTAAAAGCAACGTATTGTCATTTCATGAAATATTCAGTCACGTCAATCTGTAGTTAAGGTCACAGAAACATAACACAGAATTAAAGCTAACTTAATTAAATCTAATGGTGCTTCTAGTAGAATTGTATTCAATTCTTAACCTAGCGGGTAAGACTCATTGTTTATTGTTTTACACTACCTAGTGTACTGAACATGTATTGTAATAGAACAATTGTATGAATACCTTCCTACAAGGAGAAATAAATGTTTTTTTTTAATTTGAATTCTAATCACAATTTGGCCCCAGTGCTACAGATTTAGACGAGCGTTCTCCCAACTCTACCGCCGCCATTGTTATTAAGGTTGCATTACATACTGTTCTAAATAGTGCAAATACGCAACAAGTAATATATTTCGTATTCACTAGCAAGAACTGATTTTCTCCATACAAAGTGAATAGGTACCTGGAAAATTTTCGGATGTTTATTTACCTGCTGCAAGGCGGTTGGAACCCAGGACGGGTAGAAGCTCGTGTTATCCTCCCACCACGTGTTTTCATGTGGCTCCTCTGCCGAGTGTTGCGTCGCAATTCCATTACTGACTTTGTAAATGTTGGACACCCAACTCTTAGTTATATACACGAATTTTCTATGTAGTTAAAGCTCAGGAAGGTACCGGCACGAGCGCTCCAAAGCACCTGACACCTCACAGCTCAACCACTACACCTAAACTGGCCGGCTCGGAGTAAATATACTTACTCCGAGTCCGAGCTGGCCGGCCCCACAAGCGTTGGCGACTGGCAACCGACGAGGCTTACGAGCTTTGAAGAGAACTCTTTATTAGCGGGTAACTTGGACTTCGATGAGGAAATTATACCAGGGAAAGCACTGCGCGGCGTTCGCGCTCTCTAGCTCTTGCTAGCTCGCACCTTCTCGTGAGGCCAATGCTGGGAATTTCAATAAGAATGACTGTTTTTATCTATTTGGTGAAAATAGTCTGTTGCTGATGGCAGAAAAGTTTTATGAGCTAGAGACTAATGACATTGCCGTGCTGTAATTTCAGCAGCCATCATGTAAATCATGGGAAAGTTAAAGAGCTGGCTGAAGAAATGTTCGGTACCTTGCGCTCTTGCGATCAACATCCTTAACATCATTTGTGACGGCGCGTTCGGTTGGCCAGTAAAAAATATAGAGACTTCGGTGCTTGTCTAGTCTGGAATTTTAGACAGGAGCGTCGGCTTTGCCACTTATAACCGTGTGAAAAGCATTAGAAGCCGTTACCCTTGTTTCGGCCGACTGAAAACAACCCCATTGTACGAAAGCGAGATTGAGTTCTCGGATGTCTCAGGCGTCACTGGTCGGAGGTTAGCACCTGAAACTCGAGTCAACGCGTAGCATCCAGGGCCCCTGCCTGAAATTCCAGACAAGTCAATCTTCTAAATCATAATTTCTCAGGCCAATTGTACGGGGCCTTAAATTCGTTCTATGGAACCTCTCGCTTGTATAGTGTCAACTGTTACTTGTCAACTTATAAAGCGAGCCGTTTGTGGCCGGCAAACCCGATAGTTTTGTTATAGGCAATTAAAGGTTGATCTAAGATCGGGATAAAGCAATGAACGTACTTGCGTAGATTAGTGTAGTAACTGGGAAGCGAAGGATAATATGCACCAGCGAGCTTAAAGGGAAGCTTCTCTCATGGGGCAGTGCTGTAGCCAGGGGTTTTTTGAGGGTCTGTAACCCTCCTTAATCATAAGCATTAAAAACTACTTCTGGATTGTGGAGTTTTGGTGCAAGGTCAAATAAAATAATACTTGCAAACTACAAGAAGTCTGACACTTAATGAGATTACGTATTTTACACAGCTGCAGAATTATAAAGATATCATAAACATTCTGTAACCCCTACAGTCGAAGTCTGGCTACGGCCCTGCCTGCTCCCACCAAACTAAGCTAACATAACTTGGAGAAAATATATAAATTAAGCTTATGGACGGACTGAGATTATCCAAAACTAAATATAATGCTGGTCCAACGCTAGCAATCGAGCCACAATTGTGCGAATGACAGCCGTTACAAGTATAACAATTTATTCTCTAACCGCATAACGCCCGCAGGGGCTACTTGGCAACATTTCACTAACAGTTTTATTTTGACGAAAATTAACTTTAGTACCTCAGTGTAGTGTATGTTTCGTTAATATGAATCACATTGCGCACCAGTAGGTTATTACAGTATGCTCTTTTGTTTATCAAAGTAAAGCTACAATCGCACCCAGGTACTCGCATACCAATGCCAGTATTCGCTCTGGGCTCCGTTACTGGTATACAAAACCTATCTTTTAAAATACATTTGGAGTTTGTTTTGCAGTTGATTATTATCGATGTCTCAGTAATCACGGTTTTATGCAGTGTCGGATGCTGCAAGAACTAGTGTCACAAGGCCCCACATCTGTTCCTGTTCAAGTTGGGTTTAATTAAGACACACGAAAGTTACAAACTTTAAATCCTTCGACCTCGTACAAGTAATTGTTTGACAACTCACTTACGCCTACAAGTTAAAGTACAAAGGTTAGTTATTATTCCCGTAGACTAGCCCGGGTAACTCATAAAAGAATCAATCGTTTCTTGTATCAGAAACCTATGCGTCGCGTGCCCTCGTCATTGCGTCATTCGAAATAGTTTTGTCTCAAAAGCAGCGCTGTTTCCTGTGCACCGGCAGTGGAACCTGTACGGTACTTAGCGTGCTGTATGAACATGTTTAGCCAGGCAGTCCCTGCTATGCACGGGAAGGCATCCTAGCATTAGAAGAACATATTTCACTGCGATGACGATTGAGGCATTAGTACGGTCCTCCTCAGTCCTCCTCCGGCCTCTTACTTCTAAAAAATATTCAGAAAAGGAAACAATGAGACTCAGAAAGGATATTTCCATTTTAGTTTAACGTATTTTCTACAATGCGAATATGTTGATATCAAACAATAATCTATTGTAGTCGTTAGATAATCATTTGCGTAATTTGTTACTCCAAAATCACTTCCAGGAACGAATTACACTCGACAAAGAAGGCATCATTGTAACGATCATGGCTAAGCTATGTAACATGACGTTACTCAACCATAGTAACGATAGGTATATACGCCAGCAGACCTACACGCTACGGCGTGTATGTTGCTCCGGCGACCTTGAGATTTGGCTAACCAGTCACATATCTCTTAGCTGAAACCGTTTCCGACCGGCTTTCCCGTTTCCAAAGCGACGGTCAGGCCTTTTCACGCATGAAAATTTCCCTTCAAATTAAAGCGGCGATGCGGTAGTATTGTATCAATTATATAAGCCCTGTTGATAAGAGCAGCGATTGGTATTTTTACTGCTTGATAAATAAGCTACGGATTAAAGCTAAGATACGGCGCCTTTTATCTGAGATAAATACCAAGGTGAAGCTTATATGGCTTTTAGATTTCAGAGATTCTTCTGGCTTCCGCGTGGCAGGGAGGCCCGCAAATAGAAATCGATTCGGATCGTACGAGATCAGGAGCCGGAAGATAGGATTTAGTTACAGACTACATATCATCATTCTTCATTCCTTACTACGTTCCAAATCCTGGAATTAACCCATTATCCGCTTGTGTCCCATTAATGGAATGCTGAAATACATTATTACTTTTTATATTGAATAGAAATACACATTCTGCCAGCGTCCCAGAAGTGGGCCGGGTTATTTAATTATTAAAAAATATTCACGCAAGACGGAAATCTTCCAAATGTTCATGGGGTCCTATGTCAGCGTTATATAATAAAACCTTTGCATTTATAATACCGAAATCGGGCGCCTAATGGGTTAAGAGAAGCATGCATATAGTTGTGTTTAGTACCTGAGCTTGCAGATGATAATTTCTGATGTAAGCATGTCTAGCAAACGTGTCGGAAAATCATAAGCAATCATCCGAAGGCTACTTCAAGGGTACAGTGACTGATATCTGATGTTATCAGATTTTCGTCCTAAAATTTTTGATTAGGAAAGGCCTAAAGGTGTAAACTACGGCGGTTCCGACTCGACAGACATAACCTCATCCGATGAGCTTCAACTTATTCGGATCTTCAGTGCTGAGCGTTGGTTTGGCATAATGTATAATATAGAGTTTTGGCGTTCATCGCAAACTGATAACGTTTAAGAGCACCCGAGATTCAATGT
>LQNS02278178.1:238509-250084 GCA_001587735.2 Parhyale hawaiensis | reverse complement strand
CGAATAGCGTGTGGTCTAAAGACATAAGCGATACATCCTCAAATAAAATTTCATTGTAGCTCGAAAAACCGAAATTTCTTGTTCCAGCTGCCACCTTTAAATCAGAGCAGTTATTCTGTCGAAGCGTTGGTAGGCCTCTGATGATGGTAGAAAGCTCTTAAAGATGCAGCATCCATACAATATTTGTATATATGTTTCGGGTCACGCTCCTAAAGAAATAGATAAGCGAAAAATAGACCGGGTTGCAGATTTTGTAATTTAGTTGTGTTTCCATGGAGATTGAAGACCAGGTTACAGAAGATGGCGGAATTGCATGGGATCCTTATTCCTTTATCTCAATGCACTTCTAACTTGAAACGCTTTTTGAAATCGGAAAGATAGATATTACAGCTTCTTTTAACGCATCCATGCAGTCTTATTTTTATAAATTTCTCCATAAATCAAACCATATGTTTGTTCTCAGTTTAACACGTACAAATTCAGAAGCTAATCAATGAGGGGCGGACAAAGCAATGACTTTTCACGAGAAGAAGACATGATATCTTTCAGCTTGTTGTCTTCCTTGACGGAGCAGATTTCACTTCAACACAAAATCTTCGATGTACTGAAGGCTTGCTCGGTATCATGGATACTCGACGAGTAATTTATTCAAATTACTATAAGGCTTTTGGTGCTTGCTTTGCAAGATTTATTTATTTATTATTATATTTTTTGCATGTGACCTATGATACGAGACGATTGTGCTTCTTACATGAATTGATAGAGAGAGTACTTATCTCTTATTACACTTGGAGCCAGGTGTTGTAGCGTAGGTTTCAGAAGCATCTTACTGACAAAGACATATTGAATGAAGACGGGCAGTACCAAATTCTTCTCTGTGATTTTTTAGAAGAGTTAGCGGTTGGAAGCAATGACAACTATACTTGAAAGTCTTATTGCACCTACCTATACGCAAGTGATAAACATAAGTTTGCACGCTGATGACCTGAAATATTATTAGTGCAGCATACGAAGGCAGATATTTCCAACCGATGCATCGCACAGAAAACGGTGTTGGTTTCTGGACAACCATTCTCTCAGTGAAGATATAACTAGGGCATTCTGAGAGCGCATACCTCCGCCAAGCAATGCATTGTTAACGAAACAATTAAATTGGTGCTGCAACCAGTATTTCCTTGTTATACATCACTAAAATTCGGCCATTTGTGCCTCTAGACATTAATAACAGTTGCTGTTATTTCCTAGAAGTTCCTTCAGTAACTGAAGAACATCCTGACAAACACTTAGCTAATCATATAGTCAAATACCCAACGGATCAACCGATCATCACCAAAATTAGGTTATTTTGTGCCTTTTAAAATTTCCAACAATTCTGCAAATTTCATAAATATTCGGCCATAACCTTTTGGGATATGTTGCTGACAAACATAAAACTTTGCACATAGACAAACAACAGACCCACACATCATCACAAAAAAATGGTCATTTGCTCTTTGTAACATTCCCAATTCTTGCAAGTTTCATGAAGATCCGTACTTCACTTTTTGACTTATAAACCAAGGGGAAAAAGGCAGACAAGCAAACAGACAAACGCTTGAAATGATCTTTCCAAAAAAGTTATTCATTTGTTCCTTCTAACATACCTAACAATCCCTGGAAACTTTGTAAATATCCGTCCATAACCCCAGCCCTGTGAATGTCTTGTATAAAGCCGTGACTTAATAATTACCAGGGTTAATTTTCTAAATATTTAAATACTTTTCGAGATATCTCTCGTGCTATCGCACGTCTAAATGCTATACTCCTTAGTTTACGATGCAAGTGTCCGGCAAATTTGACAATGAAACATTAGCTTCGGCTGTCGTATTCTACCTCTAAAGAAACCCATTGCCACAACGCCAGCGTGTTTTCCATGCACCGCCAAGGTGCGTATTTCTTATGGTACACGGTAGAGCGGTAAAGCCTGCAGGTATTGAGACACTTCACTCAGCATAAAATTGAAAAAATGCGCTAATATTCAAGCAACGACTTCTAAAGCTAAAAAAAAAAGATGTGTTCGTCGATATTTGTAGACTAGCGATCTTTAATAATAAATGATGATTTCGGGGCAGGAAAGTTAAGAGTGCCGTCGGTCGGTATAGCGAGCTCTAGCCCACTAGGCTTGAGTTGTCTGGAACTTAAGATAGGGGCGTTGGCTTCGGCCCGCTGAATCGTGTTGCAGGTGTGAAAGGCGATGAAAGTCCGCTTGAGACGGCTGAAAGCTGTTGTGCGGAGTAGGATTCAATATTTAGATGCCTCAAGGCTACTCGATTAGGGGTTAACACCTGAAACGCAGTTCATAGTACGAAGCCAGCGCATCTGTCTGATCTACCGGACAAGTCAATCGTTGCGGGCTTAGTTTAATTCCTTAACAACTAATCCGATTATATCCGCCGTGCAGCCACCTAGTGCGTGGAGATTATTTGCACCAATATACAATGGTTTTAAAAAATAAAAAGTATTGCGTTGTGGGGTTAACTCGACTTTGACGTGCCAACCGAAGACAGCTAATTCCAGGAACAAGTCATAAGTTCGCCGACATTTCTAACTTGCAACTAATCGCCAAATTCTGACTGCGATGGGGTCACGGCTCGCCACTCAAAGGCTTGCCCAGAGGACCGTGACCACGCAGCTCACTGCGACCTTCTGCACCAGCCTCAACGTGTCACCTGCCCAGGACGGGGGGAGGAATTCATTAAAGTGCCACCTGTAGAGTTCACCGAAAGAATTACATCTGTAGACAAGTATTGACAAAGTGTTTACAAGATATACAGTTCTGTCGTTTTCAAATTGCCAGAGTGATCCCGTGATGCTAAGCTAGGGTAGAAAACGGGAGAATGGCTTTAAAATAAAGCTAAGGAAAATGGCACTCAAAATTCACAGTCCTACGATACAAGTATTGGGCGCATGCAGTATCAAATTCTAGAAGTATACACAGAAGTATACAGCGCAGTGTGCCGAGTACAATAAACAATGAAGCTCATCTGGGTCACTTCATTCCCGACACGCTCCAAAATTCCGACCAGAACTGGCCACCAAATATCGAGGGAGCGGCGAGTTGTCTTTCATCAGTAGAAGTGCTCGTGGTCGGACCGACTCGGACGATGTTTCGAGCAGCGCTTCATGGAAATGCCGAGTTTGAAATATCTGGTGTCATGGAAACCTTAACCGAACTATTCGCAACTGCTACGAACAAACACTGAGAAGGAGGGACATAAAGTGGAGTAGCTGAAAGCCTAAAAGATTTATTATAATATTTTATGCATATAGGAGACAGCGCGGTTCGTGACACGGCCAAGTAAGCTCAGTTTCGCTTTGGGACATTCAGGTCGGTCAGTGAGGTCACCATCGCGTCCAATGAAGCAAAAGCGCTTTGGCAGACTTGCAGAAACTCTTCACTTTCACCAATGTTTGTAAACAAAGGTGCGTTCAGTAGGCCAGTGACATTAGCATTTCGAGGCTTGTCTTATCTGGAACTTCAGACAGGTGCGCTGATTTCGCCTGTTGAGTCGAGTTTTAGGCGTTGACTTTTCATCGGTTAACGTAGAGACTTCAAAAACTCATGACCCGTGCAATGGAGTTCACAGCTATGTAGTTTGAAGCAATCGTGCTGCTATTAACGCAAACAACACGATCCAAATTTCGAACCCGGCACTCCTATCTGAAGTATCGAATAATTCAAGCCTGGAAATGTTAAAATGGCCGGTCAAGCGAACGAGTCTCAAGTTCACGTCAGTGTGACGCCACTATTCCAACAGAAACTCTCGCATCAACACCATAGATTATTGTCATCGGTTTTTGATACACCTACGGCTCCTGACCCACCTGATCCATGTATGCTGCCACCAGCCGACCTCCCTGAGCGGGTTGCTGGGACCACCTTCTCCATGGCCTCATCCCGCCGGTCGCGCTCCTCAGCGGCCCGCATCAGCAGCTTCAGCTTCTCGACAATATCAGGAAGAACTTCCAGACGAGTGTCCATGTCTTCCTTCAGGGCCTCGAGCATCACCTCGAGATGATCCCTCGAGACTGTGTCCTTCAGTTTAGTTTTGGTGAAGTGCGAGAGCTCCGCCAGGCTCTTGCTGTGCAGCTCTGAGGCTGACCTGTGAACTTCTTGAACCTTGTCCAACTCTGCAACCAGGCTCTTCACCAGCTCGTGCTGGACAAATGGAACAGAAAATTATAAAAATACATAAATGCATCTATTTCAAGAGTCTTACTATGCTAACTACCATTAACTGCTTGTATCTGATGCAGCAATATCTCAACCCTGCAGGGTGAAACAGGTTAATGGAAGAGCATTAGACACTCGACAGCAGAGGTCGTGAAGCTGGCTGGATGACTGGGATAAACTCTAACCTTCAATAAGAATTTTTTAACCTACGAGATCTAAGCGCTTAACTCCTCTGCAACGAGAGTGTTGACGTTGAATGACGTATAAGAAATTGAAAAAGCTTCTTAGATATTTCTGCTGAATATTTCCTTCTGCGCAGTAAAACACATAATACATCATCGTCGTTAAGCATGACCTTGCGTTTAGCATAATATAGGGGTCAAGATATTATAAAGTGTTTGATAAGCGTTGCTATATTCGGGTTGATGCTTTTCTAGCAAATTAGGACTGAGCTTTTCGATATTATTATATTATTTATAATAAGGTAAAGTGCTACTCGTGAGTTGTAACACGAGAGCAAGGCGATAGCGGACCGAAGTGCAGTACTCACGGCGTCAAGTCTGTGCCCCAGCAGCTGTCGGTTCTGAGACACGATGACGGACAGTAGGGTGATGATGGTCACCACCACCAGCAGCGGCACCAGGCGCTTCGGCAGCTGCTCGCAAAACAACACATTACACAGAGGAACGTCTCGTCCTGCACGCATGCTCGAGTACCAAAAGGGAAATACCTGCCTTGAGTCGGTCAGGCTGCACGAGCATGCACGCACACGCAAGTACTTTCCGTCAGTATTCGGGACAGCGTACTCAGTCTTTCTCAATGCAGTATTGTTATTATATTATTATACACGTACCTTATGACCCCCTAGTCTCAGCATCCCCAGATACAAATTCAGTAATAAAATGCACAACATGAACAAGCTATAACGGGAGAGGTAGGAAGCCAGGCGGAGATGGTAGCATTTAGTGTATAAAAATAGCAAGAAGACGCAGCAGCGTGAAACTCTCGGTACTGGAACTTTAGCTTATTACACAGAAAGCAGAGGAAATAACCTCCGCTGGAACTGCCGAAGGGTCTCGTTAAGGCTTCATTAGCATGTGGTGCTTACATAAGAGCCTGGGTAATGTTTTTTTTGCGGATCATTGTTATATCATCGATTTGATTTTATGTCAAGTCTGCTCAATGAGGTGACTCTGAGTCTCCTACCCAATGATCTGCAGTTCCGCTATCATCATTGCACTAGAAATACAAACACTCAGTTGCATGCGAAAAAGAATACACTCGAAGAGCCCGTGGGGAAGTAACAAGATCGTTACTTCCGTGCATCAAAGTTCTGGTAAAGTATCGGTAAAATGCAAGGGCTACTTGGAACAACACGCTAGAAGTTTGCGATTGCGAGATGCGAGTTAATTAGAGGAGCTAAAGCATAATTCCAATTTGCAACTCACCATCAACTGCACAAGTGGCTGGTGATATCCAAAATTAAAAGTGGTGAGCGAGCTCTAACGCAACCAATACAACGCCAAGCGTGATGTCATACACAACAGCGCATCGGTAGGATCCACACAACGAGAGCGGTTCACCTAATTGGTTGTGACGTCACGCGTGGCTGTGTTTTGGTCTTAGAGAGTGCATTCTTCTCAAATAACTTTGAGTAAAGTTTCTACGAAGTGGTGCAAAACAGAAATGAAATTTAGCCTTCTAATACAATACATATAACGTTTATAAAAAAACAAAAGCCATGTCTTGAACGGCAACTAGTACTCCTCTAACAAAAACTAAGCCTCCGAGACTTGACTTGTTCGAAACTTCAGGCAAGTGCGCTGGCACTGACTTGTTGAATTGAACTTCAGATATTAACCCTGAATCGGTTACTCTCGAAACTTCCAGAAATTCTGTTACTCAATAAAATGGAGTTTTGAGCGCTCGATGTAATCGCGTAGCTGCCAACACCCACGACACTTTTCTACGGGACAAATCCCAAGGTTCTGTCTGAGGTTTAAAACAAGTCAAACCTTGAAAGCTTAATGTTGGCGCCCAATCGAGCAGGCCGTAAAAGGACCTTCTATCGTTTTCACTGACCGTGTTACACAGATTTTCGCTAATAATTCTTAAACGAATATAGTCGGATCACTATGGTATTTCAATACAAAGCCTTTTACAACCCTACCTAATTTATGGCCTACATAGCGTATTGCTAAATGAGTAACCAGAGGAGTTTACTCCTGTATTTTAGGCCTATATTAAGCTGAAGCCTGGAAATCGCGTCTACGCCTTCGAACGACGACCCAGTGTTGCCAGGTTGTCAAGGTGAAATATCTGTAGACCGGAGCCGAAATATCTGTAGATCTAAATACTTTCACTAACTTGTCTGTCATTTGTTTATATATTATATTACAGACCGTTTCAAGCTCTGTGAGTGATACAGCCTATGACAAACTATTCATACCCATCGATCGATGATATAGGTTCTAGAAAATACCAAACTACAGTGGCCACAAATGACAAACACTCAGACAGTGTCGTAACTGTGTATATAATAGGCTATTAGGGAGTCATCCCATTTAAAAAATCGCTGATGAGTTCTAGTGTTGCCAATTCAGCCGATTGTATCCCTTCCTAGTCGACAGCGGGTATAGTCTAACAAATAGCCGAAAATTCAGCCGATTGTGGTGTGCTCCCTGCCAATTTTTCGCAGTTTTGGTGCTATCGTGGCAGTGGAGCTGGGACAATTGCACCCAATACCTGCTCGTAAACCTTCACATAAAGAAAGATATGCTCCAATCTCACAATATTTTGCAGAATAATCAGTAATTGAGCCATTTTTTAACTGGGGTGGCTTCCTAATAGACTATTCTATATAGAGTTACGCCACTGTCTGAGTGTTTGTGGGATGTGGCCACTGTAGATTGGTATTTTCTGGAACCTATAATCGATCGATGGGTATATATGTATATTTTGTCATAGGCCGTATCACTCACAGAGTTCGAAACGGTCTGTAATATAATTTATAGACAAATGACAGACAAGACACGTTAGTGAAAGTATTTAGATCTACTAATTTTTTTTTTAATGTAAGCTGTAATATAATAATCCAAGAACACCTCCCGCCTGTGGAAAAATACATGTTAAAAAAATAGATAAATAAATACTGATATTTTTTGGTAAAATACAGATATTTCGGGCTGCGGTCTACAGATATTTCGCCTCGACAACCTGGCAACACTGGGTCGTCGTTCGAACGTGTAGACACGATTTCCAGGCTTCAGCTTAATATAGGCCTAATATACAAGAGTAAACTCCTCTGTATACACATATAGCAACATGCTATGTAGGCCATAAATTAGGTAGGGTTATAAAAGGCTTTGTGTAGAAATACCATAGTGATCCGACAATTCGTTCAAGAATTATTAGCGAAAAACAGTGTAACACGGCCAGTGTAAACAATGGTAAATTCGAATAAAATAACCATTGTCTGCTACCGCTAGCCTTTGCTACTGGATGTGCATGTTCCTGTCTGTACCTACAGAATGGCTGCGTACCAAACTCGTCAGTGTGGTCGGTGATTCCTGCCCGGAACGGTACCGGTTTGGGCTTAGCAGCCAGGATCCGTGTTCGGCTGTGCCGATCTGCGGGCTTTCAAGTCGGCAGTGAGTTTTGTTCTAAATTCTTCTTCTTGGCAGCGTCTTGGGTTGGTGTTGTGCTTCATATGGGTTCTTCCCGCCCTTTGGTGCCCGGCCAACCGATCTTTGTGCAGCCAAGAGAGCAAACCGCCTTTGCTGTGCAGTTTGTTTCTTTTTTCGTCTGAGGTCGCGCTAATTAGAAATGATTTTATCGAAGTTTCATCAGTCAGCCGCAAGACCCACTTGGTACAGAAAGGAACAGTCATGCGTAGTGTAGTACATAGGGCTCTACACGTGCAATAAATAAATACATAAAACTGCAATTGACCCTATAAGCAACAGCTAGAAGTCGGCGTCTCGTAAGTTCGTAACAACAGCATTGTTTTAACCGTCGCTGATGACGTATGCTGGTCCGTATAGGGTTACCTCTTTACCGGAAGAATGAAACACGCTTCCGTAGGAATAACATTATTGAATAACCATGTTTGGTCAGGTGCAGAGTAAAGAGTTAAGCGTCTTATTATTATTAAATGTGCTACGGAAATCACAAGCAGAGGAAGAGAAAAAGAAAAGTGCATAGCTCACGGTGATCCATCTGAAGAAGAGCAAGACACTCTCCCTCCACCTCATGTTGCGGATCACCTCCCGTATGTGCCGTGCCTCCTGCAATATCAGGTCATGCTTACCTTCAGCTCTCGTGCTGGGCTACACTCTGTTTCCAGTCGCACTCTCAACTTATGAGCAGACGTTCGTCTTGTACACATATAAACCCTGGCCCAGAGCTACCGGGGCAGATACGAGCTTGTAAAGCCTGGCCTGCATTGTATCTCACAGTTATTACTTGTAAGTTTATTTTCAAAGCACAAGCGCCCTTTGGGGAGAGAGAGCCCAAGCTGATGGCATGCAGCGAGCTCTTTCATTGGTTGAGGGCACAAAAGCTTGCGCATAACGTTCACAGTTATAACTACAAGTGCGGGGTTCATAGACCGCGCTTCTGTGAGACTGCAGAGAAGTTGTAAGTTACAAGACAGTAAATCCAACAATGTTGTAACTTTAGTAAGTCTGAGCCCTGGTCCACAAGTGTAAATCTACTGCCCTACTGCTAATGTTACTCGTGGCAGGCACATCTTATAATTATGACACATGATTCTTCGCCATAAGTGCAAACACTTATGTCACCCACCAGCTTTTTCCCCCGTTAGTATTAAGGCAACGGAACACCTGACTGTGCGGTTTACTTTCAAATATGATGAGCACAACATGCCACTTATTAATGGAAGCGAGCGCAGACGGACAGCTTCTACGCGCAGCGCAGCTCTGCCTTGAGATCCCTATGACGTCATCGTTCAGCCATTGTCTTCCTTAGTCTGTTCTATGCAGATGAGACAAAATATATGGGTTCTCCTTCTTTCTTATTTCCTGCTTGCATGCTTACTTGCTTGCTTGCTTTCTTTCTTTCTTTCACCTGGCTCGTCGTTCATCGTACCGTATTTTTTATACTGATTTTCCCCTATGTATTCAGAGGACGCGGGATCGAGTCGAAAGTTCGCTCGTAAGTTAAGCATGCGATAGCATAATGTGATTCCTGTATTATACACACAGAAAATTTCAGCGAGCACCCTCCAACGTCAAAGTAAACAGTCTGACTACCTATTGTCATTGTTATGATGCAAGGTTCAAACCTCCATTTCCAAAAACGAGACGCTCTAATAGAGGAAGAAAACGGACCCAGGGTATGTTGAAAGACTCGCAGAACTCATGCACGAGGGTGTTGCTACACCGGACTAACGTGCATGGGCAAAACAAGAAGGAAATTGGGAATAATATAGTAAAAAGTGATCAGTAGGAGCATGAAAAGATGGACAGAGCAAAGTTTGCACTAATAACGGACGTCCCGAAGGCCTAACTAGCTTCGGCTCAGGTAGGTAGCCTATATTTATATAATCGATAGGTACTCGTAACTCCCACAACATAGAATGGGCGAACAACACTAACAAAACCGCATGGTCACTGGTCTCTCCCACGTCCATATGCAACTTGGAAAGCACTGTCTGATTGCCCTCTATGTTTTACTATAATTTTAAGCATATGATTGTACCACTCATACTACATAGCATGAAGAACAGACTACTTCCGCCTGTTGGAGAAATAAATGATTACGGCATTGATTTATTTATTTTATTTTTCCCTCAGGGAAACAGTCCGAGAAGGAAATTTTCATTCAGCTATATGTAACTGGCACGTCAAACATCCGCAATATATTCGCAAGTAGAGCGCCAGTCACAGTAGATTTCTCAATGCGCTTCATAAAGTGTACTGAAATAGTACATCTAGAGTAGACACTAGGCAAACGAATTAGCTGACAGAGTCTCAGTCATGTTCTGTTTTTACATGTCAACATCTTTTTGTAAGATTAGATTTTTATTGTTAACTTGCGATAACACAGTAATAACCATTCCCAGTAATTTAAGAGGGTTTGAAAGTGTTGACGAAATGAATTAGACTGAAGACTACACACGGCAAATGCATCTTGACTGCAGACGAAATGGCTAATACGTGCCATATAATAAATTCCACGCGGTGGCTAAGTGACAGCGGCTGTGCTTCGACTGCAGCGATATCGAGTTCGAGTCTCGGTCTCTCATAGCGCAGCAGACAACGAATATACACTGAGTAGGGCATTCTAGCCTCAAGAGGCGATGGGAAGAACGACGGGGGCTACTCAAATTGCCTCTCGAACACTACCTACATATACTCTGTCCATTATATGAAGGCAGTTTAGGCGTGGTCAAATTTCGCTAGAGCGTTGCCAAGTCTATGGGCATTGCACAGATTTTTCTCTGTATGCAGGTAGTGGCGGGGCTAAGATATGGGCCGAACAAAATCTCACAAATGCCCCTATATAATTGGCAACGCTGTAGAGGAATTTGAATGTGCCCAAACAGCTTGGATAAAATGGACAGAGAATAACTCTTCTATTTTTCACATAACCATATCTTTATCATCAATCTTGGGTAGAAATCAGGGCAAAAAGAGCACCATGTAAGGTGTATTCACTGTATGTGATAGAGTAATTTATCATTATCTACCAATCTACCCACCTTCGTCAGCTGACTCCTCTCCCGCACGATGCGAGTAACCACAGCAGGCACGTACCGGCTGCGGGCCTTCGGTCTCTTCTGCTCACCGTGCGGGCAGGCACATCGTCCCTGTTGTGGTAAGAGCGTCACTTGAAAACAACGATGGTTTTCAGTTTTGACGATGAATGTGAGAAAAGTCACGGTTAGTTGAGGTACGTTAGGGTTAGGTAGAGGCACGTTCTAGAACTAGGATATGTTAGCACAGGATAGTCTACCACGAGGCGTCTACCTTCTCCCGTACGTACGGAGGGCCATGGAAGAGACCGTCTGTAGGGGCGTAAAGTAATCGAACTGTGTAATTTGAGAGTGAATGAAAACGGTAATCAAACTCTGGCCAATCTTGCTGCATTTTAAATTGTTTTCGTATGTCTAGTTTTCGTATGAGATTTTCCTCATTTTCATCATAGAATGAAGACGTTAAACAAAATCTGGTGTCCGGCGCCTAGCAACTTTTGCCCCGTGTTAGCTTTAAGCATAAGAATAAAAACACTCATGTTACGGTGTTAGCTTTAAGACTAAGAATTAAACACTCATGGTGCTTCGCCCTCCTAATATGTCGAGTACCGCATCCATATGAGAAAACGATTTATTTTCACTCT
>LQNS02278178.1:212028-225095 GCA_001587735.2 Parhyale hawaiensis | reverse complement strand
CATTGGGGTCTCTTTCAAAGAGTCCCGTTATAGGTACGTCGTTGAAGCCATTCAAGTACTTGAATGTTTCTATTAGTTGCCCCCTGAGTCGTCTTTGCTCGAGAGAGATCAGACCCAGTGAAGTTTACTACTAGGTACTACCTACTACAATTTAGTTCAACACACTCACTATAGGAACGAATGCAGTGTAAGGTCGTCGTCGTTTGGCCCACTGAAAAATATACAAAAACTAGTTTTCGCTTAGAATTTGGCCAGGTTGAGCGTTGACCAAGCGAACACAGAATGCTAAACTCGGTCACGTGACCGTCTAATTGTAAACAAACCAGCATTACATCGACGTTTTTCTCAAAAGATAATCCACAAAGTAAAGCAAAATGTAAAATAAATGTTTCTGAGCAATTTAATTTACACTTCCACTAACGAAGTATTTCTTTTTTTTTAATTTGCTCGAGGTCCACAGAAGTTGTTCCGTTACTACGTAGTTATCACTTAATATCTAAATATGCGCGAACAGCCACTTTACGGCAACAATTTTCGCCAATAATAAAGCTCAAAACTTAATTCTACTTCAGTTTAACGATCTCAACCTGGTCTCTGAGCAGGTTGAGAATTCCGCCAAACTTTTATTGACGAATACCAGTTTTAGGTTAGGGTCTCGGTGAGACCAAACGATGACGCCCTAATTCTTAGAAACTAAATGCTCGTTGGACTAAGCTGCAATGAAAATGTCATACTCTAATGGAAGTCTACCTCGCCGCAACCGCACATGAGCAAATTAACCCCTGAAGTAACGAACTGACCCCTTCTTTCATAACGTACTCCGTCTATGAACAACATTGAAATAGTGCTGTCCTACAAGAGAAACAGACACATTCATCAAAGAAATGGTTAACAGAACCATGGAGTACCGTAATAATAACATCATTACTCCCTGAATAGAACGATCTCACAAGAATTTCTTATTCTTACCTGCAGGATACAGGCATATCCAGAAAGCAGAGAACGAAACTGCGTTCTTTGCTATATCTACCGGCAAGGATACTTGGGCATTCTACATCATACGACGACAACGACGTAAATACATGCCTAGCTCCTGTGCCTGTGTATCTGAGCACAACCACAACCACCAGGCACCAAACATATCATTATGCGCGACTTGCTCGTAGTATGTCTTAGAAATTTACACAAGTGAGAGTTGGAATCTCTTGAATAACCATAGGGCAAGAAGAATGGTAATTTGACTTTCAGGAAGCAAGCTATGAAACTTTTTAAAACGTATACATGACTGAACGAATTTGTTCATTAAAAAAGGAATCCACGCAAAGCCGCGGCTGTACAGCCACACCAACTCAAACAGACCACTCAGTCACACCGTATATAGCTTACATCTAATAGCCTAACCAATTTTGCAATGTTTGATCCATCAACTAGAGACTAGAGTTCTGCTTGCCATTATTCAGAGGCATTTTTCCACGAACAACCGAAACTACGCAACCATAAACAAAGTTATGGTTCTATTTGCGAGCAACTAGAGCAGTCACCCAGATATGAGACGATATTCAGCGCACTCTCGAGACAAACAAGACAAGCCCCTCTTGTCAAGAAACAAATATCCACTCCGCTCTATAAGCAATCACAGTTTCAATCACGCTGTTTTGATGAGAACTTCAGCCTTAAGGCCGCTGCAAACGATAGTCTTTTGTTCCAAGTTTTCACTTCAACGCGTTCGAATCCTTCCTACTGTCGTGGCAAACAAGACTGTGTGACTATCGAAAGCTTCGATAAAATGTTCACCGTCACATCCACTGGCTCAGTGTCACTAGTGCAGTGTCTTGTGTCTTTTCAAATTTTTAGTGAATGTCGTTTCAGAAAGCAGTGCTCATATTTGTTGAGTAGCCTATACTGATACAACAACTCATTCGAACGCTGTTAAGTAAAAACAAAGGACAAAAGACTATAGTCTGCAACTGGCTTAACATAACCTATAACCATAAACAATACTTCGTAACCGCTTAAAAATTCAATCAAGACCGATAAGCGCTCTAAAAATGAAATTACGAGTTGTGGTCGTGAACACAACCAGAAACGAGTTTCAGTGCGAGAAGCACAGTTTTGGTCGTCACGTAGACATGGTTGGGTCGTTACTGTAACTTGTGGTTGTATTCTCGCGCACAACTCCTCCGCAAAGAATCGGCTCAGAAGTCCCAGGTACTGAGGTACCTAGCCTACTGTGAGGTACACAATCCTGTGGATACGGATCAACTATGCCGAGTTCACACGTCATTCATATCGAAGCGTTCGGTCATCCACTTGTCCGATGCGTTAGTGTCCTAGTAGTTGCAGAAAACTGCACCTTTTTCTTAGTCTCATTTCACTTGAAATTTGAAGAGATTTCCGTAACTTGCTTAGTGATACCCACAGAGAAAGCTAATTTGACGGTAACATTTTTATAACTTTCTGTGGCGTACGCAAAGTTGTGCTGACACTGAAGCCACAAAACTTTCAGATGAGTGGATGAGCGAATGCGTTGATATGAACGACCGGTGAACTCGAACTTAGTAATTTATGCTCGATCCTACATTGCTAGCTTCTGCAAGGGCCACAAGGTCAAGCTTCTGCACCTCATAATCTCGTTTCACCTCATAGCGACAAACATAAGCCGTCACAGAAGGAAGAGGCAGCACCTGTGCAGAGGGTCCCTTCCCTACCCCATTACCCCCCTCCCCTCACAGGTAGGAGTCTCATGAGACGAGTCGCTCGTTTATAGTGATCAAATCTGTAGGGTCTGATGTGGACGGATTAAGACTTTAATAGTGATACATCGACACCTATTATTATATTGTTGGTTTTCCGCCGCATTAGATACAAAGACTATATAACAGCGATCCAATTTTGTAAAATACAGTTTAGAAGTTTAGTCGAACACAAATGAGTTCTATTAGAACAATCTTGGCCAGGTGCACCATGTCTGGCAGGAAATACGGCGCGAGCATCTCCAACTCCACAAGGCTCGATCGAGTGACACCTAGCGCTTCGAACGTATTCGCGAAAGTATAATCATGCTCATAAGAGTTCCAAAATTACACATCACACTGAATTCTTCAAACTCAATCATTCCCGAAAGTAGGGGCTGGAATTGTCAAGTACTGTGGTAGTAATGCCATTCCAGCATTCCTTGCGTTCATGGGCGCCGAAACGAATTGAGGGCAACAGATACAAGATTGTGTCAGTGGGGTACCTACTTTTGGGTATAGGGGGTAGCTACTTATAGAAGGGACAGGGATTGATGATTGGTATTTGACAACTGTCAACGTAACAAAATCGAGCTCACCACTTTACATTTCACATTCTCATATGAAACGCCAGTATGACAGTGGTCGGTGTGCGCCTGGACATGTTGAAAGTAATACTAACCCTTTCATGCCTACTGTAAACATCTGTGGACGTTACAAATAGTTCTGTTCCTGAGAAAAGTGATATTGTGGCACTAGAGGGTTAAACAGCGAGTTGCAACTCGGTAAATAGTCGCCATCAAACTATGGTGGATCAAGAACCGCTTCAGGACTTCAGCATTGATTACGCACGTCTACGCTCTAGTAGTTTCCTGACTAGGGTTCTTTCTCACGGGAAATTAGCATCAGTGTATTGCAGAATTTCCCAGTCACTGCTTTCGGTTTCCGAAAAATTCCGCGAAACACTGATACCAATTAGGGATAGGGGTAGGGTTAGGATCCCTACTCCTTACATGACTACGTTTGCATTCTGGTATGTGAACAGGAACTTGCTCAGCATTATGCAGTGTAAAGATCTGCAGGAGCGGACATTTGCAGCCTCGCTACAAGGGCAAGGGAGGCCGGAATATCGTAGACCTTCGACCTTCATTACGCTACGTAGCTGAGACGTCACAGCCCACCTGAGTGATACCACAGCAGGCCTGCTAGATCAGAGCGATGACTGAACTGACTGTATTTCATCCCGTGACAACTAAATGTGTGGCATCAGTGCCAATTATCGATCTCCATGTCCTAAGACAGTGGATCCCGCGGATCGGCTGCGGCCCCTCGGGGGATATTCTGGTGAACCTATATTCTTGTCAGAATATCTCGGGCCTCACGCCCCCAAGGGATGCAGAGGGACTTTCCGTAAATGATGTTGCATCTGGCCCCATGTCTTGCTGACAAGTTTAGTTCGTTAAGTTAGGTAGGTCCTCTAGTATTCTCGTGGTTTAACCACCGCTACCACAGATGGTAAGTCTTCTATACTTCCCACTAAGGTCCTACTCAATTTTACAAACTAAACTCATCAACAACTTACAGCAAGACACCCGGCCAACTGCAACATCCCCTGCGGAAAGTCACTCTGGATCCCTTGGGGGTGTGTTGCCAAAGATATTCTCATAGGACTAGGGTCCGCCAAAACGCCCCACTTGAGGGTCACAGCCAATCAACTGCGTCCACTGTCTCGGAGCGTGGGGAATGCACATCGCAAATTGGTCATGACGTCACGCAATTGGTTGACACGTGATGACATGACTATATGTCTCTTCAGCCATGGGTCAGAGAGAGACCATGTCTGATCCACTAGACTCATCTCACCATTGACCGGCTTGGCCGTTTCCAGAGCAGCGTGTGGGGAAATGAAAAAGAAATTAGATTATTTACATGTATTGGTTTAAAACTTACATAATGTACAGAATATAGAATATGGAACATTTGAAACGAAATGAAAGACAAAGTATATGTGCGCATTTCTAAGAAGAAATATCAGGGAAACAGGCACAAGCGCCTGCAGCCGTTACATAAAATCAGTCCCGTGCAGAGCTCTGGGGACGAATGGGACCAACTTCTCTAATGTAAGCCCCAAAGTATTAAAAGTCTGGCACTGAAAAACGTAAGATGACAACAAATAATCCTTTAAAATTTCATCACTATTTCCGACACAAACATAAACAGCGTCCAGCCTAGTACCATATCTCGGTAAAGTTACCGATATATTCATCAGTAGTTATGGTAGAAAGTTAAAAAGAAGCATAGCAGTTAAATCAGAAAAGATGTTTTATATTTTTATGTGACATAGAAGTTTCTGTACAATTACACTCAGAGAAATGAACTACATATAGCTCCGCCTTTTGCCTAAACGGCGGCCCACTTCCTTGCGAGGCCTGTGGCCATCAATCCTTACGTGCAGAACAACGCACATAATGTGACGGCGCTGGGGCGGTTGAGGCATAAGACCTTCGGGTCACCTTGTAAAGTTGGGGGCTCCACGGACACGAATGCTCTGACGCAACAGAATACGTATTATATTTGTGATCTTCAAGAACATAGTCTCATTTATACATTACTAGACGGCCCGTGACCCGTTGGGTCGTCATTGTGATCGTCTTCGCTTTCGCAAAAAAGCAGGTGTTATTTAGCTGGGCATAAACCACCTGCTATTCGGCCGTCCTCTCCTGCCCGTCAACGAGCGGATCATTCGGTTCACTATCAACAAATTCTTTGCTTCACTAACGAATATTCAACAGCCAGGCTGTAAGCAAAGTCAAATTATTGTATGTTACGTATTTCAGTTGTATTGCTCATGGAACCGATGAATTGATCATGCCCGTTCTTGAGGCCCAGCTCAGTTTAACTTCCGTATCACAGATGCAATCGAATTAAAGAACTAATCCATGGAAAGAATGCGACTGCGTCGATTTCTTCCCTTCTAAAAGAAGTTGTGTCAAACAAGACACAAACAAACACACAAGCAAGGTTCACGGAGTTTTAGTATAATGTATAGACGAATACATTATTTGACGGTACAAACCCCTGTGATCATCGTCTTCTAATGACCAATTGGAAAACGAGTCAAATTCTGAATCTCCACAGCTTCAAGGAACTGTAGTTTCACTTCCCCTTAACTTTAATGAGATTCCTAAAAATGCAGGCCCCAGGCTTCTGGGGGCTCTGGCGGCACAGAGACAAGCTGTCGGCAGCACAACTAACAACAATACTCAGCACCGCGGCGGCGGCCTCGGGTCTCTGCCACGTTATGTCTTGCTCTAATGGGGAAATAAAGCTCATGAAAACTTCCAACACCTAATGCAAGTTTCTCACACGCGAAGTTACAGTGAAAACAAACTCAGCAGGCGTTACTACAACACAAGTCAAAAGCGCTCGAGGATTTTTATGTCAAACAGCAACAAATGGCGTGGGAGACACGGCACGTTCGTTACCCTATTGTTTACAGCAGCTCGCAAAGAAAATATAAAATAATATAAACAATAAGGAATTAATAGGAAACAGCAGTCCAATAATGGCAAAAACAAACACAATTGATGCCGAATTGGATAGATGAAACGTTGAACTTGATAATTACTGGATTGGGCTCCAGCAACCGAGGTAACAGCACCGATGTTTGTGCACAACACGGTAAACAAACAAAATGTGCCACACCATGCACTCCAGGGTACTACTTATAAATGCCCTAATTAATATAGCAGATAAAACGTATCAACAATTCATATCTCGCTAGAAAAGAACAATACTCCTCATAATTAAATCATTAGCATTTAGCAAAACAAGTGTGCAGCGCCTGTTTACGTCACAAATTAGGAAAAAGAAATTACTACAGTCTATTACTGCACAGATCTTTGGTAAATAGATATAGTAAATACAAACGTGACACAACAAACTAAGGCACGAAACACAGACGAGTAGGTACTGGCCCCACTAAAGCTGGGTACGTGCGGCGCAGACTGCAATGAGTGCGTGCCCAAATTTTCAAAGTTTTTGATATTAACAATATTTGCATCATATGCACCAACTGCAACCTGAAATATTAGCAAATTATTCCATAGGTACATAAAATATTTTGGCAAGAACTTGAGGAGTCGGAGGACAGTTTACTTCGAAGCAGTGAGTGTCCGACTCATTACGACTCCGTTCTGCAAAATCTAGCAAACAGAAGCAAATTTTAGCTTGTTTCTGGACGGCTGCAGCGGTTATTTCCACACACCAGTGGGTGGTAGCGACTGACCGGCCACAGCAAGAGAAGAAGGTGATGTGAGAGAGGCACATGGAGCTCTCTCCTCTCCCACCCAAGTTGCAAATGGTTTAGTGTTCAGGAGCTACATCAACATGTGCGTATGCGCAATTAGTTTACTTGTGACGTGAAAACCAATATCAGAAGAGCATCAGTAACAATTATTATTATATTCCTAGTGTTATCACTGTACCTATAAGCAATCACTATTTAATATACAGTAGATAACAGCACGAGTAATAACATGAGCACTATACAAACACTATCACATTACTTTTCTGCCGCTATCACACGCTTATCACTAATTTCTCACACACTGACGAATATCACAATCTTCACGTTCCTTTTCGTCTTAATCTTACACACGTATATATTATACGCAAAACAACACAATTCACGTATTTCTCGGGCTATAAAATGGACAGAACATACACAAGACTAGGAAACATGAAGTCAGCATAGGAACAATATTGAGTCCATGTATGGTTTCGGTAACAAATGAAGCACCCAGGCGATGACGTCACAAGTTTCCAATCGAAGCCAGACAAAAAAAAATCCTAGGAATATTGCAAGAACAAGTGTCACCCCCGTGGATAATACAGGACTCGCGTACAGCAGAAGCATACAGCAGAAGTGTACTGCTGACAGACAGTAGCATTAGGTAGCTAGACAAGCTCCTCAATGACAGATTAGATGATATGTGCTGAGTACGTCGTCAATGGGACGAACACAGAGCATTGCAATGCACTGCACCGAGTAGGCGAAGGAGACCAGAAAGCTCCACATAAATACAGTGGCGACTAAAGTGGGGGGGGGGGGAGTCACAGCCCCATACCCGGAAATTAGTCCGGCCTTTATGAACTCAAGGCTGCCTGCTGGCATTACAGTGATCTTAGCAGCCATATATACTCCAGCAGCATTCACAGACTCATTGTTATTATTACATTAATATTTGATTGAAGCGATTAAAATCTTTCAGCGCACTTCGTAAGTAGAATTAACAACCTTAGTAATTTTACACATATACGACCACAGTCGCCTAACACTATTATACAATGCGGTTATAAAAATATAAATTTTCCATATCATTCAAGTTTTATGCGGCGGAACGTTATGGAGCCGCTGCTTTAGTCAAAAGAAAGAACTAAAAATATCCTGGCATGGGGCTAGGCACACAACCTCCACTTGAGAAGTCCCGGGCAGCCACTGCATAAGAATGCGACAAGATTCACTTAGGCCGCCACCAGGTGCGCACAACTAAGGCTAACTCACTGAGTGAAACAATTAGTGACTACACAAGCGCTCAGTCAAATATACCTTAAACATTATCTTCGAGTAGAGTAGAACAAGGAAGGCGCACCACAGCCGGTGAAATGCAACAAGGTAAAGGAACAGTATGCTGGAAAAACAATGTTTCCCTAAAATCCTTAAAGGACTCACTTAACGGAAAGAGCTGCGCTTGCTCAATACTAACATCCTATCAACACTACTGTAGGAGGGCGGCAAGAAACGTCACTAGCTCATGTTCTCTTAACTTAATAACTACACCAATAATAAAACTGGACGTCGAAATAATGAGTTAATGGAACGAGAAAACTGCAATTGCTACACGAATAATGAAACTCAATGATGTGAGTAATGAGTAGTAGAGGAAATATTTTAATGGTGCGAGTCGCCACGGCTGAACTCACAGCATACTTCGAGTACCCGTGGCTCAACTCAACAACAATGTTAGTTATCTCAACTTGCACTACACGCTGCAACGTCCCTACTGCTCAGACTACACGCTGCTCTCAAGGACAAAATACGCAACTAGAATAGTCACGGTAAACCATGGCCGGCAGCAAAGCATAACCTCTCGCGATAAAATCTGATACATACATACATAGCTTGCAAGTGAATATAACATCAATGGGACACCAACAGTTGTTTCAACAAAGGCGAGTCTGACTTGAATGTAACTCATCAGGTTGTGCTCACTGCTCACTTCTCGAGGGACGGAACGCTTCCGTGGGTCCTCTCCGAGAGGAGACTGTGATTGTGCAGCCCCTTCCTCGCAATGGGCAAAATCGCCTGAAATTCCGACCACATACAAATTCCAGGCAGTCTTAGAGAGCAGGCGGACCGAAAATAACTGCTGTGCTCCGGGGCCCGTATTTTGCGCCGACCGCTCTTGCGAGGCCTTGATGGAGACAACTTGTCGCCTCCAATTTTGTGCTTTGAACTGCTACGAAATACAATAAAGGATCGACGCTTAGCTCGAATCCACCACACTGAGCAGTCGAACAGGTACCTATGGTAAAACTTACGCACGTCGTCCAGCGATTAAAGAGAAAAATAAACAGGCTCACGACAAGCACTGAGCCCCTGGGCAGCATGGACCCACGCCTGCTCATCCCCGCTGTCGCTGGGCTAAAATCGGCAGCAATTTTTAATGATAAGATTTATTTGCATTTTCTAAACGTTCTAAAAACGCTTATGCTTTTCTCAACCTTCACTCAACACCTTCCCTGGCCGCACCCCCTCTCCCCTCCTCTTCAGATGAAGATCGCAGTGAGACGTAGAATTTTACAAAGAACAAAAACGTGTTTTTTTTTTTCTCAGAATTATTTTTTAGAAAGTGCTGATATTTTCCAATTGATTTTTGAACTGAAATTTCACAGCAAGACTGGTTCCCTGCGCTTCTTCAGTACCACGTAGTTCCCCAACTGGGGACGTCACATGTTCGCCTGCCACCGGGTAGATGAGCTGAGGTAACTCAACTACAACACACGAGGTAAGAGGAAGCACGAGTCCAGTCGTATAAGTTATAGTCCTGACTTGCTGTGCACGAGCGCAGCGACTGTGGATGCGGTGAGATACACAGCACGCAGCATCACGAACTCAATGCAATACTGTCACTTTGCTGGCCTGTGCAGCTTCACGCTAACGAAGCACAAGATGGACAAACCAGTCTCCTCATATCTGAATACTCACTTCCGAAGTAGCTAAAGGGAGGATAGACACTATACAGCTCATCTCCATGTAGACAAAAAAAGCCCATACGCATTTGACGAAAATAAAGTGTTCCGAATGTAAATCTCCATGCTGCAGATGACGTAGGTTTTTCTTTTCTTACGGCTACGATGGACAACCTTCTCTGAGCAGTCATTGCTATTGTCATTACAATCTTAAATAAATATAGCTATTTGATCGAAGCTCCCTAGCCATTTAAGCCGCCAAGGTTGTCACAAATTCCAGAGTAATCGACTACCCGAATCAACAACTTTGGTCACCATATTTGGCCCACTCTGGCGAAGAAAAACGTCCAGTTGGTAATCTACTCAATCAATAGAAGCTAACCGAGCTTGAGCTTGATGTGTTTCTGATATCAGTCTAATGGATGGCATTTCGAGCTGAGGTGAGAAGTCTAGTACATAAAACACAGCATTTGTGTACATTTTCAGAAAGATTACCGTATAGCAGATATGTCTCATAATTGGCAGTGCTCCATAAAAGCCCAACGTATGGACATACAGTACTTGGGTGATCAAGGTTAAATATATCCACGAAGACATTCATGATAACTCATTAAGAATGGCATTTTAAACTGATAACGATGAACACATCGGTACTCTTGACAACGGCAGACACGTCTACCACCTCCTCATTTACCTTCTTGTACTGACCAACTACGGTACTCGGCATTCATGCGCGACTTGCCCAATTTTCAACCATCAACACAATTATGTCTAAATTCAACATAAAACAAAACCACAATTTCAACACATGAAATGAACACTGGAATGTAAGATATCTCCTCATTCAAGTGATTCACTGCAATGAAATTAACAATGGACAGTAGGACTTCAAATCTCAAAAATAAAACAAACACGCAAACGTAAAACTACGGAAGACGAAACAGAAAACGCACATGACTCCTTCCCTTTGGTGTGCAGCACTGGAATGTGCAGAGATCCTGCGTAGTATGGACACTTCAGCAGCTACTACAGCCATAACCGCAGTAACAGGGTCACTGCTACGCCCGTCATCAAGCTACATGGATCTGCGCGAAGAGGAAGTGTGTCAAACTGAGCTTAATTCTAGTCCTATTTAATACCATTACAGTCCTACTTAATACCATTACAGTCCTACTTAATACCATTACAGTCCTATTTAACACCATTGTAATCCTATTTTATACCATTCTAGTTTCTACTTCGCAGCAAACTGGATGAAATGTTAAGTAAATATTCTGACTTCTGAGGCTACGCTATGATATGTCATAATGTGGCACTAGAGGAAACAAATAAGAATTTACAATGCCAGGGCAACTGGTAGCAATATATATTGCCTACCTATATCTTTGAGTGCGTGCTTCAAGTTTTCATGCATATAGTCTTTGGGGGGGGGGGGGTAACAATGCATTATTTTTATGCATCACATAGCCTCAAAGAAGTATTTCAATAAAAGAAAAAAATGGAATATATAATGCTGAGGGCGGGCTCAGACAGCACTCGCATGGTGGCAAACTCATTTAAAAGAAAACCTGGCTATTGTCTGAAAATTTTTTTTTCCAAGTATGAGAACTTACAGCATATTCTCTATAAGCAAAACAACGAGGAAAATAATTATACGGCAGGTATCTTACTCAGTGAGCAACAGCTGCTATGAATGGGCTGAAAATGTGAAGTGTCGTAGCCCCGGCTCTCCAATGCCTTCTTCATTTTAGCCTCCAGGTCCTCTAGATTGTACTGGTGAGTCTTCTCCTGCTCCGTCATCAGCTCTGTAAGCTCCGACAGGAACTTGGTCTGCACTTCCTGTGGGTAGTGACGCAACATTAGGCTGGTACCACATATGCAATCGCATGTTCAACTTGTGAGTAAACATTCAGCTCACACGCTGTTCATTGTATCAGTACGACATGCGAACAGAACGTGTGCTCATAGGCTGAGCGTGGAGCCCTGCCATTACCAGCTCACAGATAAATCAACCATCTATAATTACACAGATTACCCTCACTTTCTCTGGTCACTGCAAGTGGAACGCTAAGCGAGGAAAAGGTTCTGCAAAATTGTGATAGAGGATGAACCAAAGTAAGTCAGTGATGAGAAGTCGGGTATAGAAAGGGAGAGAAGAAGGTATGCTCCTTCCGTCTGGATGTGGCTCACCATAATACAGGGAGGACAAACCTAATTTAAATACAATAGCTAATCAAACTCTGTAGTGGGAGGCCTATTCTAACTTTCTGTGGACTCGCCTCTGCAGCCCCCAAAGCCCAGGCAGGACAGCCAGACTAGGGAGGCAAGCACGGCCCTGCGTGCCGGCACCAGCAAGAGAATACCACGCATGCACAGCCAACGAGCCAGAGAAGTGCGCAGTTGGCCATCGAAAAACCAACAAAAACAACACACACCCATATGGATGGCCCCCCAGGAACAACAAAAATGGCAAGGGCATGTGGCACCGGGCCAGCACCACCAAGGCAGGCAGCCAGTCATTATTAGTGACTCTCTAGCCAGCGGCGCCCCAACACCACAGAACCCGCCAAAATCCCCACTACAAGAGCAAGGCCAGCCACACTCGTGCAACATCGGCACCAGACATGCACCACCACAGCTGAGAACCAAGCACCATCAGTAATGTAGGGTATCAGGGGCAGCTCCCACAGTGGAGCCCAAGTAAGTTTGGTAGGTAACTCCTCAATGGATAAACAAAAATAAACTGCCTAGATGGCACCCCAGAAACCCCACAAGAGCAACACCCATCAACCCCACCACAACAAACAAGACCACTGAAGTATGCACCGCCAACAAGCCCGAGACAACCGCAGCAGGCCAACAGGAACAACACACAGACATCACACATAATCAAACACCAACCCCAAGTGACAAGCAGGACGCCAATTGAATACATGCAAGGACTGGGCCAGAACAACCTCCTCCGGCAAAGAGTTCCAGAGCCTAACACATCTAGATGGAAATGCCCTACTTCCTGCCTCAGTACCAAAGTGCGGTCGAACTAGCTTCAAAGAATGGCCTCGAGTTCTGCCATGATTGGCA
>LQNS02278178.1:169625-197857 GCA_001587735.2 Parhyale hawaiensis | reverse complement strand
GGTAACAGCCCCGTTGTAGCTCAAAAAATGTTTCCCCCACCCAAAATGTTCATTTTAGTATCCCAAAATACTAATCCAACTGCAAAATTTCTTGGAAATGTCAAAATTCCAGAAGTGCAGTTTATGCACTATGACCGAAAATTTAAAGGTACCATAATATATAAGACCAGACAATATTTTGTTTACTTCTCTGACAAAGTTTAGAAATTCTTGAGTTGCTGTGTTGGAACTTGAATTACTGTATAGCTACTCCAGATCTCATAGTATGGCAGTTCTTGCCAATATTTTAGCAAGAAGTTTGCCACCCTTGGAGATGCGGATTATACTGGATTTATTCCTTCTAGGCTAGTTAGATTAGCAGAGCATACTACATGTACTATTACCAAAATAATCTCTATCAATTCTCAGATTTTATTTACTTGCCTATCCAACAAGTCCCACATAAATGATTACCCAAACTAAACTGGGATAAGCTTGAACAGACCAGAACTAGGGCCTACTTACATTTTATAACTTGTGCCACACTGCCACAGTGTTACCTAACTTAGTAGAATTTCTATTTTCTACTACACTAGGGTGACTAGGCTACCTACCTACAAATCTACAATGGTCCAGGACCTAGTTAATTTAACTAAGAGGTAGCCTAACTGTTTACAATAACTTTAAAGCACATAGAGCTAGGCTGCAGAAAATATTATAGACAGTCTATCAAGATAGTTTTGTTCCTGCACGAAAGAGATAGAAACAACAACGCCAACTAGCCTAGCAGCAAATTTTCTGACGATTTCTCAATTGCCTCTTCCGGACAAAGACGTCAGCCAAAGGTGCTAACTACGAACTACTTATAAACAGACAGACTACGTAGTCAAGTGTCAAAAAGCGCATAGCTGAACACGCTTACAATTGAATAGTACTCGAGCAGCGATAATAAAATTTAGGGTATCTGCAATAGACTATGCTAGTTACGTATCTTCTTACCAAAAGATGCGCCAACAGCTGAGAAAAGGATGACCGCGCACAGCAACAGCTGAGTCATCGACTGTTTAGAGCCTGTTCAATGTTGTCTGGCCTTTGCATAGCCGCTCCAGCGGAATTCCATCTTCAATGAATCATCGCTTGACGACGAGCGAGGAAAACGCGTTTTAAACTCGTTTTCATGAATCTTGTCAAAAGTCCTCGTAGCCGTGTGACTTCCCTACTGGAATGACTGAATCGATTATTATTATTACTGTATTATTAAAACTTCACGCTTGAGCTCCCACGGACAGGTAATACTGTCGCAAAAAGGTTAGAATCTAAGAGCTCATTTGAAGTAAAGTAATTTTAATTATAAAATTCAATGTAACTATATCAAATGATCAATTCTCATGCCTGCCAGTTCAGACGGGGTGGGTTACGTTATAAAAGCTGCATTAGGTTAAACTGAGGTAAATTGCAACAGTGTAGCGTGGGTTGGTTCATTTTGGAAAGTATAGTCTTTATTCGACCGTGGAAGTCCACGGGTCCCGCTAGTATAGATAATTATCATTAACACTCTTGATTTTATTATTATTTTTGAAAGTAACTGTTGAGTTACAGTGGTGTCAAATATTTAGAGATACATTGTTGCCAGTTTCTCAGCTATACCCTTAATCAATTTTTATTATACAAGCTTTTACAACTAGTTTTTCTCATTCACATATCTATCTTATGATTGCAATACATTATCTCATTCTGTATAAAATTCATGCATAATTCGGCGTTAATTTTATCCAATCCTCATGCTGCACCTGTTGCGAGGCTATGCTACAGAGCCTTTGTTAATGTATCATGGTGGTGAAGTTTTTGATGGTCATTTTGAGAAGGAAGGAATTATTAAAGAGAATCAAAGCATCTATAGATTCCCATACCTGCAGCTAAATTCATTAACTGTCCATGCATAAGCTATTACATATTTACATTGCTATTTTATTTTTGTTCAGTTAAACTACCTATTTATCAGCGTTAGGTATAGGCATTATATCAAGCAATTTTAGTATTGTTATCTATATTTAAAAGTTGTTCTTAAAGCTACCTGCTTTTTCGATTGTTAGTATTTNATCTAGACTACTAACGTACCGATATTAACTTCCATAGTATTTTTATTTTCATTAGCTGTCTACAGTAATTATAGAAGCAGTTTCAGTAATGTTTCAGTGGCTCAATAACTCTGCAGAGCTAGTTAGGAAGAAACTGTTTTTTTATCATTCAACTACTTTAGTTACATCATTATATATTTATTGTGAGATAATATTTAAATGAACATTTTAAATGTATTGCAAAGCAATTTATGGCAATTTCTATATCAAATCAAGTTCATTTTGCTAATTTAACATTATCTATAATATTATCTATAATATAATTCTTTTTATTTTTGTAGACTGCAAGATCATGGCACTACACCTAACAGTTGCTCCATTGTAGTCAACTTTATCTTTAGTATAATTTAGTCCTTATTTTTCAACTGCCGCGTCTTTTTTCCAGTGATCGCTAGAAACTTACGCGACGCGATGATACCAACTGGATTACTCAACCAAGAAGGATCAAATGTGTTGAGTTAACTGTTCGACTGACTGTGCAAAGACATTAGCACACTTGCAGTGTTCGATATATAGCCCAAAATCAAGCCGTCGAAGGGGACCCTCCTACAGCAAAGATCGTGCATTGAAATTCCAACTACTAAAAACAAATTTAATACTGCTCCTAAGATTCAAAAACATTGTGTGACCTTGGGGGAAAGCGTTCTGTTTCTATAATCAAGAATAAATTTAAAGAATTTCGGTTGACAGGCTGCATTGCAAGAAGCAAACAGGCAATAAAAAAGAATCCAAGTGTCGTTTGAAGTTCATCAAACTGGACACGAGACTCGTGACTCGTCTTATTGGTGAAGAGTGGCATTTAACGATGAAAGTAAGTACAATGGGCTCGACAGTTATGGCTGACAGATAATTTTCGTCGATGGATAGGTGAAAATTTTCAACCCAGGTGAACTGTTTTAATGATACAAGGTAGAAGAGATTGTCATGATATGGGGAGCAGTGAGTGCTTTTGATCCTGAGAGGAATTGTTAGAAATGTAGAAATGTTTAAGGCGATCACGTTGCATGTTTGGATTGGCCTGTCCTGTCACCAGACTTAACTCCAATAGGGAATGCATGGCATTACATCAAGAACCAGTTAGGCAACAAAAAAATTGTCAAGAAAACATGTTCTCGAAACCTAAAGTATTAAAACTTGATCATATGTGAATTTTAAAATGCAATGAAACTATAAATTTAATAATAAATGCATCACACTGTTTTAGTACAACATTAAAAAATAGCAAGGAATTTCATACCCCATAAGTGCCCCTCCGACCCAATCCTGCCCCTGTCGCCCTCAGTTTGGTCCGGCGTCCCTGGCTTTATACTGTGAAAAGAGATTCAGAGAACTTTCACTTTTGAGAATATGTTATTTCGTAAAAACAGTTCCGTCAGACAGTTTCCTTCTTTTATCGTGTCACATGACTGATATGCCTACCCTTCACAGCTGTCACCGCACACGCTCCTGGGTTTGCTGGCGATATAACAAAAGAACGGCGGCAACGAATCTCCACGTGCAGATTGCATTCGATGCTGACGGGTAACGCATACAGAGCAAGATCCCAAGAAACAGGCTCACCATTCTGTACGTTGTTAGTATAATAATATTATTTCACACTGGTATTTGTTATCAATGGATTAACAAATATCTATAGGTTTATTTGATTTTATTTGATCTCTTTATGGCTTACCTTCCAGGCATCGGATTTTACCAAAATAAATAAAATATATAGACTGTTGTACCAACCACGTGACCCTGACAGCATAATGAGTGACGTCACAGTCAGTCAAATACCTGTATGTTTTTATTATTGCCTCCTTTGAAGAGATTATGTTTTCGTCAAGTTTGTCTCTTTGTCTGCCTGTTACCAAGATAACACGAAAGGTTAAGAAAGGATCTTTGCGAAAATTGCAGGGACTGTTATGTATGTTAGGAGGTACAAATGACGTTCAAAAGTTTGCTTGTTTGCCACTTTTTTCTCTATAGCATACCTTAAAAAGTTTTGGACTGAGTTACGAAAGACCAAGTTATGGTGATAATCGGTTTGTCCGTTGGTGTGTTTGAATGCTTGTCAGATGTATAACTCAGAATGTATCTGAGGATCTTTATGTAATTTGCAGGAATTGTTAGAAATGTTTAAAGGCATAAATTTTAGTGATTGTCGGTTGGTAGGTTGGTGCGTTTGATTAATGTTTGTCAAAAGGTTTGACAGACATAACTCAAAAATAGTTACAGACGGATCTTCAAGAAAATTCTAGAAGCTGTTATTACCATCACAAGGCACAAAATACTAAATTTTGGTAATGATAGAGAAGAAATCCTAATTTATGAATCAACTTGAACTTTTCGTTAACATTGCTTTGCTTAGCGGAGGTATGCTCTCTCAGAGTGCTGTAGTTACCTCCGCCAAGGAGGTTATGTTTTTGTCGAGTTTGCCTGTCTGTCTAATTGTCTGTGACCAATCTAACTCAAAAAGTTATGGACGGATCCTTACGAAATTTACAGGGACTATTAGGCATGTTGAGAGTAACAGATGATTAACTTTTGGAGAACATCCATTCAACCGCATTGTTTGTTTATCTGGCTCTATTTTCTTTGTATGATACATCAAAAAGTTATACGCGGATTTTCATGAAATAGACGTGAGTGAGTTGTTAGGTATATCACGGAGAGTAAATGACCAACTTTTTGTGATGATTTATTTGTTCGTTAACCTCTGTGTTTGATTTTAAGCTTGTTAGCTGAATAACTGAAACAGTTATGAACAGATTTTTATGAAACTTACATGAGGTGTTAGGTATATCACGCGAAGTAAATTAATAAAATTTTATACGATCTATGTGTTTGTTTGTCTCTGTGCTTGGTTCTATGTTTATCAGCAAAATATTTCAAAAAGTTAAGATTGGATTTTCATGAAATTTACACAAATTTTTTGGCATATCACGTACGAAGAGTAAATGACGAAGGTTTGGTGATGACCAGCAGATCTGGTGGTGTGTTTTACAAATGTTTGTCAGCAACATTACTCGAAAACTTATGAACGGATCTTCAAGAAAATTACAGAAACAGTTATTACTGTGTAAAAACACAAATGACCATATTTTGGTAAGTATAAAAAGGAATTAATTTGATTAATTAATTAATTAATTTACTTGGCGGAGGTATGCGCTCTCAGAGTGCTCTAGTTATAATTTTATTAGAGTCCTAGTTTAACCACAGCAGCAGTTGGAATCTGTATGTTTTACACTAGATTTAAGTGGATTTCACTGATTGGTTGAGGCGAGTCGTGACTTCACATGCAGCTCTGTTATTGTCACGTGATGCACTCGTTTCAATTCTGTTCGTGGTCTATTCTTCGCTCCCTCTGTCTTTCTCTCCTCGTGGTCAGTTCAACTCAGCAGTCAGTAAAAAAGTGTTTGCTGCTACTGAATTAGAGTCTCTGCGAAACTCTGAGCTAGCTTGTGCGGGCACCTGTACCAGCTGTGCCTGCCCCAACCTTCGGAGAGGCACTGAGCACCCCCCCCCCTCCTCGGACCAATATGTTGGAACTGGGCTCTGCCACTCTCACGGTGAAGTCGATCATGTTCGCTATACAGCACAGTTCATTTACAGAAGATAGTTGTGGCAGACTTCAGTGTTTGCAACAAGCACTTGAATTTTCAGAATTGTGACGTCACAACTGCGTCACGCCACTGTTGCAGCGAGGGATATTTGGTATTTCCACAGTGGTGTGACGTAATTTTGACGTCACAATTCTGAAGTTTTCAAGACCGTAGCTCATACACTCAGACCTGACATAACTACTGTACGTAGTAGTAGTAGTAAGTGAAGTGTGCTGTACAGTCGGCTTTCGCCTCACGTCTCGGGGCTATAACGAATTCCTTACATCGAATAACTTGCGCTAACACTGCATAAGATTACATTAACGTTTCCCCACCACCAACAGGTGAAACACCTTACAATGGAGGGAACTATCAAGTGTCTGGCACTTTTGGCGCTATTCTGCACGGTCGCTGGAGAGCTGCAGTCTCCTGTCCGAGGGCCTCGAAATGGAGACTCTGAAGAGGTCTCGCAGAAAGTCTTCCCCTGCCCCAACGACCAAGACATCGCCCCCTGCACCTGCTACGTCAGCATTCAGCAGAAGCTGGTGATGAGTTGTGAGAATATCGAAAGTAACGAGGAACTCAACACAATCTTTACAGCCACTTACCCTGTGAAGACCTTCGGCTCGCTCATTTTGACGAACAACCTCATTACGACCATCGACAGACTGCCAGAGGGAGTTTCTTTCGAGAGGATAATTTTCAGTTCTAACCGATATTTGTCCTCCATAGCAGACGACGCGTTACTTGACAGTGCCGATACGCTTGATTATTTGGACGTAAGCTACACTGCCATGGACAGTGCCGACTTTATATCCAAGAATCTTTCGCTGTATTCCAAACTGTACATGGTGCGTATGTACGAAAGCGCTCTGATGGACCTGCCGGCATTGGTCTCATCAAGTCTCACTCAGCTCAACATTGACAACTCTCTCGTCACTGACATCAAGTCTGGTGAGGAAAGTTCGCAAAAGACTAGTTTAGACATAAAATCTACTATCCTGTGCTTTTTTTTTTGCACGGTCAGCACGGACAAAGTTTTTAGCAGTGGATGGAGCTCTTGTATGGAGAAGCAACAGCACTACTGTCTGGGGCCCGTCGTTTCTGCATTTCAGCTATTCAATATGATATCACTCCTACGTCTCTATGCACTTCTGAAACTTGAAACACTGTAATTGTAAAATCTACGGATTCGGCGCAGAGTTAAAACAACGTTTACTAGCTCAAACCTCATATTTAGCTGGGACTTGTGTCATGGATTCTTTGCAGACCATAGTTGTACGTAAAAATTCCTGCACGTATGTACAGTCGGTCAAACAATATTATACACATTAATGCTGCACATGGTCATAACGTTCATAGCCTTATCCGTGGTTCATTTGATAAGCGTTTTAATTGAAAAAAATTGCAGGTTTGCCCAACAGGTAGATCTTGCGCTATCTACTGCAGTTTAATTGTCTCAAGATAGTACATGCGGTTGCATGAAGACGGGGTGGAAAAATAGTTTACCGCTGACCATAGACTATTTGGCAACGTATATTTGTTGTGACCTTCTAACCACAACTGTCTTTCTACCAAGAGATTTGTTAAGCTTACATCGGTTGAGTCAGCTGGCTCTGTAGCTTAGCAAGTGCCACTGCTAAAGTTTTGGACATGTATTCGACTCTGCACTGAATAAGAACTGAGAAAGCTAGGCACGCCCCAGTAAACAATTTGACGTTGATTCTACGTAGATATCAGATCGTGAGCCAATATATCAACGTGCTATGCTCGTTGATACATGAACTTCAGATAACATTGTGATACACCGTGCTGACAACGTTGTCACACATTGTCAATTCAGCTCCAGATATCGTTGTTAGCGCGTAGTGTGTCACAACGTGCCAACAATTAACGTGCTAGAGACGTGTATAGCAAGTTGTATCTCAACGTACTAAGGGACCACCCAGCACAAGGTGCCAAGGAGGTGCCCAGCACGTAGGTAACACGTTGTGATACGACGTACTAACAACATTATCTGGAGTCCATATATCAACGTGCATAGCACGTACTACCACAGCTCAGGAGGTTGATTCGACGTCGTGTGTTGGTGGGGACAGCAGCGCATTTGAACACTGAGTGCTAATGTATAGGATCAAATGACTGTAGCGTGAATAAATTTGCAAGGATAATTTCTCATTCATCTTAAAACAGGAACATTCGACGGCTGCGAAGGTCTTCAGAGCATCGATATCAACGGGAACAACATCGCGACCCTGGAGGAGAGAGCCATACCAGTGTACCGGACCATGTGGTACTTGGGGCTGTACAACAATGAGATCTCTTCCGTAGCACCTGGTGCCCTGTACTTGCCTGGTCCTCAGCGTAAGTTAGCTTGTGATGTTGGTACCAACAGACCAGGCCATGAAGTATTTTGACCTTGCACCCATCGTCTCCTTTGCGTAAACTTAGTGCGTTATGCTGGAATAGTGTACCAGACAATGCAGTACTTGGATTCTGCAGCTGCCTAGCCTTCATGGTAAGTTAGTATATCATGTAGGTACCTGTGTACCAGACCGCGTAGTAGTTAGGACATAATAGTCTGGTCTGCTTCTTGGCTCAAGTCAGTGTGTTACACATCGTGGTGTCTGTGTGCCAGACCATGCGATACCGTTATTTTATACCTGTCAGTAAGTTATTTTAAAATATTAGTAAGCTTAGCAATTCCCCGCTTCCATTCCTAGTGTTAGAAAGCTCTGTCAGAACTAAAATCACTCAAATATAATAGCTCCCACATGCGCAGCACAGCCGTGGGGTTAGCTGGGCAGCAAGTGAAGGGCAGGACTTTTGCCTCGTGTAGCGTGAGCTTCTGATACTGTGTTCTGCTCAGCATACTGTATTTACGCTCATATAACCCTCGTGTCCACAGAATCTAACCCCCTCCAGTTCCATATCGGACTTGGTTCAAACTTTCTGGAAGTGCTGCCTACGAATTTCATCGAGTTCAGTAACCGGCCGTACCACCTCGACCTTTACAACAACCTCATCCGCTCGGTAGAGCCTGGCGCCTTCGTGCTGCCTTCTGAAACAGGTATCGTTGTAGAGAACTGTAGTGTGTCGCACGCAACGATCTGCTTAACGTTAATATGCCGTGTATCATCTTAGGACGAGAGTCAAGGTCCTAGTAGTGTAATGCACTTCATTCGACGTGTGTGGAGAGTTACCTTGGTTGAACTCCGAGAACATAGGGATGTCTTGCAGTGAGTTATCTCCACAGTGGACGCAACCGCAAACGGCTGGTTTATCTGCACTGCGCTGCAGCCAGCGGGGCAGTTACTGTTCATTTTACAGCATGACGTAGCCAGCGAGAGCATTCACTGTTCGTACATTCTAGAAAAAACTCCGCTGCTCTATAACGCCACTGAATTACAGTAGCTAGAAGATGATGGCTTACTGCCAGGACCCTGATGAGTGATGAAATTCATTCCAACGACTACTACTGTGTACTGCATCTATCGGAAAAGGTAGACGGGAAGTTCAGTGACTTATCATGACATCCGAATTCAAGAATTAGGGCAAAAGAAAATCTCGTAACGTGTATCTAGTGCATGTAAGATAATTAATGAACATTAGTATTAAGCGATGCCCCCTTGCAGTCTGACGTCCTCCTCTCCTCCAACGCGCCCCCTGGTGTCAGCGGTCTGGTGCTGCCCGGGGCCAGTTCGTTGACTGACTATCCTAAATTTCCTATCACAAGGCCTCGTATACGACGAATCAATTTCAAATGTCGCTGGTGTGGTACACGAGCCTGCACTGCACCTAATGCCTCTAAGATGCAGTGCCATTTGTGTCCTCGTAAATACAGTGCCTTCAGTTGTCATAGAGAATATGTTATATTAAAGGTAAAGTCAGCTTACACCCACCCTCAACTGGGTAAGCCCACAAGCACTGGTTCGTGCTGCAGATATAGGCTAACTGGCCCAAGAGCAGTCTACAACTGCAGATTGTCTGGAGCGCAAGCGACGGAAGGCACTATCTTCAGGTCTGCGACCCCCACGGTCCCACCCTCCCAATTTACGTCAAAGGACAGTAAAGCCACTGCGGCAAGCAGGCCGGATGCCTCGTCTGTTCACTTCAAGCGCTGCAAAGAATTTACCCGCCTAGTACTGAGGTTTGAACTCGTAACCTTGAGTCAATATCTGAACCTTTAGCCTGCTACACCGCTGCCGGTCTAGCTGTGGTACTATCATATCGATACGAATATATCATTACTTGCGATACACATCATTATTATATAATCGATCTGCATTTTTTCTTGAAATCAGCTAAGGCAGATAGATATGTACTACTGCCTATTCGTGTGTTCGATTTGTTTGTTTCGTGTAATATTTGACTTGCTTCTGACAAGTAGAAGGCACTTGCAACTATGAAGATTTAAGGCCTATTTCTTACAATGACTTTACAAAGCTTGGGATTAAAAGAAAGAGTTCTAAGGACATATCTTGACAAACCCCTAATCTCAATTTTACACCTAAGGGAAAAATAGTAGCTGCTGATACTGTTGGGTAATGCATAGTGTTTTTAGGCTTCAGTAAAACGTTCTAAATCACATTGTTATTATTATTATTATTAAATCACACCAGGCTGGCGACGTAGGAACGGAGAAACTCCATGAGGTTAACAACCCCCCACGCAACCAGCCNTTCTTGCTCTCTTTCGGTGTCATATGCTGTCGTTTACTGTTTCGAGCGTTGGGTGGCGTGGGGACCTTGTGTTTTTTGGCCCTTGCCTTTTACTCTCGCGGCTTTTCGCTTGTTTTGAATAATAATAATAATAATAATAATAACTGGCCCAAGAGCAGTCTACGATTGCAGATTATCTGGAGCGCAAGTGGCGGAAGGCGCTATCTTCAGGTCTGCGACCCCCACGGTCCCACCCTCCCAATTTATGTCAAAGGACAGCAAACCCCCTGCGCCAAGCAGACCCCCTCTGATGCTTCGTCTGATCACGTCAAGCGCTGCAAAGAACTTAACCGCCTAGTAGGGAGGTTTGAACTCGTAACCTTGAGTCAATATCTGAACGTTTGGTCTGCTACAGCACTGCCGGTCTAGCTATGGTACTATCATATCGCTACGAATATACCATTACTTGCAATACACATCATTATTATGCAGTATAAGCGATCTGCATTTTTGCTTGGAATGAGCTAATGCAGATAGATATATACTACTGCCTATTCATTTGTTTGTTTCGTGTCATACTTATCTTGCTGCTAACATTTTTTATTTGAAGTACGATGCACTAGCAATTATGAAGATTTACGGCCTATTTCCTGCAATGACTTTACAAAGCCTGGGATTAAAAGAAAGAGTTCTAAGAACATATCTTGACAAACCCCAAATCTCAATTTTACACCTAAGGGAAAAATAGTAGCTGCTGATACTGTTGGGTAATGCATAGTGTTTTTAGGCTTCAGTGAAACGTTCTAAATCACATGTGTAATGCAGAGTTTTTTGTTTAAATTTGTAAAAAAAATTCATGATTAAAGTGCCTTATCATTTTAATATAGCGCCAGTTTTGTTGCATACTAATATTCCGTCACTCATGTGATCTGAGCCATTACCTTCTTCAATCCTTAATCCGACGTTGCTGGGAAGTTCTTCCTTAACGCAAACTGAAACGAAGTTCCGTGTCTCCTGCAGACAACTTCGCTGTCGAGCTCAGCCTGGACTTCAACCAACTGAGGACCATCGAGGAGGAAGCATTCGGTGAAGTCTTTCCATACGTAACTTTCTTTTCCGTCTACGGTGAGACTAGCGAAGCCATGCTAACTTTCGTTAAAATATTTTCTATATAGCTGTGCAGCTTATTGAGAAACAACATATATATATATATATATATGCAGTACATATCCGTATTTTATAGCAGCTAGAGATATCTATGTGCCCAGTAAAAAGAGATTTATTTTTTCTATACAACTGGGTGCCCAGCCTTTTGTAAGCCTGGCTCCCAGAGAAAACTTTTAGTACATTCTCACGCCCCTACATGAAAGATAAGAAGTTCATTGACAATAAAGCATGAAATTTACACTAAATTTGTGTCAGGTTTATGTACCCAACTTTACTTTTACCATGATCTCGTACTTTTTATAAGGTCACCATGCACCCCAAGCGAACTCCTGCTCTATATAGACTTCGGTTAATACGCCAGTCGAGCCAAATACGCTTTTCCAAACAATTTACCTACAACGGGGCCCTTTGAAAGAAACCTCAATGATCACTTGCGAAACAACAGTCAAAAACTCAAGCATGAAGCTCGAAGAACGACCTCAAGTCAGCAGTTTTTTGCGTATTTCAGAGTCAGCATTTAGAACAGACTCCCTTCCGATGTTGTTAGTGCGGAGTCAGTTAACGCGTTCAAAAATCAGCTTGAAATACATTGGGAGAGACATCCTCCACCGCTAAGAACTCCTCCTCCAGCAGTCGCAAACTCTTAACGGCCAAAGCTTCTGAGGCCACCTTAATCCTTCTTCTTCTTCTCTCCCGCTCCAACTACACAGTTTGACGTCTCTAAGCTCCACATGTCAGCGGCTCTTGATCGTGCTTGTGGGCATTCATGATCGTCTCTTTGGCAGGGACTCTTCCCCACCCCCTTTTTTCTCTTTTCCCCAGTCCTCTATATGCTACTAACATAATGGCAATAGCCGCGGCGTAAGTTCCGTTGTCTCTGTGGGAATGGGCCTATCGTCTACTGCCGCCTATCTAATCTTATCTACTCTTGTGTTGTGTAGCAGACACTGGCAGAGGAATTATTTGGGAACCGTGCCTAGTTGACGCATTCTGTGAATAGTTTAACTTATCATTAAATCTTGATACATTCGTGTTTTTGCTGTAAGTTAGTACTTGTGTTGATAATTATTATTTAAAAACAATAAATTTGCATTGATGTTGATAAATTCATATTAGTGCTAATAATTATAGTGTAAATTTATGAAGATGGTGATAAATTAAGCAATCGGATTTTGTCTTAAGCACGTTATACACGAGAACGTTCTTGGAACAAAAATTCCTGTGACCGGGACTACATCTTAACAAGATTCAACAAGGCTTTGAAATGTACGTCGTGACGAATTTAAGGTCACTCGAAACTGAGAGAGCCATTTCAAACTGTGTAAGTGTCACTCACCGTACAGGAATTACTGCAGAGCTTGTTCATAATTTACATAATTTATTGAGCAGCAAAATATTGAACAAGACGAAGTCGTACCCACGGCGATATGACCCGACGTAATTGGAATGATATGGGAAAACGTTCCCATACTTCGACTCTCGTTTGGAGCAGGCTGTTTGCCAGATCACTCCATAGCTTGTTTTTTGTCTTGGCAATCAACATACATGCACAGTCATGTGTTCGTTGCATTGTTATCACCAAGTCCGTCCTTGCAGGCAACTTCCTGCAGTGTGGCTGCGACATCGCCTGGATCATGACGAACGAGACCTACAGGGCTCTGATAAGCGACTTCACCAACTGTGTTGACGGCACACCGTTCGGGCAGCTCGACCTCGCATACTTTGAGCAAGAGTGCGGTAACTGATGGAACTGCACTGAAGTACATAATTCCAACACTCCTTCCTCCCAAAGGAATGGTTTCTTAGCAAATTTTATCATTGTATTTAATAAACCGCATTAACAAGAAACGTTCACCCATACTGCAGCAACTCTTAAGTGACTTCTTCTATATGCTAAAGGAAATTAAAGATATTCTTTTCATTTTAGCCCTTTGTAATTACATCATATCGTCATCAGCGCCAAAACAAGATCGAAAGTTGAAAGATTTAACTTTTATAAACATAAAATACGATTGCATATACAAAATTTCAATTAGCAGAATAAGCTCGATTGTTCACTGGTCTTACGCACAACAGTTGCCGTATTCTAATAAAAACATTGTTAATGGACTATATTGCACTCAAATTTGTGTTCTATTGAATGTAAAATTATGCAAGTAAATTTATTGCAGCTATTATTTGCAGGAACCGTAGACTACACTTTGTATCATAGTCCTCAGTTGGAAATAGGTAATCTTTCTGATCGTAAAATTTTGAGAAATTATTCTTATTGACTTAGGGCTCGCAAACAAAGTCAAGCGGTTGATCATGATGCATGATGCAAACTTATTAACAACTAACACATATTGATCAGCATAGATCATACGTGCCACATAGAATCAGTTCTAACCATATTTAAGTCAATTTAATGTAGTACAATTCAATAAATTGCCGCCAACTTTCAAACAATTCTTACGAATATGTGGGCTCCACATAATCTCGCTGCGTCCCCATCATCAACAGGTTACTCCTTGTTTGCCATCCCTAGACTAGTTTAAAAAAAAGGTATTGAAGTTTTAGCCACTAGCCGTAATATCTATTTGGGGTTTTGTAATATATATATTCAACTTGTTTGGGTGGGTGAGCTCTAGTTGAGATCGTCATTGTACTGGTTGTGAGGTTTAACTTCAATGCTGAGTAATGTTATCAGGCTACAGTGCTGGATGGTGAAGGAATGTCGTCAAGATCTTGTTGTTTATTTACATCCTTAATATACAAGACTTAGCGGATATGATCCAATCATAAGTAGCAATAAACATGCTGCTTGATAGTTGCAGACAGCAGAGTACAAGGTCTATATCTGAATAAGTGCCACAAGTGGAATGTCCGAATGCAGTAGACAATGTTAGTACTGTAAATGCAAAGTACTGAATAAACAGACGCTTAATAGCACAAGCACCTTTAAATATCTATAATTTGCTGACTTCATTTAGAACACCGGTTGCTTCCGCCGGAATCAACAGGTATTGACAGACAGCTTTTTACTGATAGAGGTGCCGGCCGGAAGGTCACTGAGAATTACGCAGGTCGCTCACATTTTAGCGACGCTGGAAAGCAAGTACATTTTTTGCATGGTGAGGTATGCGACCTTTTTGTTCCTTATCTGAGAGGCTCTGACCTGAAGACGGCGGGCACATCCGCCAAACTTGAACTCGCATGATACAGACAATGTGTCTATACATTTGAATGTTAAGGCTAACACATTGGAATGTTGTATGTGCGAAACGCATATATATCAGGTTTCGAGTGGGATGTCTGGTATGGTGGATTCTATAAACACTTGAAAATTTTTAATCGTTTTAACATTAATCTCAGGCCCTTCTTGTCAATATTTTCTTGCTCTCATGAATTTATTTAGGGATGGTGCTACCACATTTAATATATGTATAGCTTTCACATAGCATGAATTGTGTGCCACACGTAATACTCTTTTAGTCTGTGCTCTTATAGTCAATAAATAATGCTATGAAAGGATTATTAGTATTCTGTATGACCTTTTTATCATCATGTTACTCGCCTATACAGCGCCACCTGCCCTGAATATTCTTACCTAGACTGGTAACCTGGTAAGTGAAATCTTCTTACAGTTTCCGTAGAGTTTTTCTAACGATATTTCATCCCATGCGAGTCTTGAATAATAAGTACTGTAGATGTAACGAAGCGAAGAACCCCATCCTCCTCTCTATGCGCGCTATAACCGATGTGAGGGTCTGCAGAGAACGTTTTTAAATGCAAAATGAAATTGTTAATGAAAGTTACTAAAACATATTAGAAGTAGTTAAGAAGTAATCTCAAGTACTCATTGAGCAGCTACTAGGAGTCAGTAAAATCTACTGCCTCTAAGTTGCATTTTACAAGCTTTATTTGTAATCTAACCGATATCTTTTCATGCGGATATCTTCTCAGTTATGCGGATTACATCGAACTCTGCCTTGAGCTATGATAGTGAAGGGCACAGTGTAGCAAGTTTTTCTGCTCGCATTAAAAAAGTGATATATAGATAGAAGTCCTATATAACGTTAATTACAATTAATACTAGAATTATGCTTAATTTAGCCAGATATTGTTAGTTATAATATCCCAGAGCTTTCAGCTCTTGTGAACTGATCCAGTAAATCCATCATTAATGTTTCGGTATCGCCTGGGACACTGCGTGCACATGATTTTCCGATAGAAAAGGGTACGTACATGGACCACAGCTCTGCTAACGCAGTTGTGCTGGTGCAAGTCAACTTAGTTTTTCCTCAGTCATTTCAATATTATATTGGGCCTTCCAACGGCAGACTCGAATCACTCGATGCAGAGAGCCAAAACCAATGCGATTGTCAATGCATGGGATAAAAGAAGTTTATAGGGTTCAACTTAGCTCACTACAGTACCAATACCTGCAACTTTCTACCTTCCAAGAGTACCATTCACATTTTAAAGCTCAGTTTTTATTGGAAAGGAATATATTGAGAAGAAACATTCTCCCGCGCATTTCATCTTTGGTGTACATGTTTACTTTTAATATTGCAAATGGAACTGGAAGATTTCCAACACAAAAATTCCCATAGTTATTGCACTAAGTGGCTCAACTAGCAGCAAATTAGTTTCCCGGACTGAGAGATATTTTGTGCCGAAGCCACACTTGTAATCGTAGGCTTAACCTGAACAGCGGATGTGCAGCTGGTGCGTCGTTGATGACACCGTATCTGTTCTATTGGATTTTACCGTTTGTCGGGAAGACGAGCGTGCTGCGCAGCTGCTGATCAAGTTGTGCTTGGAAATGCAAAGCGTGGCTCTGGTACTATGTGTACTCTGGGATCTTTGGATTGAGTCATAAATATCGATCTAAGCCAATTCCTCTCGTCTGAAACCTTAGACAGGAGCGTTGGTTCTATCACTTTGAATTGCGTCGAAGGTGTTAACATCAAACCACGTAAGCTTACAACGGCTGCAAATTCCACTTTACAGAGCATGACTGACTTTATGGTCGTCTCATTGGCAACTGATTCAAGCTTAATCCATAAAAGTCTATTCAAAGGGACGCAGCCAAGGTATACCTGTCTGAGGTTTCGAATGAGTGGGCTCCTCTTATGCTGGAGATACACTAGGCATTTACACAGACAACTTGATGCGAGGCATATTTACGAGCCGATGGAGCGAGCCCATTATAGTCTTCAAAAGCACATGTGTTTGGCTGTATCAGATAGTTGCTTTAACTAGAAATTTCTCTGTGAACACAATCATTATGAATATGTATATTTGTATTTGAAATGCTGAAACAGTATATGTATCCCAAAAAACAAATCGACAGTAATTTCCAGATGTGCGACAGCAACAGATATTTCGCAGGAATTGGATGTTGTTCATTTTATAAGTTGATCACAGCACCTCTCGGGTTAGTTTGAGCAGCGTACCGTAAAAACCAACGTTAACTTAGGGTTGAAGTTCTTCAGATGAGGTCCTGGTAGCGTTATTCTCACCGCCCACCTTATGCAGAGGTAATACTACATTCGTTGTTGTTGTTGTAGCTGCACCTAACTACGAGTTTCGGCCGGAGGAGGCTCCAGAGGGAGATGGGAAAGTGGAGGGAGATAGGCAAAGGAAAGATGAAAAAAAAAATGACAGAGACGCCGCGGGGGTCTTCACAGAGATGCACAGGAGAGAGGGCGGTCGGAAACGCACTGCACACAAGTAAATCCGAGACAGTTTGCTTTTCCGCATGACAGAGTGGGCAGTTCGGAGAGGCCACAAGTCCGATCCTGTGCTTATAGGAGGCCAGGGTCACACAGTAGCCTGAATTTCACTGCGACAGTGCTGTGCGGAAGGAAAGAAGTAGCATTGGTTCGGACGGTAAATGGTGTGGGACGGGTGCCAGTCCCTTTGTTGACCTCCAGCTCCACAATGGAGGAGGCCACCACCTCCATGTGCACAGACGCCAGAGCCGTTTTAAAAATGAAGGTCGAGACGATGCCATGTAAAATTTACTGCCTTTCGAGGCCGTAGATTTTTCCAATACTCTTAAATTCTCATGTTTCTTATTTTCCCTGCTGTATTCAGATAGCAGACGACGTGACGTCTGCCGCCGGTTCGCCAGCTAACGAATCGGCTCAATTCAGTTCTTTTCAAGACTCAGACGGCGACAGCGAGCAAACCAGTGCGCACGTGTTCCAGCGGCGCTGCAGTGCGGTGCTATTCTGTCCCTACGCGGATGTTACGTTCCTCAAACCCTTTCCACTAGTTGTAACCTTCTTTTCTCTTATCAATTAGGCATAAAACCGCCAGTCTGTCCTACATTTGCCTTGCTTCTTGGTCAACTAACCTGGGTCAACCTCGCTCAATTAGGAGTTCTTCTTAGTATAATTTGCATATTGCCGGTAAACCGAGAGTGATTAAGCGGAGAATTCTGAATCAACTTATTTAACTCTTTCTTAAATAGCTTTACACTGTCACTCAAATTTCTTCTTAACTCATTACCTAGAGGTTGTTCCCTGTTTATTCTCTTGTCTAAAGCTAGCAGGGTATTTACCCACTCAAGCGAGCAATTTACCTGAGCTGCGTTCCATGCCAGAGTACTGTAAACTTTCAATTAAATTTGTTGCCTACTTTGCAATTACCCTGCTATGCTTTTCTAAGTGTTTGCTTATTAGCTGACTGATATTGTGCAGTATCTCGTCACCCGGCCACTGATGCTGTTCCCTGCCTTGCTCGAGAGAGTCGCCTTTCACTGCCTACTGCTCTACCCTGCTTTTCTCTAGTTCTACCTTCTATGCTTTAGCAAAGGTGGGTTGTGTCGGAGGGGAGGGGTCAGTGCAGCAGCCAGAGAGCTGTTAGAGTGCCCTGGGCGGGGTGGGGGTGGTTTGTCTGGAGTTTCTTTAGTTCAGTTCATCTGAGTTTAATATCTTTTAAGCTTTCACTTGCTTCTAGCTATTGCTTATTCAAGCAGTTTTATTCAATCTACCAGCCAGTTGTACTTAGTATTTACAAGATTTCGCGCTTACCGAAATTTCCATACCAATCGCAAATTTTTTACATGGCCTCAAGCCACTGAAGGTAGCTCTAAACTTAAGCATCTACTCTTTATCACCTTGTTATTCCTTACGAAAAGCTTGACCAGCAATTATTTGTGCAGCCCTTCTGCGTTATGTTTTGACGGCCTCCTAAGATCCCAGCCGAGCCCTGCTTCCATGGGAGCTCGTTCGATTGACCCTCCTGAGGTCTGAGCGTTAGCTTCGTGTCAGATTTCGCCCACCAATTTACTAACTCGTCCGGCTAAGAAGAGGGCCGCTGCCGAAGCTGATCTTCGGGAGTCTTGGGCAATCAACTGCTAACTTGGGACTTGGGAATCACTATTACAAACAAATTACAACACAACCAGCAAGTTGACAGGAGTGTGAAAATGGCAAGCAGAGTGCTGGGATTCATCACCAGAAATTTTGAATACAAGTCCAAAGACATCATCATTCCCTTGTACAAGGTGCTAGTGCGGCCACACTTAGAATTCGCTGTTCAATTTTGGTCGCCACATCTGTGTAAAGATATCGATAAAATGGAAAGACTCCAACGCAGAACAACGAAATTGATAGCTCAGCTGCGAAATAAGTCGTATGAATGTCGCCTAAAAGAACTGGGTCTAATCTCTCTCTAGCATAGACGACTCAGGGGGCAACTAATAGAAACATTCAAGTACTTGAATGGCTTCAACAGCGTGCCAACAACGGGGCTCTTTGAAAGAGACCTCAATGATCGCTTGAGAAACAACGGTCAAAAACTCAAGCATAAAGCTCGAAGAACGACCTTAAGTCAGCAGTTCTTTCCGTATTTCATAGTCAGCATCTGGAATAGATTCCCTTCCGATGTTGTTAGTGCGGAGTCAGTCAACGTGTTTAAAAATTGTCTTGACATACATTGGGAGAGATATCCTCCACAGCTAAGGACTCCTCCTCCAGGAGTCGCAAACTCTTAACGGCCAAAGCTTCCGAGGCCACCTTCATCCGTCTTCTTCTCTCTCCCGCTCCAACTACACAGTTTGATGGCTCTAAGCTCCGCATGTCAGCGGCTCTTGATCTTCCCCACCTTTTTCTCGTATTTCCAGTCCTCTATATTCTACTAACATAATAGCAATAGCTCATAGAGGGCCGGGGCGTAAGTTCCTCGGTCTTTTTGGGAATGAGCCTATTGGTTCGTCTACTGCCGCCTATCTAATCTAACCTTATTAACGGCCATTTTGAACTTTGAGTCTACTCAAACTTTATAACTGCGCTTTTGTCAGATTAATTAGTCAGATTTTATATGTTGGCAATCTTCGAAGTTTATTGCATTAATTAATAGCTTTAAAAAGTAAACCCTTCAGAAACTTCATAACTTAAATGTACATATGTAAAGAGATTAGACATCGACGCGTTAAGCTTCTCTAATCTTCAACAACCTAACAGAAATTGAATTATCATTTTATAGTGCGTTTTGTAGAATTGCGTTACTGAGTTATATGGTGATCGCTTAAGTCGCCTCAGTGGCGCGCTTGTGTTGCTATTTGTTCCTTTACGAGTTTAAATAAATTTAAATTCATTAACGTGTGTTCCTTAACAACTGCTGTCTGACGCGAACTGTTCCCTATAGTGGACAATAAAGTTCACTGCCATCAGTCAGTACATGCGACACTGCAGGCCGACATCTTGACGCCAGGTTCTATTTCATGTCGTTTGCAGCTGCTGGGAGCGGTGGCCGTGTCATGTGGCTTGGAATCAGAGCCAGCAGTAAATACTGGCTGCCAAAGAGATCTAGGGACTCATTAGCTAGGAAGATCTGTGACCCATGGTGGAAATGACTGCAGGACGCTGTACGGTGAGAGCCTGTGACTACTTCCAGAGCCGCGTCTTGGACGACTTGCAGCTTATTTATATAACAGGCCGAGACGTTGGGGAAACACACGGGCCCACATAAGTGAAGACGGAACGAATGAGGGCCCTATATGTCAAAATGAGCGTTTCCTTCTGTTGGCTCAACTAGCGACAGCGAGGACTTTGAGGATCCAGAGTCTAGAAGACGCACGATTTGGGTTTTCCATGACATGCTAAGAGAAGCTAAGAGAAGTTCAGCTGGGATCCCTGTAGACGCCCAAAAGTTTGGGGTATTTGTCAACGCAGATAGGGACATAACGCAAGGAGACCCTTGGGTTCATGTTTACCTCGTGAGTATTCCACGTGAACAACGTCGGTTTCGTTTTTGGGACTGAGAGAGATAGGTCGTTCTCGGCGGCCAATCGGCAATCTCAGCCGCATGTTACGGGAGTCTCTCAGTCGCATAAGCCCCCTCTGTATCCTGCTCCACGACAGTGATGTCGTCAGCATATGAAGTGATAACCCGGTTAACACACGACGTAGAAATCAACGTAGTGAGCTGTGGTTCAACGTGCTGTGCACGTTCATCTGTGGACTCCAAATAACGTTGTTAGCTAACAAGTAACAACCAGCTGGGCACGTCTTTACCACCTTATGCTGGGCGGTTCCTTGCAAGTTGTAATAAAACTTGCTGGACATGTCCTTAGCACGTTATGATGCGACGTGCTAAGGACGTACCCCGTACCTTGTTAGCACGTTATGATACGACGTGCTAGTAACGTTATCTAGAGCTGATTTGACAAAATTAGGTATCTATGGAGGTTGTCATAACGTTTTCAGCACTTTGTTGCACAACCTGCTGCTCACAATGTGCTGACAACATTATCTGAAGTCCACAGATCGACGGGCATAGCACGTTGACCTGTGGACTCACGAGATGATTTCTACGTAGAATCGACGTCAAATTGTTAGCTGGGAAGGGGAGGTAAGACGACAAGAAGTGGCTAAAGAGCGGAGGGGGAGGGTTCACTGAGCCCTGGGGAATGCCACAATATGTATATATATAGGAAGGGTGAAGTGGCTGACCCAAAGCGGCAGCAGGCCGGTCTGCCTCTTGAGTAGGAGGACAGCCAATATTTCGAAAACTAATGATTTCCATCGAAAACGTTATTCATGCAAAAGTCTTAGAATACCTTGTCTCAACTAAATATGTCAATAAAAATACTGCATTTGAGTGGGGTAATAGTAAATATTTGCCCCAATTTCAAATTAAAATAAGTCAAGTTCAACTTGAAATAAATCACGTTCAAATTAAACTTAGACTAATTAATATTCTAAAAAGCCAATTTCAAATTAAAATAAGACAATTTCAACTTCTAAAACATCAACTTTTAGTTAAAATAATCCATTTTCAAATTGAAATAAATCAATCAATCTCAAATTAAAATAAGCCAGATTTAAATTAAAATATTCGCTGAAGCTGTGACCAGCAATAACAAGTAGTGACCACTAACCAATGGTACAGTAATTACTGGTGCAGAGCACAAACAAGAGGTTGCCAGTGGTAATAAGTTGTAACAAATGAAAATATTAATTTCTCCCAGTAGGAAGGTATTCATAGAATTATACTATTACAATACTTATCCAGTAAACTAGTGTAAAGCATTATAGCAATAAGCCTTACAAATTAAGGTACAAATTTACAGCACAATCGTACTTCATGACCTTGTACAACACTGCATGAGAGCAATAGGTACCATACCTGGTAATAACTACTAGTAACCAATCTACTATACATATATGTAACTATAGCGATCATTCAGAGCAAGTAATGGTCACTAACTGCAACAGTTGTAACGAATGGTAACTAACACAAACTAATGATAAATAGTGGTATTCAGTGGCAGCAAACTACAGATAGGGGTAACTAGTGTCAAGCTATTGTAACTAGTTACAGTCATTCGTAAGAAGTTTCAGCATGGGAGAACAGTTGTAACTTGTGGTAAACAGAAGCGAGTCATTGTAACTATATGAAAACTAGCTGGGAAGTGGTAACAATATAGCCGTAACTAACGGTAACTGGTAGTAACTGGTGACAACTAAGGATAACTAGTGGTAACTAGCATTGACTTGAAGCTAGTGATAACTACTTGTAACTAGTGCTAACCTGTGAGGACACATAATGACCAACCAACAAACTGCATATCATCATCTCAGAGGATGCGCGGGGGGAGATGACAAATGCCATCGGCAGTGGTACAAAAAAAAAAATCGGTGACTTTTTCACGGTGGCTTTCTGCAGGGGCATCCTGACGAGCTTAGTTCTCACAGCCACTTCAGATATAAGAGACCCCATTGTGTGGCCTGCACCACAACAGCCATTCATATATGCAAGCACGAGCGGGTTGGCGGCACCTTCTTGGACACAGAGAGTTATTTACGTCCCGTGCACTGAAAAGATAAAATTCTTTTCGCGTGGACAGTATTTGCAGCTAATGCAAATGAAGAACAGCACGAGTCTACTGTTTTTGCAACTAACAGGATTATCAACTTGCATCTACGCCACCCACTCTAGCCAGTCAGCACACCAGCGTACAAGCCAGCAGCTCGTACCATGAAAGGGAACCGTTGGTTAATGAAGCTTATATGCAATATGTCGTCTTCCCTATACTTCCTCCGAGTCTGGAGTCCGAAATCATCATGTATGTAAATGCTCCCTAGCTAAGAAAAATGTTGTACGTTGTCCCCTCGAGGTTACAATACGGCGCTGATCACATCCTAATGCAAAGACAGTCACAGCTTCCTTTTTCTTAATGGGGAATTTCGTTACCCCAATATCCCCAATGATGACTTTCACAATAACGGTAAATTTTTTAGTCGTAGTAGAAAACAATGGAAATCCCTTATTTTTTCACATGGTCAATGATGCTTCAGTTACAACTCTGTAGTCATCATTACTTGCAACCTAGTGATGCTGTGTAGACATAAGATATAGAGCCCCGTTCACACCTGTGCTCTCCCACACCGCTCTCCGTTATAATCAGAGCAGGTCCGAATGCATTTGCTGTCTTAGTTTACCATCTCAGAATTTGCAAACATTTCATGTTCCCTCGAGTATATAAAAGAGTATACCAGTTAAACAGTCACAGAAAACGGTTTAGTGCTATTATTTTTAAAGTCAAGACTCTAGATTGAAGTTCCTTTTGACGGATCGCCAATAAGCTTAAACGTAAAGTTTAGCTATTTATATAGACGAAACTTTGCGAATAAAACTTACCTCAGCAAAGGTACAACCATGTCGAAGGGTTTCTATGCTCTGGTCCTGATGCTGTTGCCACTTCTTGCATCAGCTACAGCTCTGCCTCAATCGTCTGCTGGAAACCCACGAACTGAAGATGCCAACACGAGGGAATTTCCCTGCCCTGACGCTGAAGCTCTCGCTCCTTGCACCTGCTTCGAGCTTCAAAACCAACAACTAGAGCTCGTCTGCAGATATGTTTCATTTAACTCAGAACTTTCTAACAGCTTCAGCGTTGACTTTCCCGTTAAAACCTTCCATTCGCTTTTGATTTCTATTAGTAACATAACAAAAATCGACATGTTGCCTCCCGATGTGACTTTCGAAAAAGTAACTTTTAATTACGACTATTTGCTTGAGGACCTAGCCAACAATGTTCTGAGAGACAGCGCACACACCCTCAACACCCTGTCCTTCAGCAACACTGGCATCGACGATGTTGCTTTCATCATGGATCACTTGAGCTCGTACACCAACCTCAGCATAATAGAAATAGAAAATGCCAAATTCACGTATCTGCCGCTGCTTACGTCAGATACCCTAAACCAACTCAGCGTCACTGACAGCGATCTGGCCTTTTTGTACCCAGGTGAGACTTGGCAAGTGTTTTGGAACAGCTGGTGCTGCCAGCAAGGGTTTTAGCTGGTAGTGAAGGAGCAAGCAGTGCCAGTTGGGATCCTGTTAGCGATAGAGCAACTGGGGGTACGACACTGGCAATAGGGGAGATAGCAGTACTAGTTAGGAAGAAGCTAGTGATAGAGCAACTGGTGGTAACAGAAAGGGTTTGGCTGGAAATAGAGTAGCTAGCTGTTCCAGTGGTGGAGTGACTGCTTGGTTTGTTTGCTGAGTTAGCATTCGGCGTGCGAACATTATTTAACCTAAAAGTGCTGAACCTAACCAAAAATGGGGCTGGCCGGGGAGTCGCTGCTGTCACAAGGCAGCCTTCAGTCTATGATGTCATAGCATAGCAAGCTGTGGTGCTACAGCCGTGCAGTTCTTGGGGCCACTGGGCATATATTTGTATAGATTAAATTAGATTAGATAGGCGGCAGTAGACGAACCAAGAGGCCCATTCCCAAAGACACATCGGGACTAACACCCCGGCACTCTATGAGCTATTGCCATTATGTTAGTAGGATTTAGAGGAATGGAGAAACGAAAGGAGAGGAGCAAGAAGAAGAACGTGTGGATTCCCCAGTTGGGGTGGCTGTCAAACTGACTTTTTGCAGGCATCTTTATTGGAACCAGCGCATTAATGAAATGTGTACTCTATTTATATTCCAGGAACGTTTGAGGGCTGTGCTGCAATGGAAAGCATTGACATGAGCCACAACGATCTATACGCTCTGGACCGAAACACTTTCCCTGTCTACAACTCCATGACTTTCCTCAATCTGTACAACAACGATATTGCATCCTTCGACTCCAATGCTTTGTTCATTCCTGAGCAGCTGGGTAAGTTTCATCCGATGTGGGACTGTGAGTGTGTGCGCATGTATGTAGAAGTCGGTCCACACGTTGGTCTTTTGTACTACGTTCGTGCATCACAGAAAAATGTTCAGCTTTCTGAGATTTTTTTACTCTAAATGTGAAGGTAGGAAGTAATTAGAGTGTTGAAGACGGTATATAATGGGGTGGGCCACTTTATGGAAATGAGATAGGACGTAAGTCGAGTGTGGAAGACGGTTTATGTTGGAGAGGGGGAGGGGCGTTGCACTCGGGAACTCCAGCTGAGGAATCTGAGCTCGCCTACATCACTCTGTGCGGATATGTTCAAAGATGCCAGGGAAGACGTCAGTTTTCCACGCAGAATGTTGAATTTCCATTTAGGAAGTCCTCTGAGGAGTAAAAAGCACAGGAGACAACTGGGTTTTTCGTGAAGTACTAAGTCTCTGCCGTCATTTTTTTACGGCATAGTAGTACATAATAGACTGTACATAATAGACTGTAGTACATAATAAACTGAACATCGTCCTAGCTGAAAGTCCTCTCATAAATAAACCGTGCAACTTCATGGTGCGTGCCTCCATGAGCTGCGCTCAAGGGATCAACATGACGGTTGCATTAATATAAAACACTTGTGCTCTGACGTACAGTGCAGCTGCCTACCCTCACCACACTGATGATGGACTTCGGTAGTAACAAGATCCCGAGCCTGCCAGAGAACGCCTTCCCCTTCACCAACAGGCCGTATGAGCTGGACCTGAGCGACAACGTCATCGCCTCCGTTGCGCCTGGAGCTTTTGTGCTGCCTGAAAATACGGGTGAGGTGTTTGTTGTTCTTGTGGCTCTNACAGTTGGGAGATTGAGAACAGAACGTCTTATTTCGTAATTTTTGGGGGAATAAGGGGACTGAAATACTTCAGGATGATTGTAACACACAAATCGAAAAAATCTAAGTAAAGAATAGTAGTTGCAAACATCCTGAAATTGCAACAATTGTAGAGACGAGTACATTTCACTGCAACTCATTACAGGCTCATTGTTTTCGTTACGTCTAACACGTAGTATATTCACCCAAGCATATTATTCATAATTACTTAAAGTTTGTGAATGGGACAACGAGGAGCTCCACTCCAAACTATGATCATAAGTTCAATTAATTGATAATATAGCAAAACAAACTGATCGCAATGTAAATAAAAGTGAAAAACTTTTTATCTCATTGCACTTTAAAAAAAATAAAATTGACGTTAGGTTGCTATTGCAACAGGTTCACAACACGCCACTGTCGCCACAGACTGTCTTTTCCAGTACTGTTGCCGTTGCCGTGTTTTTTTTATCCCCAAGAATGCCAAATGTCACCAAGAATTTTAAAATCTCTTTTTTTCTCTCTTCTGCCTAAATATGCAATTAAATGCATATTCTCTAGTGTGCATATAGTTAGTTATGCATATCAAAAACCTTTCCTATAAATTTACCGAATATGGCTACCTAGTCTATATTAATATAACTTGACAGAAACCTATTACTGAAGAAAGTTATGAGACAGACATCCTCCTCTCACAGTCTTAGTGCATGCCTGGCTATATTGCAAAGATGGGTGTGCCTGTGGAAGCGGCAAGGCGATTCACGCGCAGCGCGAAAATTTTTTCACTGGTGATGTTCGGTTACAGTAAATTTTGAAGTTAGTCGCATTTGATGTTAGTCGGTACATTTGACGTTAGTTAGTACATATAACGCTAGTCGGTATATTGACGTTAGTCGGTACATTTTTCAGCTAAGTATAGTGCAAAGATTGATTTGACTGTGGAAGCGGCAAGGCGATTCGCGCGCAGCGCGAAAATTTTTTCACTGGTGTTGTTCGATCAAAGTAAATTTTGACGTTAGTCGGTACATTTGGCGGTAGTCGGTACATTTGACGGTAGCCGGTACATTTGGCATTAGTCGGTACATTTGACGGTAGTCGGTACATTTGACGTTAGTCGGTTACCGTAAAAGTACCGACTGCTTTTGTCCAAAATATGCCGACTGTATAGCCCGTCCAGAAATTATTGGTGGGGGGAGAGTCCCCCCCCCCCTCCGGTCGCGATATCCCTGTATGTAAATGCTCCCTAGCTAAGGAAAATGTTGTACGTTGCCCCCTCGAGTTTACAATACGGCGCTGATCAGATCCTAATGTAAAGACAGTCACAGCTTCCTTTTTCTTAATGGGGAATTTCGTTACCCCAATATACCCATTGATGACTTTCACAATAACGGTAAATTTTCCAGTCATTTATCGTAGTAGAAAACAATGGAAAGCCCTTATTTCACATGGTCAATGATGCTTCAGTTACAACTCTGTAGTCATCATTACTTGCAACCTAGTGATGCTGTGTAAACATAAGATATGGAGCCCCGTTCACACCTGTGCTCTCTCACACCGCCCTCCGTTATAATCAGCGCAGGTCCGAATGCATTTGCTGTCTTAGTTTACCATCTCAGAATTTGCAAACATTTCATGTTCCCTCGAGTATATAAAAGAGTATACCAGTTAAACATCACAGAAAACGGTTTAGTGCTATTATTTTTAAAGTCAAGACTGTAGATTGAAGTTCCTTTTGACGGATCGCCAATAAGCTTAAGCGTAAAGGTTTAGCTATTTATATAGACGAAACTTCGTGAATAAAAGTTAGTACCGCAGCAAAGGTACAACCATGTCGAAGGATTTCTGTGCTCTGGTCCTGATGCTGTTGCCACTTCTTGCATCAGCTTCAGCTCTGCCTCAGACGTCTGCTGGAAACCCACGAACTGAAAATGCCAACACGAGGGAATTTCCCTGCCCTGACGCTGAAGCTCTCGCTCCTTGCACCTGCTTCGAGCTTCAAAAGCAACAACTAGAGCTCGTCTGCAGATATGTTTCATTTAACTCAGAACTTTCTGACAGCTTCAGCGTTGACTTTCCCGTTAAAACGTTCCATTCGCTTTTGATTTCTATTAGTAACATAACAAAAATCGACATGTTGCCTCCCGATGTGACTTTCGAAAAAGTAACTTTTAATTACGACTATTTGCTTGAGGACCTAGCCAACAATGTTCTGATAGACAGTGCACACACC
>LQNS02278178.1:149433-167134 GCA_001587735.2 Parhyale hawaiensis | reverse complement strand
TCCATCTCTCCCCACAGACCACTTCTCTGTAATAATCAACCTGGACAAAAACTCACTGACGACCATCGATGAGGCTGCTTTCGGGGATATATTTCCATACTTTTCGCAGTTCTCTATTTATGGTGAGTTTGAAATGTGTCTGCGTCTAAGTAAGTTTATCATTGAAAGCGCCTATTCACTTCATCATATTTGGATGAAATGGGTTCTTTTCCTTCTTGCAGTGTCTCACTAATGTCTGGCCCGTAACGTTGTTCTCAGTCAATCATAACATATATTTCTCCGCGGGTGAGAGGTGTTCTTGGATTTCTACTAGCACTGCTGCCTTTATAAAAACTTACGGTAAGCAACTGCTTAACAGTTCCAGCCTTCAAGACGTTAGCCCAACTCGATAGGTTACTCTGGTTTTGGAGGATCCACTTTTTCTTGAAACGACTGTCAGGGTCATCTTGATTTGATACCCATAGAAGAGCGATCTAACTCGCAGTCCCAAACCATATACAGCATTTCAGTCATTTTGCCACTATCACAAATGCGAAGCTTGTTAGCTGACAGTCCTCACCCATTAAAAAATCTAGAAGTATTCATCTTACTGCAAATACCAATTTCTGTTACTCTGATCGCTTTCTAATCGAAGAACAATATATGAAAATATTTTATGCAGAAATAATTGTGTCTTCAATTCCAGAGAGAACTGTGTAGGAGTATATATGTAGTTGGGTAGGTAACAAAACTGTTTCATGAATTATTTGCTACATTCGGCAGAAGGAATTTCTTGTAAAACTGTGTGAAGTTACATCAGCTGCACTCATTCTCATGCGGGATGAAGGGCAATGGGGCAATCAACTTCATGCTTTGGCAGTGTAGATTGTAGGTATATTGTTCTGATATGACTGCAAAGCCTGGGCCTATGCTCCTGTTCAGAGCCAGCAGTGAAACCATATCACAAAAATTATACTATTGAGCGCGATTTATAACGATTAAACAGTCTACTATGGATCAGATGGTGGATGCTCCACCCGGGCGCCTCATATAGGTACCAGAGTACTGAAAAAGAGCGAATGGAGGCAGTCACAGCTTGATTTCTCTATTCCTATCACAAATATAGGATATAAATATATATTTTTTACGCCACATGTGTCACGCACCGTAATTCAAGCTGCAACATATCTTTTTTAGGTCAAAAAATTCTTCATTTTTATCCAAAATTAAGCCATTATGTCACTTTAGTTTCGAAGCGGTTAACGCAGTTTACCCACTACAGTTATTTGTAGAACCTATTGTAACTCGTGTCCCATGTGTTAGCTTTAAGAATGTTACTTGTAAGCTTGAAAACGTGTTGCGCCCCTAACTTGTTGAGCACTGCATCCATATAAGAAATACATGATCTTTGTTTTAGGTAATTCTATAGCGGTTTTGCGGCTGGCCAGCTGTCTAGCCAAAGCAAATCTTTGTTCTTCAGCGTCGGTGTTTAGGAATGCAGCAAATCTTAAGCTTAATTAGTAATATGCACAGTCTTTCTCTTTTAATCCTAAAAATTCTGTTCTAGCTTAGAAATTTTTTTTACCTTGGTAGAATACAAAGGAAAAAATGTTAAATCAGCATAAGGAAAGTTGCCATTGGTATCATGTTCTTAATAACGTGTGGACACTGACTTCCCACTTGAGTAAATCTTTAACCGATGTTTCTCTTAGCGGACGATAGTGTCACTATCATTTTAATAACATGCAGGCATTGTACCAGTAGTTTTCCACAAACCCAATGCTAATTCTCTTTTATGCTAGTATTTAGTATTCTTAATGTTAGTATGAAGAATAATAGCCTCAGGGTGCTGTGCCCTTACTTTGTTTAACCCAGCATCCATATGAGAAATAAATGTTATTTGATTTTGCTTTCAAGATCCCTAAAAGGAGCTGTGACTAGCGGCCTTGTTTGTATAGAACGACCACATAACTTTATCATGGCAGCTATACATGGAATATATACCTTATCAGCAAACATGCTGCATGGCTGGCAGATGGAACTTCAGTAAGAAGACAGACAGACAACAAGCAACATGATGAACAGTGTTCAAAAAAGGCAATAATAAAAATAGGGATAATGAGAAATAAATATAATTTTCCCTGGTGTTCATGTCACAGGCTACACACTGATAATACTAAGCTTCATTTCCAGAAAATGCTCTGTCGTGCAACTGCAGCATCGCCTGGATCATGACCAACCCTGAGTACCTGGAGAAGGTCAGCGAGTACACCTCCTGTGCTGACGGTTCCCTGATTGGAGACTTGGACCCGGCTGACTTCGCTGCTTTCTGCTAGGTTATCAACCAGCCGTAGGGATTGGTACGGCTTATTTTTATGTAAACAAATCTTATCACATGACTGGGTGATAACGTAGCTATGATAGCCTTCACCATGTTGTGCTTTGCTTTCTGTTCTTATACAGAATTGATAAGCAGGAGACACTTGCTAAAGCAGAAAAGGAGTTCAACACGTATAGGACGATGAAAAAACACTACTGACAAGCATTACGGGGTTAGTTTATAGTCAAGACACTGTATATAACTTTCATTCATACTTCTTTGTAAACCATCCATTAAAGCTGAGGAACGCGGTGAATTTGAAAACATGTATCTTACGTCTCGAAGAAAAAAAGTCAAAGGACCCACTTAAGAGGCAAGCCAGCCAATCACCGCCCGCCATGTCTTCAAGCAAGCGGCGCGCCACAAAAGGCTGTGACGTCACATCGACGTCTGTGCTACTATCGTGGGTACTACAACGATGGACTCGAAATTTTTTTCCCTTTATTTTACTTACCCCATAAAATGGGGCTTTCTTTACAGTTATTGCAATGTCTGCATATTTCTTAAACAGTTAGTCAGTTGTAAGTCCATACGCTACTACATCAAACACACATATCGTGATTTCGAAGTCTGTTCGATATCCATCGCGAAATCATAAAAGAATCCATTTCTACTGTTCTGATCTGACGAAGCCGCCGCCACTCACGCACAACGCTGCCTGAAAACCCAATTGAAGAGATTACTCTTTCGTAGCTCAACTGTCGCCTTGCTTCCTCAAAATGTCCGAAATGAGCTCATACATCATGAGCAGCCATGAGACGAGTCAGGCTTACGAAACGCTGATTTTTTATTTTTTCTTTTATGGAAATTAGGAGCCTCAAATCGAAAATAGTTATATAGTTGATGTCTTAAAATTAAATAAAGTATTTGTCTCTGTTAAATGACAGCGATTGTGCGTTACTGTGTTACGTACTACGCACTGTATACATTCATGTTTTGTGATGTTTGTTTATCTATAAATATATGTACTTTCTATTTCTGTCAGTTTGTTCATGGTCCAACATTGTATTTACGTAACGTTAGAATTTTATGTAATTAACTTGGTTGACTTTCTGATTATCATATACTCCCTACTCGTGAACCTGTTAACTGACCTTAACAATAACTTTTAAAGCTGATTCATCACCCAAACATTTTTATGTAATGATAACTCTTTATATACAGTCACAACTATTGGAATGTTTTACCGACCTGACAAAAGTACTCCATGCGTTAAATATTTTGTATGAATGAAGCACAGATGAACATGGATCACTACGCAAAGACAATTTCTGTGACGTCGTAAAGCTTCAATTTTGCACTACTTCACAGATTCCTACATGCAGTCTGTTCCAATTTTTTTAAACTAATCAAATAATAATTGAACGTGAGAGAGTCAAATTTTTCCATTCTATTGCAAGACTTTGCTGCTGCCTTCCCAAATCTTGTACAATTCCGCGACATATGAACGTATGTCACGTATACATTAACTTAAGAGTCCTTAGACGATGTCCAGGTGACGTTGCTCCCATCACCTCACTATGAGGAATCACGATGAAGGGTGTATTTAGCTGTTGGGTCGCAGTTAGCGACCAAAGAGAGAGCCAGCAGCGAATTATCTCCACAGTGAACGTAACCGCGGATCGCACGTCAATCTGGCATTCTTCTTAAATTAGAATAGAATAAATTTTTGAACTCTATAACTTTCATATCTTATATGACGAGGCATCTTGATAAACAGTCTTGCGCTCGTACAGAGAAGCTATTAAAATATTTCGTAGCAACGGCTCTGCCCCCAACGCTGCTTTGAATGGGGTCGACTAGCGTCCAAAAATTTAAAAGCAATTTATTGCTCTTCACTCTATAAAACTCACGAATATTTCCTGGTAAATTCTGTTAGATATACAGAAATTACTGTCACACCCAAAAATACCATTAAAAATGTTCACTACACTTTATTTTCATCCAAAAATATATCAGTATATTTGCAATCACGCTGAATAAAAGTTCTGCCACTTTGAAGTGTTCCACATTATTTTGTGTCAAACATAATTATCATCAAAGTGATTACCAACGATATTCATGGTACTAAATTTGCGTTCGCAAATCTTTAGAAGCTGAAAAATCGTTCGTTAACCAAAATGTACCCTAAACTATCTTACCGGGCTCAAAATTTCAGCCACAAACTAAAAATCCTCTAAATTTGCTTCTTTGAAATGCGTATATCACAAGTCCTTCCAGTTCTCTCTGAGTGTCTAGTGACAATTCGTTCATTCACATTCACAGTGATACGTTCCAGAAATTTCCAAACATCTATGATTGTAAACTGCTCGAATCTTTGTTGGATTGAATACAACTGGAGACAGCTAAAGTCGCTTATGGTAATCGTATTCTTACATGCGTCAAGTTAAGCTCTGAACGATTTTTGCATAGCTTCAAGTTGTTCTAGCTTTTTCTTGTACTCGGCGTGCGAAGTGGAGAACAGTACTATGTTCAGGGTAAAATTAATAGCTTCTATAGTGCGAGCATCTCCTCTTTTTCGCGTGACGAGAAAGTTCGTAAGGCTCATTCACTCCATTTATTTCCCGCAGCGATAACTCTAGCTCTATATGTTCTTCAAATGTAGCATGGTCTTGCATTCTCACCCCAATGCCTCTTAACACTGTCTCTTTTAATTTCATGCCCATTACTTATAGTAGATAGTGTGGATTAAAAAGTATTGAATTTTTTGTATCTTAGTTGTTTGAAGTTGGTTTCATTAAAAGTCACTATTTTTACCGACTATAGGTGGATACTCTCCAAATCTCTCTAAATAGACAGCACGTGTTCCACATATTGTGGAGCGACTGATATTCGCCTATTATCAGCAAATAATGAAGGGACTACATAGTTGCATCAGTACCCTATGTCATTGATTATGATAAGAAAAAGAACAGGCCCAAGCACGGTGCCTTGTGGTACTCCACTGAGCACCAGCTCTCTTGCAGACACTGTTGTTTTCGATTACACTTAGGGTTATATTAGACAGGAATGCTTCAAACCACGGAAGACATTTACCGTGCATGCCCATATGGGAAAATTTTAAATTAGGTGTCCGTGGTCAACCTTATCAAAAGCTTTAGCAGAATCTAGGCGTGCCAAGTCCATATTATTCACTTGACACACGGTGGATCATAATGTTTCAGCAGTTGTGAAGTATACTTCACAAATATACTTCGTAGACAACATAGCTTCAACATTAATGTTCCACTATAGTGTAGTATTTATGTCGAAACCATGTTGTTTTGATGTGAATAGGTCATTGCTCTTTAAATGGTGCAATATGTGTTTATGGAACAATCTTTCCAGCGTTTTTACTACATACGTGGCTAGTTAATGAGATAGGTCTGTAGTTAACTGGGTTCCTACTCTTTCCTGTTTTGGGGATTGGAGTAATACCGTCATTGCATGTATATAAGTACTCGTAATGTTATTACCCCATCGTCCAATGACTTACGCCCCATAAGGTAAAGCGGGTAAGAAATGCTTAGCTTGCACATTTTGAGGATTTTTGCAGGAACATCATCTGGTCCTGAAGCACTGTTTCCACCAAGTTCATCAGTGGTCAATTCATTGCTTAGTTTGTAGATTCAAAATCCACCAAGTAATTACCAATTACAGTTCTTCGAATAATTGAACTTCAGAGTTACTGGTGTTTTTGTTTAAAACTTTCTGGTATTGGTGGCTCAGTACATGTTTCGCTCATAAGCGAAAAAGTACTAACTGTTTTCTTTCATCGAGTGGACGGCATGTACTTCTTTTTCCCGTTTATTTTCATTATAAGATTTTACAAGTTTACGTTCAATCTCTCCGTTCGTCGCTGCAATACATACGATAACTTCTGGCAGTTGATCAATCTTGCCCTTTTCTTTAGTAAGCCTTTGCGAAATTTATGGTAACGATTTTTAGAGCACTTCCTTCTAGTCGCACTTCTTCACGCACTTTTCCAGCAGAACGTTTTCAAAAATTTCATTTATTGTTTCACTTTGAACGGTCAGTTATTTCACGCTCATCACAATTACAAAAATATAGGTGTAATCATGTATAACTACGAAATATATCTGTGTATTTAGCTATTTCTACTGCGATATAATATAGATGTAATTATTTGTATTTTGTTAGCACGGGCATACATATGTAGGCGAGTAGTTCTGTCCTGAAATATGAAAGCGCATCTCTCTATACAGAATCCCCAATTGAGTATTGCTATTATTATTATTATTATCATAAAAACTAGAAGGACTCGTGGAAAGTTCTCGCGTTTTAAACTGAAGCAATCCAAACCTACGCTAGTTTAACTCACTTTAGTTCGATCTAATGCAGGTCCTCAACCTAACCTAACCTAACCTAGCCATAGAAAGCGCCTGCCCCTTACTCATTACGGACTGCGTCTAACCTCAAGTCTGTAGCACACGAGAACTGAAACATGGGAACATTTGTCTCTATCCTTCCCATTACGCTGCTGTGTATTCAGCTTCGACTTGTGCAATATTATTGTATTCAAAAGCTGCTTAAACTCCGAGTCAAGCCACCTATTCCGCTACAGCGAGGGTCAGTTGCTCAGTTTAGAGTCTCTCTTTGAATTTCTTTTTGAGCTTCAATTCGTAACTGGACATATTTGGAATCGATGTGTCTTCATAGATTCAACCGTTATCACGCCCACAGAATCATCTGTTCCAAGACGTGAAGGGCTTCCGTGTTCCGACTCGTACTTGGTAGGCTGAAAGTACCCCGTGCATGCCAAGTCGTAGCAAGTCCATCCCAAGTCACCCTACACGAAATATCTAGACACTGTATCACCGTTTGATTTCGCAGATGTTTTACCAGCAAAGTTTTCGCCCTTGTATATCATGATAAAGACATGAAGACACCATAAAAACAAATAAAGCAATCTCACTCTTCGCAGGCACTTTTCTCAGTGCTTTTCTTCTATATTTACACACCTTCGCCAACCTCTGTTTCTCATTGTCTGAAGATTACATAAGTTAAGCATTCACATTTTACCACTATCATTTTCATCGGTGTATTTGATGATTTCAATTCTACCACAGGACCTATGGCTGCTCTACACTTTATGTACGATTGCCTTCCCACAAAATACAACACTCGGCACACTTTGTCAATAATTGATTCATACCATCGAAAGCACTTTTTCTGTCAGTTTACGTAATTTCTTTTAACATCTCGCTTTTACTTTGAAAATGCTTCAGAATGAAGCAGTTCAGAACAGCTCGCGTTCCACCGTATTCTGGCAACGAATTTTCCCATATATGAATCCTTTTGGGACGTGAATAATTCAAGATATAAAAATCGGTAGGGTATATATGATACATGTAAAATTAATTTTATGTCTTTGCTTCAGAACCGACTGAAAATTTCTTCAGGAGCAAGTAAAAGGAAGACAGCTATTAATACCTATTATTAAACTTCCTTCCAGCGAAAATCAGATCGAGGTTCTTGCAAGTTGTAGCTTCCGCTACCTATATACTGAAAAGCGTAACTTGCAGACACATGGGCGGAAGGGCGGATGGAGCCTCAAGCAGAATAATATTATAGATAACAATGGAAAGTTGCGAATACGGTTCATTCAGTCACAGAAATTTATTTCAAAGCAAACAGTACTGAAATTTGAGTTTCTAAAAAGAGCGTGTGCCACTTGAGAGAAATTGGCTCGTATCTTAACTACGGTAAAGGGTGACTGAAGTCACAATTTCGTATTTATGTGCAACGTTTCTCCAAGCTAATACTGAAAGCAACGTACAGACACATGGACAGGACGTGGATTCAAGCAGAATCAATCAACGCAATTTAATAAACACTGTTGTGTGTTTGTTTCTATAGTTATATATTTGTGTTTCGGGTCACGCTCTGAAAGAAATAGGCGAAAAATAAGCCAGGTTGCAGATATTGTAATTAGGTTGCGTTTTCATGAAGATCGATGACCTGATTGTAGAAGAAGAAGATAGCGAGAGTGGGATCTTTATTCTCTTGTTTATCCTAATGCATTTCTTGCTTGAAACAATTTTTGGCATCGAAATAATGAAGTTATTTTGATCTTCTCCTAGCGCAATTATGGAACCTGATTTTTAACCCGTTTTCCATACATCGAAACATATTTTTGCTCGCGTCACTGAAACTGATAGGTAGAAAATAGGCCGGGTTGCAGAAGGGAAGCGTATATCTCAGTGCAGTTCTTTTTTTTTTCCAACGTTGAAGATCACTCAATGCAGATACATACCGCTTCTCTAAGCCCTCTGTTGTATCGTTCTTCGTACTCTCTTCTGGGGTTTTCTTCATCCAAACTTCGGCGGTCCTGAGTTTACGCTGATGCTCTTATTGTCTGCATGATCTTCGAAGCAAGTGACAAGATATTCTTCAGCGGTTAGAAGGCGAGAAAAGACCATGAGGATTCTTGGCACCAAATATTTTTCTCCCATTTGGGTTCTTCTTTCAACGGAACAACAATTCATATGTGGAAAAACTTCCGAGCGATAAGACAGCGTCAGTATCCAGGATACAGAGCTCAGTAATTATTGGGAGACAATATCGACTGTGGGAAAAAAAACATCGCTTTTTCAGCATGTAACGGAAGGAATGCTTGGCGCTGCTCAGCCCTAGCAATAATAGGAAAATTATGATTTACGAAGGCGGATCATCACATATTCTTGCTGTCATATTTGACAGCACGGGCACTCTAGTTAGGTATAAAACAGATATTATTAAAATACACCGGACTGGCAACGTAAGAACGGAGGGAAAACTCTATAAGGTTGTCAACCTTCACGCAACCAGCCCAGTAAGAGAAAAATGAAAGAGAAAATTAAAGATCACAGAGAGACTCTGTTTACAAATTGCTTAAAGCTTCCAATTCCCGCACCAACAAAGGCTGAGCCATCAAGATATACACCTAACGAGCCTTTCTTTTACTTTAGTTCCACAAATTAGAGGTCCGAACCTCAAATACTTCTACTCGTCAATGTTACGTCATTTGGCTACATGCAGTCACTGCTAAATTTTATTTTAGTCCCATTGAGTCCTCCCGTTACCCTCTTTTCTTCTTGATGGTGATAGTCCATTTGCGAATCCCTCGCCTCTCAGTGGCGGAGTGCTCGACCCAGTGTAAATCCTTTGGCAGCCGTCAGCGTACGAGTCAAAAAACTCCCCAGCATCCACTACAGAATTGTGCGTTGTCTGCTTTCACCACAGTTCATTTACAGAAGATGGTTGTGTCAGATTTGAGTGTAATCTCTACGCCCTTAATTTCCAGAATTGTGACGTCACAGTTGCGTCACGCCACTGTTGCAGGGAGGAATTTTCGGTATTTTCACAGTGGCGTGTCGCAATTTTCACGTCACAATTCTGAAGATTTCAAGGCGTACGTAGTGCATACATTCAGATCTGACGTAAATATCTTTTGTAACTGAACTGTGGTTGTTACTCAGCCACAAGCCCCCACAGTAATTTTTTTGCAGTGCGGTAAACTGGTCGATGAAAAAGATAGGCTGATGGTCTCGTGGCTTAACAGTATTATTGAAGGACGGCCCGCTGCATGACATTCATATACTATACGTAACCGAGATCATTAGTTTTTATTTTCAGTTAATCATCCGATGCTTTATGTTTCTGATCAATTAGGGTTGTTCATTACCCTTCTGATACTGATAAAAAATGGTGTTGATTAAATCACAACCATTAATAAAATAAAGACATTTTTACAGCTCCGCGTAATATTTAATTAATTCTAAATGAGTTTAATTTCTAAAATGAATCGCACATTAAAATATCTAGACTCAGTATCTTCCCCAATGAATTCTTTCGTCTTGTATGAATGAGCCAGACGTACTTACGTTGTGAGAAGAAAGAAAAAATCGCTATAAGTAAATACTAAGAATTAAAAAATTATTTCGGCACAACGTACGTAGGTAGTAGTACAAAATTTTGCTAGCGCATAAGGGACACAATGTCTTTATCGCGCCGAAGTATTCCTGTTCTTTAACACAGGCTCGTGCGCCACTAGGGCGCGAAGTACGTCTCGTTTTAAATTATCAATGAGTTTAGTTTCGGCTTTTCTGTAGGTAGGTCTCAGATTCTAATGGTCAGTGCGCTACTGACAGGAAAATGGCGCAAGTTGTGCATCTCCAACCCCCGGGCACGGCTGAACGCTTTCGCTCAGCTACGCTGCATAGGGGAAGGAAACGAAAAACAAGAAGTTAGAAGTCTAGTGGGAATAGGTCTGCCGACTCGATCAGCGCCCCTCTTCCCGAAACATAGGGTAAGTATTGAGAGCCTACCTAACTTTAAAACACTAACCGCGACAGCAGGAACGGCGGCAAGCTGCAACATCCTCTGCGCAAAAGGCACTAGGGACCCTTGGGGCTGCGAGGCCCAAATATACTGTATTGTGGTTGGGAAAGGGCCCACCAGAACATTCCCCAAGCTGAGTGCTAATTACGGTACAAATGTGAAATGAAACTATGTGAAAAAAATATATTCAAAACTTTTATTTGATTTTAACAGGTGCTAAAAATAGTGAACCTGTATTGAACAATAAAACCACACTGACAGTAAGTTGACTTGTGCTATTAATGCAGCTTTTGCAAAATGTAGGTAACGATGCTAATATTTTATAAAACAATCGAAACAACTATGATATAAAAAATAAAACTTAAGATTTCACATCGTTATGTGGCGTTGTTTCTTTCTTATGAGCGTTTCATCAAGAGTAGCTTACTGAATAATCGTTTATTTTTCGTGATACTGATTACATGTCTATGGCGTCGTTGGTGCCGAGACAAGATCCTCTTACTGTATGTAGCACTGGGTTTCTTGTCAGTGTGTGATACTCTAGGGCTCACACCCACATGCATCCGTTCAGTTAATATCTATGAGCCTCTACACACGCTAGTCATAAGAACGAGTTTTATAATGTGTAGCCGTGTTCATTTACAGATGGCACACTTGTAAAGAATTTCGAATTATAATTCGCTCCAAGTTTGAAGAGATGCTCGAAACTTACGTAACGGCCCTGCCTGCGCAAACTGAACTAAAGGTTCCCGTGTTCACACTTCTCTGGTAAATTAAAATCTGCGTTTACAAAGGCTCAACAAAACGTTCAAAAAATTAGATGAGGGAATTAGTTCCTTTGGCCCTCACTGTGGTGAAGTGACAGCGGCTCCGAATCGCACTAAAGGAAGCCCAGGTTCGATTCTCGAACGCTATGCAGCCACTGCATGGATCGCTCTGACACCGAGAGGCGAGGAGTCATACAGTGAGGGTTTCGAAATTGACTCTCAATACTGACTGCTTCTTCTGCTCTTAACACTACCAGATCTTCAAATTATAGAATTAAGGCAAAAGAAAACCTCGTTAGGTGTATCCACTGTATGCGATATACATATAATAAATGATGATAATTATTATTACTGCGTGTGTATAGGCCATAAGGCGTCTTTTTGTGACCACACTGCTGATGATTCCGTTTGATCCGTACATTTCGTGACCACTTTTTAAGTGATTCTGATAGTGACCAGTCGTGATCAGCGGTGAAAATATATTGCACCCTGCTTTTTTCCCTAGGTCTAGTCATCCGCGATCAAAGAGTGATTCCAGCCGTTAGACAAGCGAAAATTTTAATAATTGAAATGCAAATTCGAGATGTTTTCATATTTTTAAAAATAAAGTGAATATTGTTATTATGATGGCTTCTATATTGAATTCCAGAATTATAGTTTCTTTAGTTTTATGTCTGTACAGTATTTAAAATGCATCAAATATAGCTAGATCACTTGCACATTTATTTCAAAATAAATTAAAATTCCCAAGAAATCCATTCCTCACCATCTTCCGTGTAAATATAATAGCACCTATTTTTTAAATTAAACATGACGTTTCTTTTTGGTTTATAAAATTACTGAACCGTTCTTGCACGTTTCAGTTATCTCGATGATTATGCTCGCGGTGATTCTGATCACGAATGTGGCCACAAAAATGACGCTTCTAGATGGCAAGCAATAACGCTATTGTGACATAAACTTAGCACGAACGGTAGCTCAAAGTGAATACTGCGTTTCCATCGTGACTTGCGCCTTAACGTGTGTGCCAGTGAATAGCAGAACTGTTTGCTTGCTCCTCTTCTTACAGATGGGATCCTCACTCCCGAGCAATACCGCATTGCCCTGAATGCACTACACACCTCTGCTGTTGCAAATGCGGGAGCTGCACATCCCACCAGCAGGGTTCTGGGCTATCAGCGCCCTCCTCTCTGTTCGGAGGAGTCTCCACTCCCCAGATTTTTTCGATCTACCTTATCCCAGCTACGCTCTGGCCACTGCTCGGTTTTAACGGATTATACATAAGTTCCGGGTGGGACGGATCGATGATCCCTCCTGTCAACTCTGCGGACTGGGCGAACTGTCTATTCGTCACGTCTTCTCGTGTTCTAGTCACCCCACTGATCTCTTGGTGAGCAGCCTCTGGCTGGACCCGCTTGGGGCTGCGCGTTTCCTCGCTTCTCTTCCTCTCTTTGACTTTCTCCCCACTCTACCTAGGCCCCCCTCTGGAACTTCCTCCCCAGGTTGGCATTGGTGGCCCCTGACGACGGCAACGACAAACAACGCAATAACAGGACTATTTCATGTTCATCGTGTTTTGAGTGTTGCTGATATGGATGTGACCTGCAAGTCATAGTTTATTTTCTCGGCTTGTATCTTTTTAATAAACATCCAAAGAGCCACAAAAATATTTGATTTTCATCGTGACTTGCTTCTGAATGACAGCAACAAAAATCTCTATCGCCTGTTGCCGGCCGGCGTGAGAGCACTGCAGCTGTCAGCGTTCCCATCACCTTCGTGTATTTATCTCTTGCGCTCCACACACGCGCATCGCCTTCTCCTCTTACGGCTGCAGGAACGATTCTTTCCTTAGCACTTACTGAAAGGCAATCCCAATATCATAAACAAAGACTACGCTCACAGTCAGAGATCTTTGAAACCGTTTCTGTGATTAAGTTATTGAAAGAAAATTAAAAATATGTCAGGGCCGGCACTAAGCACAACTCTCCTACTTCTCCTGGCAGTCAGTCCTCTGTTTGCTGGACATGTCCAGAGACCGGAAACAAATATGAGGAATGCTTTGAAAGCATTCCCATGCCCAGATGATGAGGCACTCGCTCCTTGTACCTGTGAACAGAATCTGGATGGGCAGCTGGAACTCCGGTGTACTGGGGTGGAGTCGGATGAACAGTTGGCTGCCAGCTTCAGCGTAGAGTTTCCTATCAAGACATTCTACACGCTCGTCATCTCTAACACCAACGTGACTACTATCTCAAGTCTGCCTGCAGGCGTCAGCTTCGAAACCATCTATTTCTCCTTCAATAACCTCCTAACAACCATTGCAGATGGTGCACTGATCGACAGTGCGGATACACTCACGACTCTGAGCCTCAGCTACACGGCTCTTACCAGCGCAGACTTCATCTTGAACGATCTGAGCTCGTACACGAAGCTCTCGGTCCTATCCGTGGACGACACCGATGTCGAGTCGCTGCCTGTGCTGGAGTCCCGCAGTCTGGAGTCAATTAGCGTTGGCTCTGGAGCGCTGTCATCTCTCTTGCCAGGTGAGTGGCAACCTCTCGTGTCATTTAAAAATAACTTGCTTTATATATATCTAGTCGGCTGCAGGCATTCGAAGTGTATCTTATGCCCAGTGGTGGCAACATAAATTTGCATTGGGGGAGTAAGGCTGCAGCAAAAGGTGGAGGGGCTTCACGAATCATACATGCATGATTGTTATTTGGTATAATATGGGGGCTTAGTCGGGCTTGGCTCAAGTCCCCATAGCTAGCCTCCTACTCCTCCGTCGCCACCACTGCTCAGACTATTTATTTCAGAACGGTTTTTTATTATAGCGATTTTAATGTATTCCAAGCTGGTTTTCTCCAGCATTATCGCATAGACTTTGATCCTTAGTTATATATTTGTCTGGAGTTGATTTTTAATGTTATCACCCGAGGAGGAAGTGAGAGAGGTGACACTGTTTTCGTTGAAAATTTAAGTATATTTGTTTGTTTGTATATACAGTATATTTGTCTGTCTACCCAATAAGTGGTCGAAGGAGTTGAGCAATGTTCATAATTTTTTGCAGGGAGTTTGGGGGTTGACCTAGATGTGACCCTTGCCAAAAAGCTAGGCCTAACTGGCCATTAAAACTGACGACGTTGAATTTTCCTCCACCGGGGCAAATTTACCTTTCCCGCGGCAGATCGTCTGGGGCACGGGGCGTTCCAGTTTTTCCTATGTTATTCATAAGGAGGTAATATAGTATAGGGGCGTAGCGATGTAACCTTGTTGGACACAGCATCTATATGAAAAATTAGTTAGCTGGCTATCGAAAATGACTTCCGTAAAATTTGCCCCTACCGCTGATGATGGTCTTACGCCACGAGGTGTTCTAGTGTTAGGTGTCATCGACTGACACGGCAAGTGCCCGTTAAGCTTGCTCGAAACTTGAGAGAAAAGCGTTGGTTTTCATCTCTAGATCATGTTGCAGGTGCTAGAGACAACCCTATTATCCTTGAGCAGGCTGAAAAATTCATTTACAAGGCAAGATTAAGCATTCGTAAGCCTCAAGAGTAATAGTTTTACAGGGTGTCTACTAAAATTTAAAAATTCAATTTCATAACTTTTCATTACCATAGAGATATAAGTTAATTACCTTTCTGAAAAAAAAATTGATTTGTTTTTGCCTATTACACGTCCAAACAGTATTACTAGTACGTGTCTTTTAGTTTTCCTGTAACAACAATTTGTTGACTGTGAATCCTCATTCTACCTCTGCATTGCCATGAGATAGCAACATTACAATCTTTATCACTTAACAAAGTTCTGCATACTCTGCTTGGGTCCCGAAAGCTGTTTTGTAGAAGTCAAGGCGGTTGCTCCCTGGTTCTTCTTCACCTTTGATAGCTCGTGAGAAATTTCTCCCTCTCCCCTGGAATGATCTTGTAGCAAGAAGATCAGTCCACAAACTGCTGACAACATCAGCACAAGCAGCAGTCAAACGGCCTGGTCGAATCGATGAGGTTCTCACACAAGTTAGGACGATTGATATTGAGAGTGGGACTTGATGAGTTACTGCAGGATCCAGTGAGCTAATAGCTCTGGTTAGAGGATACAGTACTTCAATGGGCTATTTTCCATTAGTTTCTTAGCGATGCATTTTAAGATGGAGTGATACTCTCTTCTGAACTGCAAAAGAAGTGATGAAGACTGTTTCACAACAGACAGTGAGTGAAGAGCTCTCTTGGCTCCTAACCCAACATAACTTCATGGTCTGACTTGAGGTTGGTGCTTTTTTCCAGCCCAATCTTAAGAAAATCTGATCCTCTTGTAGCATCCTGCATGATATCTGATTTTACAAACTTCTCCAGAACCTTCCTTAATTGTTGTCTGCACCTGTACATACAACAAAGGAGCCAGCAGACAATCATCCTGAAATTTCCGAAGAAAAGGCTGAAGTTCTGTTGCTATTAACACGAAGAACTCAAGTCTGGCTTGAAGAAGAGGAATATTTTCAAGGCCTTAAAGACTCAAGCAAGTTTGTTGCTATAGCATAGCTCAAAAATTAAGAACCCAAATACCTACTGTGTTACAACCATATACTGTGCTACGGTACATTGTCCAGTGATTCATCGAATTGCAGAACAAGCAGACCAGCAGTTACGGCAGCATCAATAACCACCTCACGATAATATTCTCCAAGTCCAAATGTCACAAAATATAAAGATTTATCCTTTGACGAGCTGAAATTATTTGCAATTTCGCTATCTGGGAAGATGTGACGAAAGGTTTCTCCACTGTGGCCTGCTGATCTATATGAGGAATGTCTACTCACAAGTTTCAGGCAATGGATTATTTCAGCCTCGGTAGTGTCGTCTCTCAACTGTTGCGAGTAAACAAACGCAGACGGTTATTGTTGAGTCTGTTCACTTACAGCTGTTGATGTGCCTGGTTTAGCTGCTCTGATGGTACTTGCCTCAGGGACTGTTGTTGAAGATGACGCTGTTGTGGCTGCTGCTGATCCAGACTAGCTCTGCTCTTGCTGAAACTTGCACCGTATGTCAGGTTGTCCAGAACGCTCATGAATTCTAAGGCGTCTTTTTGTGGCCACGCTCGTGATCAGAATCCCCGTGATCATGATCATCGTGATCACTGAAAAGCACAAGAATGGTCAACGATTTTGTAAACAAACCAGAGACGCCACGTCAATTTTTGAAAAATATATTTTTATTGTATTTTACGGAAACTAGTAGGGAATGGATTGCTTATGAACCTTTATTTATTTTCAAACCAATGCATAACTGAACTAGCAGTAGTTAAATAATTTTGAACATACACAGGCATAAAACTAAGAAAACTACAATTCTGGTAGTCAATATTAACAGCAATCATCATAACATTATTCAATTTATCCCTAAATATAAGAAAACATCACTGCCATACATTTCAAAGTTTGAATTTTTACTTGTCCAACGGATGGAATCACTTTTTGATCACGCATGATTACCCTACTTAGGGAATCACGATGCGATCAGTTCTCACCACTGATCACGGTTGATTGCTATCAGAATCACGTCAAAATGCGGTCACAAAAATGAGCGAATCAGGCGCGATCAGGGGGAATCATCCTCGCGGTGGTCACAAAAAGACGCCTGTAGTTGAGGCAGCATGTGTCTTTGACTTAGCATGAGATCGCACTTGAGCAATCACACTATGCTGAAATAAAAATTCTTTGAGACAAGATGTACATTTAGTAGAAAATATGTCAGACCCAGCAGCCAGCCAATCTCTAGAATCAGGGATAGCACACTGTTTAGCCTGAAAATAATTTTTTCCAGGTATGATTAAATTCTAGCATCTGAAAAAATAGCAATAACGAAACATTATCATTTATCAATCAAAAGGGATAAGAAACGATAGGTAATTTAAATAAAAAACAATATAAATTTGCTATGAGTAATATTTGTAATTTTAAATCAATACTGGGTTTGATATTACAATTACAAGTAACTCATGGGTTTAAATAGAGTTTTAATAATTTCTCTTGTGACTCAGGTCAGGAGGGAACGTCAAGTTTCCCTTATAAGATGAATCATATATACCTTACCAAGTTCGCACAGAAAAAAAAATTAAAAATTTCACTACCTGTCCCTCCATTTGTTTACTTTTCATTACGTTTTTTCAGTACATTGTACATTTAATTACTTTCATTACCCTGTGGACACCCTGTTTTACGATTAGCATCAGGAACTTGAGCCAATGGTGCAAA
>LQNS02278178.1:96420-115748 GCA_001587735.2 Parhyale hawaiensis | reverse complement strand
CGGTATATTCGAAACGCCACTAACATAAAAATTGTAGAGTTCAAAGATTTACTGGATTCTCATTTAAGAAGAATACCAAATAGACCAGCGGTCAGCTGTTACGTGCACCGTGGAGATAATTCACTGCTGGCTCTCTCTTTGGTCGCTAACTGCAGCACCACTGAAGACACCCAGCAGGGTGACTCCACACATGCGGGGTGACGTAAACAACGTCAACTGGACTTCTTCCGAAGACCATCAAGGTACTCAAGGTATCATGTCTTCAATAACGGGTGAACATTGACTGTCCACAAGTGAAAATCTACAGGCAGGCAAACGCTAATTTCCCAGTGCTTCGGGGTGCTGAGCCAAAGCCTTCTCGGAAGAAAGTACTCTAAGAGGCAATTGGCTGTGCTCCTGGTATGTTGAGCACAACACCCAGCTCAAAAATACTAAAATTGTTATTTTTTCATTGTCTGTTTACTTCTTACCCCTGGAAAAAATATCTAGCTGGTCTGCCTCTTCCTAATTTTACATTCCCCTTGTTCCCTGTTCTGAAAATCTTACGCACGTATGATTTCCAAATCCAAAATATTTTGCCCAGGTTTAAGGTGTTATGCATAATGTAAACTGTATTTCATATTTTAATTGTAATTTTTTCTCATCAACACTGTTAAACTGGCGCCTCTCTTAGCAGAAAATAGTGTCACTGTCGACATCTTGATAACGGTAAGCATTGTACCGGTGAAACTCGACTCAGCAAATGGAATGCTCTCTTTTCGTGTTAGTATTTAGAGTGGAAACCTGAGGGCACTGTGCCCTTAATATACTGGACACAGCATCCATGTGAGATATAAATGGGTTTGTTTGATTATTTGTGTCAGCTAGGGCTTATCACCTCTTTTATGTCCCAGTCACGCCACTGACCTTTCGGTGAGTAGTCTTTGGTTGGGCCCTCTTGGAGCTGCGCGATTCCACGCTTCGTTTCCTCACTTTGACTATCTCCTCCTCTACCCAGCCCCCCTCCGAAGCCTCATTCCCGGGCTGGCATCCCCCGTAGCAAAAGAACCTTGGAGGGAGGTCGGCCCGACATTGGAATGTGCGGTGATTGTCAGAGCCTTGTCAGCTAATTTTGGACCAAGTGCTTTACCAATATGCGCTAAGAACTAGGATACTTATGCAGGTATGCCTTGTCAAACAATGTTGGGCCAGCATTCGGTCACTCTTGGGAAATACTTCATGAAAACGCCCAAAAAATCTAACTGTTAGTTTAATTTATATATTATGAAGGAAATAGATAGGCGAAAAATAGGCCACGTTGCAGAGTTTGTAAATCGATGATCAGGTCGCAAAAGATGGTGAAGGCTGATCCTTATCTCTTTATCTGCAGACACTTCTCGCTTGAAACACTTCTTGAAATCTGAACAATATGCATGCAACTTCTGGAGTCCGATTTTGTAACTTCTTTTCTCTCAGGTCACGACGCATAAATTCGGCATATGGTCAACGAAGCGCTCTGGTGGTGACGAATTTTCACGGACAGTAGACAATTATTTCTTTTAGCTTACTGTCTTTTTTATTAGACGAAGCAGTTTTCTCTTCATGGGCCAAACTTTCATCCCTTGAAATGAAGCAGATATTTGAGTTGGAAAGATGGTATCAGCGGTATCATTGCTACAGAGCGCCAACATTGTATACAAACTAATCTGACTGGCATTGCATTCAAGTTCATTGGAGTGTTTTACTGAAGATTTTACTTCTGCCTATCGATATAGAAGACCTAAGGATGAGAGCACGACAAAGGATCAATGAAGAAGAAAGTCAGAGAAGATTCCGCACTAGCCTATAGGTATTAGGCAAACATATCGATTATTGCAGGAATGTTTCACCCACGGGCCCACTAGTTTTACTATAAATATCAGGAAATTGGTCAAATTTCGATTGAAAGGCAAAAATATGTGAAGGTAATAATACTAGATCGAAATATTATACCAATAATAATTTCTAACAGTGATCTGATATTTAGCGATTTTCTCTTCTGAAACGACGTTGCGTTGAATTAATGATGCATAAAACGCTCATATATCAAAGAAGAATGCAAATACCATGCTAAATACGGGGCTCACTTTTTGACGGACTGCAGACAAGCATGGACAATTTTCAGGAGACGCTATGCGGCAACGTAATGTGTTTCCTGAACTATATATCGGTTACAAATGTCAATTACAGTGCAGGTAGTGATAAATTCACGTACTGAGACATCCCTTTGTGTAAAGGGCGCTACAAAATAAGATGTTACGTCAGAACACACGCTGCGGACAATTTGCGGAAGACGCCATGCGGCCAACATTACGTAATTGTTCAGCAGCATCTTCAATGTGAATGTCAATTTGAAGTACTTGCACTGGTATATTCAAGCCATGACACATTCTTCTGCGCAAAAAATGCAGTATCATACGATATGATGTCTAAATTTAAGCTGAGGAAAATTTGCAGGAGAGTTGTGCAGAGATGCGAATAATGACATCTCCCGGAAATTGTCCGCAACGGGTATAATTACACCTCATCGTATAATACCGCAATTTCGATCCAGATGAAAGTCTTATAACTCAGATATACAAGTGCAAGTACTGCAATTGACAATCACATTTAAAAAGTTTCTCAACAAGTACGTATTGTAATTGTTGAGAAACGCATAGCGTCTCCCGCAAATTATCCGCAGCTTTTGTTTAGATGTTACATCTTATATTGTAGTGTTTTCCGCGCAGAAGGATGTTTCAGTACGTGAATTCATCACTGCATGTAATGTACTGTAATTGACATTTGAAACCGATATATTGTTGTCGTTGAACAAACGCATAATGCTTGCTACATAGCATCTCCCAATAAACTGTCTGCAGTTCGCCAAAAAGTAAGTCCCGTTCAGTATATATCTCACTCTTTAATTATCATTCTTGAATGAAGCCCAATAAATTTTTTAAGGAAGCCTGTTTACTGTCGTTGACGACGTGTAATTATGTTTTGATCAAAGTTGATTGTCTAGGCGATATTAATTTTAATTCTATTTTCGTTTAAGTAGGATAACCAACTATTTTGTTGGCTGAACATTCTCCGATAAATTGCTGGTCCAAGATTGAAAAACAAGATTGGACAGACTTTCCAAAAATCGATATTCGGCAAATGTTAAACATGCAACGTTGGTCCAACATTGAGCCGAGCGAGGTTCAATGTTAAGTGGGATGGGCAGACTCGGACGATTACAACGAACAACAACAGTTAGGGCTTTTTGCGGTTCACCTTCATTCCAGTTAACCATGTTCCAAACAGCTCTTATTATTATCGTAAGCGTTTAGGTATTATACGGTTATAATAAGCTGTTGTTATGCCTTAGCACTTCTCCACCAAGCTTGCGTTCAGCTCCCATTTTCCTTCAAGGTTCCCATGGCACCACCTGAACCTCATCGGACGAACTTCAAAGGATTCTTATGATGCTATTAACTTTTCTTTTTGGTCACGAAGACCATCTCCTCTCCGAGTCGCTAACCTTGTATTCCCATGTCAAGTCTTGAAGACTCAATGGCTGTTTTCCCATAGGCATGCATGTCCTTCTCATTAAATACATAAATGTGCACTGTAGCTTATCGGACCGTGCTAAGAGTGTCGAAATGGTCTAATAAAACTGAGAATAAAACCTTAGCAACCCCCTTTCCCTAAAGTAACGCTATCACCAGCCAAAGTGTTTTTTTTATTACCCACGAACGAGATGACAGAGGTGATAACATTTGCGTTGAAGATTTAAGTACATATATATATTTGTATATTTGTCTGTCCACCCAAAAAGAGGTAGAAGGGGTTGTCTCAGTTGAGCAATATTCTTCATTTTTTTAGGGAGTCTGGTGCGTTGGCTTAGATGTGAATAATGCCAAAAAAATTAGAGTTAACTAACCATCAAAAATTATGGCGATGAATTTTGTTGTGTGTCCACCCAAAAAGAGGCAGAAGGAGATGAGTGATAATGATATATATATATATATATATATATTTATTTTTCACGCAGTCAGATGGGTTGACTGAGGGGCGTAAATGCTAAAACTCTAGAGTAAGTTGACCATAAAAAATGATGGCGTTGAATTTGCCCCCTACCGCGGGCGATCGTCTTACGCCACTAGGAGATTTAGTTGTGGATATTTTAGTGACCAGAATCACTGGTCTCGTGATCGCTGAAAAACACAAGATCTGTCGCTGATTTTGTAAAAAAAAACAGACACTATACTTCACTTTTTTTTTACAAATATGTATCTCTCATATATTCATACGGAAGAGGCTAGGGAATGGCTTTCTTACAATGTTAATCTATATTGAAGTCAATGCATAGGTGAACTGGTAGTGTTTGACGCATTTTAGACACTGAACAGGCATAAAACTTAGAACAGGCATAAAACTTAAAAGTGCAAAAACACAGCTAGGCTAGTCAAAAGATTGAGTTTCCTTAGATAGTCGTCCGAATGTTTTGATGAACTCTTGCCAACGCAGCTTTGAGTTTGCCAAAAGGGGTGGTAAACGTAAGCCTTCAAGTTTAGATTACTCAATGAATTCCGTTAATCGAGTTTCAAACATCTTTTAAAATTAAGAAGAAATTGTCACTCAAAATTCTATACACTTTCGTGTTACTAAAAATGGACAAAGCACCGTACATTGTAAAAAAGAAAAAATCAGCGTTTCAGCGGGTAGAAACTAGAAAAATGTCTGTAGTTTTCTCCGTTTTAAAAATCCACCAAAAGTGTCCGTCGTTTCGCTGGAAAAGCCTGTACTTCACATTGTTCACAGAAAGAATATTACGTTCCGTTTATTTACGGAGATTAATGCATTGTTTCTGTTGTATCACCGGGAAGTGTCTGTTGATAGGCGTGTTACCGGAAAGTTTTCCTCGTGTCCGTCAGATTCCAGGTCTAGAAGTTCTATGTTAGCGTGTTTGCTTGAACTTCTCGAGCCATTAACTGTCGAGAGTTTACAATATTAACTATAGAGAGCACTCGGAGTGCGCATACCTCCGCCAAGCAAGGCAACGGTAACGAAAAATTCAAATTGGTCTGAAACTGTTATTTTCTTTGTATCAACACCAAACTCTAATCATTCGTGCCTTTCAATAGTTATTAACTGTTTCTGCAATTTTTGTGAAGATCCGTTCATAACTTTTCCAAAAAATTGTATGCTGGATACACATGACCCTCTTTTGACCACTGTGTAGGCAGACCATTGATAGCACGATTAGCTAGGGCGCTGCCTTCAAAGTTTAAAGGGCGTGGGTTCGAATCCGGGACAGGCACCTTGCTCATTTAAAAGAACCACAAACAACGGAATGAAGTTTCACAATCTGTATTCTACCGGGAAGTTGTTATTCTTTCTGTTACAGAAAAGAATCCACTTATTGACGGAACCTCTAAATACTTCCTGGTACGATTAAACAGAAAGTTGGAAAGTGTCCGGCGAATGGGCTGCCGGACACTTTCTGTCATTTCACGTAAAAATTTTTTACAGTGTATTTCGTTCCGAAGAGGATGAATCTCTTTTTTCTGGCAGAGTGTACGTGTCACTGCTTTAACGAAATTGCAATTCTAAAAATTAATATCTTGAAAAGACATAATAATTTTATTTTGTTTATCCTTAAATAGAAATAATATCACGAATTTGTACAGCTGGAATCGCTCTTTCATCACGCTTGATATATTCTGGAGGGAAATACGTTGCGATCATGATCACGGAGCAATCACTTCTGATCGCAGCCAGAACCATGTCAAAATTTGGTCACAAGAATGAACGAATCATTTAAGATCATCCACACGGTGAACACAGAAGACCACTCTAGTTGCAGAAATTAGCATAATCGTCGGGGTTGAGCTGACCGAAGGTCGTGCCGTCCGCACACGAGGTGAAGTCGCTCAGCTTCTCTCGGTACGTAGGATTGGTCATAATCCAGGCAATGCTGCAGTCGCAGCTCAGAGGATTCTCTGCAAACATATTCATGTGTCACCATTTCTGTTGTCATTTTTCATTCTCTGCCCTAACGAAATTTAATAACAAAATGCGTTAAATTTAAATAAGACTGCTGAAAGCAGATATATTTCGACACCATAAAAAGTTTTCGGGAGATACTTAAGATGCGCCCATTATAACTGCAATAGCTCCGATAATTCAGTTCTTGCTGAGAACCACCACAGGCCTCAGTCTATTTACACTTGAACAGCTGGAGCTTGAGCACCATTGAGACAATTGTGCTCGTCCATCTCAATGCAGCACACAAACTTTCCCCATAGATAAAATGCATATAATACATATCATAGCATGTAACCGTTTACCTTTCTTATTTACAAGTTAAATATGTTTCTACGGACAAAAGTACGCCCACTAATCCAGAATACTATGCAAATGATGGTGTAGTAGCATCATTAGTAGCAGCTGGATTAAAACTCACCATATATAGTGATCTCGGTGACGTATGGGAACATTTCGCCGAATACTTCTTCGTCAATGGTGTCCAGTTGATTGTTGTCCAGGTCTATAGTTACATAAAAGCGATCTGTAAAACGGGAATAAGATCAAAATACATACAAGAAAACAAACTAACGAAATAAATCTTACGGAATAAAAACGCTCAAAATCTCATGCATATACCGTATTTTGCGCAATTTTCTACTTCACACTACCTAGCGAAGACTATTGTCTACCCTCGGTCCCCAAATTACTGCATGGCTGCCATTTCTCTGAACTTACCCTTATCCTGAGGGAGCTCGAAAGCCCCGGGAGCGATGTAGCTGAGACCGTTGTGTCCTAAGTCAATCTCATATTCTCTGTTGCTCAGGGGCAGGGCGCCGGCCTTCAAGCTGCCCAGCCTGTTGGTACCGAGGCCAATCCTCAACCTGAAGTCCGCAGGTACTGCAGAACAGTTGGCACCGATAAAATAATTATTAATATTCTACGTTACACACACAAAATCAGAACTAAGTAAAAGGCGCATAAACTGTTGGTGTATAACAAAATTATGCTAATTATAAATACTGGGTCGACAAATAAATAAACGTATCGGGATAAATAGAAATTCCATCATCAAAAGGAGAGCAAAAATGAAAATCTACAACCTAAAATTAAAATGTCTTTTATTTCCTACCTACATATATGCTCCCCTTGGTAAGAAACAAAAAAATTTTAAGGGATGAAATAATTAAACCTAGACGAATTACAAATTGTTAAAGGTGTCGACTATTGTAATAAATATATCTAACGTTTAGGGAATGTATCACTTCTCATCTTCAGAGTAATAGAACTAAAGATCGGTTATGAATAAAAAGGATATACATATATTTTTTATTGCAGTTGTAGAGGGGGAGGAATGATAGTGTGGGTCCTATCCGAGGGGAGTCTCGATGTCATAACTCAAAAAGTTATGAATGGATTTTTATGAAATTGACATGAATTGTTAGGTATATAATAAAGAGTACATGACCAAATTTTGATAGCGATTCGTTAGTTCGTTTGTCACTGTTTACAATTTTATGCTTGTTAGCACAATAACTCAAAAAATAGTGAATGGATCTTTATGAAATTTATAGGGGATGTTAGTAGTGTTAAAAGATATAAATGAAAAAAATTTTCGTGCAGATCGGTCTGTTTGTTTGTATGTTTGTCATAACGTTTGTTAACAGTATAACTCAAAAAGTTATGAACGGATTTTTAGGAAAACTGCACAAGCTTTTATTACTATTAAAAGGCACGAATGATTATATTTTGGACTTTATACAAATAAAATTATGGTTTCAAAGCCAATTTGAATTTTTTGCTACCGTTGCCTCACTTGGCGGAGGTATACTCTCTCAGAGTGCTCTAGTTCACAATATTTGAACTTTCTCCCCCCTCTGCCTAGGCCCCTTCCGGAGCCTCCTCCCCGGGCTGGCAATGGTGGACCCTGACGTTCGGAACAAACAACACAGACTAGTAGAGGTTTTTCAAAACGCTGATGGCTTATGATATGCGATTATAAAACAATTATTCAGTCTTCAAAGATAATTTATTACTTGGTAATGTTTACTGTTCAGCTTTTTGGAACGTTGGTATAGTTTTACCTGCTACTATATAAACAGGTTCTTACAGTTTCCTCAACTATGTATCTCAACTGTCGTTTTTGGTTAAGAAATTCTGCAGAGTTGTACAATCAGGAGGAAGAATCCTATTTTCTACATAAACACAATACACTGTATGGGTACGTTAGCACTGCATTACATTAGCATGATCGTACCCATGGTTACATTGGACAAGTTCAGTTCGATCATCAAGCTTCCAAAATGGGATAAATTGGCTTGAAATTTGTGCATTATTGCACTAATTGCTAAGAAAAAACAAACAAAACGAAAACAGCTAAATATTCTGTTTAGAAGCTGTTCTCCTGCTACCAGCTAAAACCGAATTAATGATACTAATTGACCGAAAATAAATAATAAATATATAAATCCCATTTACTTCTCATTGGATGCTGTGTCCAACAAGGTTAGGGTACAGCACCCCGAGGCTTTCTTACGTGATGCTAATATAAGAATAAATGAATAATACTAAACAATAACAAAGGAAAGAATTAGTATCTGGCCTGTTGAGAGTTACTGGTAAAATACCTACATGTTATTAATGAGACGATATTGACACTATTTACCAATGAGAGGGGTTGGCTTCAATAATTATAAATTTCGTGTTTAAATACTAAGTTGGCAATACTGGGTCAAAATAATGTAACAAAGGAAATGTATTTCAAGCACGGACTGTGTTGAGTTAGCCAGAAGAAATCTTTCGTTATTCTACAACAGTATAAAGGCAATATATACAAAAGCAATTGATAGCATGTCTATCAATTGCTCAAGAAGTTGGTGTATAACTATAAACGATGCTAAATAATACATTACTCATCGAAAACGTGTAGATACAACTTACGTATTTCGTCAGGCAGGTAGAGGGCGCCTGGAGCGATTGACTCGATGAGGTTATCGTACAGACCAAGCCACGTGAGTTGCCTGCCCACTGGGATGGTGCCCACCTCCAAGGCGGTGATCTTGTTGCGCTGAAGGTCAATCGAGGCCATATCGGAACATCCAGCGAATGTTCCTGCCCAGCAGAAAGGCATGTAGAAGGGCATGGCACGTGCTCTCAATTGACGCGGTGTAGTCGTGTTAATCCAAACCAAATAGGTCGGTCTTAGTCGGACTTTAGCCAGGCGAATTGGTTTTGCACCATTGGCTCAAGTTCCTGATGCTAATCGTAAAACAGGGTGTCCACAGGGTAATGAAAGTAATTAAATGTACAATGTACTGAAAAAACGTAATGAAAAGTAAACAAATGGAGGGACAGGTAGTGAAATTTTTAATTTTTTTTCTGTGCGAACTTGGTAAGGTATATATGATTCATCTTATAAGGGAAAGTTGACGGTCCCTCCTCACCTGAGTCACAAGAGAAATTATTAAAACACTATTTAAACCCATGAGCTACTTGTAATTGTAATATCAAACCCAGTATTGATTTAAAATTACAAATATTACTCATAGCAAATTTATATTGTTTTTTATTTAAATTACCTATCGTTTCTTATCCCGTTTGATTCATAAATGATAATGTATCGTTATTGCTATTTTTCAGAAGCTAGAATTTAATCATGCCTGGAAAAAATTATTTTCAGGCTAAATGGTGTGCTATCCCTGATTCTAGAGATTGGCAGGCTCCTGGGTCTCACATATTCTCTGCTAAATGTACATCATGTCTCAAAAAATTTTTAATTCAGCATAATGGCATTGCTCAAGTGCGATCTCATGTTAAATCATAGACACAGGCTGCCTCAACTAGAATTCATGAGCGTTCAGCACAACCTGATGTACGGTGCATGTTTCTGCAAGAGCAGAGTAAGTCTGGATCAGCAGCAGTCACAACAGCGTCATCATTAACAACAGTATCTTAGGCAAGTACCATCAGAGCAGCTAAACCAGGCACATCAACAGCTGGAAGTGAACAAACTCAACAACAACTTCTGCGTTTGTTTTCTCGCAACAGTTGAGAGACGATACTACCAAGGCTGAAATAATTCATTGCCTGACGCTTGTGAGTATACATTCCTCATATAGATCAGCAGGCCACAGTGGAGAAACCTTTCGTCACATGTTCCCAGATAGCGGAATTGCATAGAATTTCAGCCCGTCAATAATAAAGCTGGATATTTCGTGACATTTGGACTTGGAGAGGAGGAGGAGGTTATTGATGCCGCCATAACTGCTGATCTGCTTGCTCTGCAATTCGATGAATCACTGGACAAGGTACCGTAGCACAGTATATGGTTGTAACACAGTAGGTACTTGGGTTATTAATTTTTGGGCCATGCTATAGCAACAAACTTGCTTGAGTCTTTGAGGCCTTGAAAATGTTCCTCTTCTTCAAGCCAGACTTGAGTTCTTCGAGTTAATAGCAACAGAACTTCAGCCCTCTCTTCGGAAATTTCAGGATGATTGTCGGCTGGTTCCTTTGTTGTATGTACAGGTGCAGACAACAATTAAGGAAGATTTTGGGGAAGTTTGTAAAATCAGATATCATGCAGGATGCTACAAGAGGATCAGATCTGAAGATTGGTCTGGAAAAAAGCACCAACCTCAAGTCAGACCATGAAGTTATGTTGGGTTGGGAGCCAAGAGAGCTCTTCACTCACTGTCGGTTCTGAAACAGTCTTCATCACTTCTTTTGCAGTTCAGAAGAGAGTGTCACTCCATCTTGAAATGCATCGCTATGAAACTAATGGAAAATAACCCATTGAAGTATCCTCTAACCAGAGCTATTAGCTCACTGGATCCTGCATTAATCTCATCAAGTCCCACTCACAGTATCAATCGTCTTAAGTTGTGTGAGAACCTCATCGATTCAGGCCGGTTGACTGCTGCTTGTGCTGATGTTGTCAGCAGTTTGTGGACTGATCATTTTGCTACGAGATCATTCCAGGAGAGAGTGAGAAATTTCTCAAGAGCTATCAAGGAAGGTGAAGCTTGATGAAACAGGGAGCAACCGCCTTGACTTCTACAAAACAGCTCTTGGGACCCAACCAGAGTATGCAGAACTTTGTAAAGTGATAAAGATTGTAATGTTGTTATCTCATGGCAATGCAGAGGTAGAATGAGGATTCACAGTCAATAAATTGTTGTTACAGGAAAACTTAAAGACACATACTAGTGATACTGTTTGGACGTGTAATAGGCAAAAACAAATCAATTTTTTTCAGAAAGGTAATTAACTTTATATCTCTAAGGTAATGAAAAAATATGAAATTGAATTTTGAAATTTTAGTAGACACCCTGTAAAACTATTACTCTTGAGGCTTACGAATGCCCAATCTTGCCTTGTCAATGAATTTTTCAGCCTGCTCAAGGATAATAGGGTTGTCTCTAGCACTTGCAACACGATCTAGAGAGGAAAACCAACGCTCTTCTCTCAAGTTTCGGGCAAGCTTAACGGGCACTTGCCATGTCAGTAGATGACGCCTAACACTAGAACACCTCGTGGCGTAAGACCATCATCGGCGGTAGGGAACAAATTTTACGGAAGTCATTTTCGATGGCCAGCTAACTCTAGTTTTTCATATAGATGCTGTGTCCAACAAGGTTACATCGCTACGCCCCTATACTATATTACCTCCTTATGAATAACATAGGAAAAACTAGGACGCCCCGTGCCCCAGACGATTTGCCGCGGGTAAGGCAAATTTGCCCCGGTGGAGGGAAATTCAACGTCGTCATATTTAATGGCCAGCTAGGCCTAGCTTTTTGGCAAGGGTCACATCTAGGTTAACCTCTAAACTCCCTACAAAAAATTATGAACATTGCTCAACTCCTTTGACCACTTATTGGGTAGACAGACAAATATACTGTATTTACAAACAAACAAATATACTTAAATTTTCAACGAAAACAGTATCACCTCTCTCACTTCCTCCTCGGGTGATAACATTAAAAATCAACTCCAGACATATAACTATGGATCAAAGCCTATGTGGTAATGATGGAGAAAACCAGCTTGGAATAAATGAAAATCGTTATAATAAAAAACCGTTCTGAAATAAATAGCATGAGCAGTGGTGGCGACGGAGGGGTAGGAGGCTAGCTATGGGGACTTGAGCCCCAATAATAAGCCAAGCCCAACTAAGCCCCCATATTATACCAAATAACAATCATGCATGTATGATTCGTGAAGCCCCTCCACCTTTTGTTGCAGCCTTACTCCCCCAATGTAAATTTATGTTGCCACCACTGGGCATAAGATATACTTCGAATACCTGCAGCCGACTAAATATATATAAAGCAAGTTATTTTTAAATGACACGAGAGGTTGCCACTCACCTGGCAAGAGAGATGACAGCGCTCCAGAGCCAACGCTAATTGACTCCAGACTGCGGGACTCCAACACAGGCAGCGACTCGACATCGGTGTCGTCCACGGATAGGACCGAGAGCTTCGTGTACGAGCTGAGATCGTTCAAGATGAAGTCTGCGCTGGTAAGCGCCGTGTAGCTGAGGCTCAGAGTCGTGAGTGTATCCGCACTGTCGATCAGTGCACCATCTGCAATGGTTGTTAGGAGGTTATTGAAGGAGAAATAGATGGTTTCGAAGCTGACGCCTGCAGGCAGACTTGAGATGGTAGTCACGTTGGTGTTAGAGATGACGAGCGTGTAGAATGTCTTGATAGGAAACTCTACGCTGAAGCTGGCAGCCAATTGTTCATCCGACTCCACCCCAGTACACCGGAGTTCCAGCTGCCCATCCAGATTCTGTTCACAGGTACAAGGAGCGAGTGCCTCATCATCTGGGCATGGGAATGCTTTCAAGGCATTCCTCATATTTGTTTCCGGTCTCTGGACATGTCCAGCAAACAGAGGACTGACTGCCAGGAGAAGTAGGAGAGTTGTACTTAGTGCCGGCCCTGACATAGCTTTAATTTTCTTTCAACAACTTGATCACAGAAACGGTTTCAAAGATCTCTGACTGTGAGCGTAGTATTTGTTTATGATATTGGGATTGCCTTTCAGTAAGTGCTAAGGAAACAATAGTTTCTGCAGCCTTAAGAGAAGAAAGCGATGCGCTTGTGTGGAGGGCAAGAAATAAATACACGAAGGTGATGGGAACGATGACAGCTGCAGTGCTCTCACGCCGGCCGGCAACAGGCGATAGAGATTTTTGTCGCTGTCATTCAGAAGCAAGTCACGATGAAAATCAAATATTTTTGTGGCAAGTTGGATATTTGTTAAGAAGATGCAAGCCGGGAAAATGAAGTATGACTTGCAGGTCACATCCATATCAGCAACACTCAAAACACGATGAACATGAAATAGTCCTGTTATTGCGTTGTTTGTCGTTGCCATCGTCAGGGGCCACCAATGCCAACCTGGGGAGGAAGCTCCAGAGGGGGGCCTAGGTAGAGTGGGGAGAAAGTCAAAGAGAGGAAGAGAAGCGAGGAAGCGCGCAGCCCCAAGCGGGTCCAGCCAGAGGCTGCTCACCAAGAGATCAGTGGGGTGACTAGAACACGAGAAGAGGTGACGAATAGACAGTTCGCCCAGTCCGCAGAGTTGACAGGAGGGATCATCGATCCGTCCCACCCGGAACTTATGTATAATCCGTTAAACCGAGCAGTGGCCAGAGCGTAGCTGGGAGAAGGCAGATCGGAAAACCTGGGGAGTAGAGACTCCTCCGAACAGAGAGGAGGGCGCTGATAGCCCAGAATCCTGCTGGTGGGATGTGCCGCATTTGCAACAGCAGAGGTGTGTAGTGCATTCAGGGCAGTGCGGTATTGCTCGGGAGGGAGGATCCCATCGTAAGAAGATGAGTAAACACACAGTTCTGCTATTCACTGGCACACATGTTAAGGCGCAAGTCACGATGGAAACGCAGTATTCACTTTGAGCTACAGTTCGCGCTAAGTTTATGTCACAATAGCGTTATTGCTTGCCATCTAGAAGCGTCATTTTTGCGGCCACATTCGTGATCAGAATCACCGCGACCATAATCATCGCGATGACTGAAACGCGCAAGAATGGTTAATAATATTATAAACAAACCAGAAACGCCATGTTTAATTTAAAAAAATCACTCTTTGATCGCGGATGACTAGCCCTAGGGAAAAAGCAGGGTGCAAAATATTTTCACCGCTGATCACGGCTGGTCACTATCAGAATCACTCAAAAAGTGGTCACGAAACGCACGGATCAAACGGAATCATCAGCATTGTGGTCACAAAAAGACGCCTTATGGCCTATACACTCGCAGTAATAATAATTATCATCATTTATTATATGTATATGATCGCATACAGTCGATACACCTAACGAGGTTTTCTTTTGCCCCAATTCTATAATTTGAAGATCTGGTAGTGTTAAGAGCAGAAGAAGCAGTCAGTGTTGAGAGTCAATTTCGAAACCCTCACTGTATTACTCCTCGCCTCTCGGTGTCGGAGCTATCCATGCAGTGTAAATAGGCCGCGTAGCGTTCGAGAATCGAACCTGGGCTTCCTTTAGTGCGATGCGGAGCCGCTGTCACTTCGCCACAGAGAGGGCCAAAGGAACTAATTCCCTCAGCTAATTTTACGAACGTTTTGTTGAGCCCTTGTAAACGCAGATTTTAATTTACCAAAGAAGTGAGAACACGGGAACCCTTAGTTCAGTTTGCTCAGGCAGGGCCGTTACGTAAGTTTCGAGCATCTCTTCAAACTTGTAACGAGTTATAATTCGAATTTCTTTTCAAGTGTGCCATCTGTAAATGAACACGGCTACACATTATAAAACTCGTTCTTATGACTAGCGTGTGTAGAGGCTCATAGATATTACTGAACGTATGCATGTGGGTGTGAGCCTGAGGGTATCACACTCTGACAAGAAACCCAGCGCTACATACAGTAAGAGGATCTTGCCTCGGCACCAACGACGCCATAGATATATAATCAGTATCACGAAAAATAAACGATTATTCAGTAAGCTACGCTTGATGAAACGCTCATAAGAAAGAACCAACGCCACATAACTGTATGCAATCTCATGTTTTATATCATAGTTGTTGCGATTGTTTTATAAAATATTAGTATCGTTACCTACATTTTGCAAAAGCTGCATTAATAGGCTATAATAGCACAAGTCAACTTACTGTCAGTGCGGTTTTATTGTTCAATGCAGGTTCACTATTTTTAGCACCTGTTAAAATCAAATAAAAGTTTCGAATATATTTTTTTCATATAGTTTCATTTCACATTTCTACCGTAATTAGCCCTCAGCTAGGGGTATGTTTTGGCGGGCCCTTTCCCTACCACAATATATTTGGGCCTCGCAACCACAAGGGTCCCTAGTGCCTTTTCCGCAGGGGATGTTGCTGCTTGCCGCCGTTCCTGCTGACGAGGTTAGTGTTGTAAAGTTAGGTAGGCTCTCAATACTTACCCTTATGTTTCGGGAATTAGGGCACTGATCGAGTCGGCTGACCTATTCCCGCTAGACTTCTAACTTTTTGTTTTTCGTTTCCTTCCCCTTCGCGGCGTAGCTGAGCGAAAGCGCTCAGCCATGCCCGGGGGTTGGAGATGCACAACTTGCTCCTTTTTCCTGTCAGTAGCGCACTGACCACTTAGAATCTGAGACTTACCGGCAGAAAAGCCGAGACTAAAATCATTAATAATTTAAAACAAGACGTACTTCGCGCCCTAATGACGCACAAGCCTGTGTTGAACAACAGGAATATTTCGGCGCAATAAAGACATTGTGTCCCTGATGCGCTAGTAAAATTTTGTACTACTACCTACCTACATTGTACGGTAATAATTTTTTATTTCTTAGTATATACTTATAATAATTTCTTTCTTTCTTCTATCCGCGTACGTCTGGCCCATGCATACAAGACGAAAAAATTCAGTGGAGCAGATGATGTGTCTAGATATTTTAATGAGCGAATTATTTTAGTAATTAAACTCACTTAGAATTAATTAAAATATTACGCGGAGCTGTAAAAATGTATATATTTTATTAATGGTTGTGATTTAATGAACACCATTTTTTATCAGCATCAGAAGGGTAATGATAAGCCCTAATTGATCAGAAACATAAAGCATCGGATGATTTACTGAACGTAAAAACTAAAGATTTCGGTTACGTAGAGTATATGAATGTCATATTCAGCAGATCTTCCTTGAATAATAATATTGTTAATCCACGAGACCATCAACCTATCTTTTTGATCGACCGGTTTACCGCACTTGAGAGAAGTTACTGTGGGGGACTTGTGGCTGAGTGACAACCACAGTTCATTTACAAAAGATATTTACGTCAGATCTGAATGTATGCACTAAGTACGCCTTGAAATCTTCAGAATTGTGACGTGCAAATTACGTCACGCCACTGTGAAAGTACCGAAAAATTCCTCCCTGCAACAGTGGCGTGACGCAATTGTGACGTCACAATTCTGGAAATTTAAGGGTGTAGAGATTACACTCAAATCTGACACAACCATCTTCTGTAAATGAACTGTGATGACAGCAGACAACGCACAATTCTGCAGCGGATGCTGGGAAGTTTTTTGACTCTGACCTAACTAGAGTGCCCGAGCTGTCAAATATGTAGCAAGAATTTGTGATGATCCGCCTTCATTGATCTTAATTTTCCTATTATTGCTAGGGCTGAGCACCGTCAAGCATTATTTCCGCTACATGCTGAAGAAAGCGATTTTTGTTTGCTCTCACAGTCACTATCATCTCCTAATAGATACTGAGCTCTGCATCCTGGATACTGCATGACGCTGTCTAAGCCTGTCTTATAGCTCTTAAGTTTTTCCTTAAGTAAACTGTTGTCACAGTTCATTTACAGAAGATAGTTATGTCAAATTTAGGTGAACGCGCTTCGCTCCTAAATTTCCAGGTTTTTCAGGTCAAAATTACGTCACGCCACTGCGGAAATATCAAAGATTCCTCGCTGCAACAGTGGCGTGACGCAATTGTGACGTCACAAACTTGAAATTTTAGGGGCGTAGCGCATACATTCAAATTTGAAACAACTATCTTCTGTAAATGAACTGTGACTGTACTGTTGAAAAAAGAATCCAAATTGGAGAAATATATTTTGTGCCAAGAAATCCTCATGGTCTTTTCTCACCTTCTCACCGCTGAAGAATATCTTGTCACTTGCTTCCAAGATCATGCAGCCAATATGAGCATCAGCGTAAACTCAGGGCCGCCGAAGTGTGGATGAAGGAAACCCCAGAAGAGAGCACGAAGCGCGATGCAACAGAGTTCTTAGAGAAGCTGTATGTATCTACATTCAGTGATCTTCAACGCTGGAAAAGAAGAACTGCACTCAGATATACGTTTCCCTTCTGCAACCCGGCCTATTTTCTATCTATCAGTTTTCAGTGACGCGAGCAAAAATATGTTCCGATGTATGGAAAACGTGTTAAAAATTAGGTACCGTAATCGCGCTAAGAGAAGCTTAAAATAGCTTCATTATTTCGACGCCAAAAACTGTTTCAAGCAAGAAGTGCATTAGGATAAACAAAGGAATAGGGATCCCACTTTTGCTATCTTCTTTTTCTACAATCTGGTCATCGATCGTCATGAAAACGCAACCTAATTACAATATGTGCAACCTGGCCTATTTTTCGCCTATTTCTTTCAGAGCGTGACCCGAAACACAAATATATAAAAACAAACAAACACACAACAGTGTTTATTATATTGTGTTGATTGAATCTCCTTGAAGCCACGTTCGTCCATGTGTCTGTACCTTACGCTTTCAGTATTAGCTTGGAGAAACGTTGCACTTAAATAAGAAAGTGTGACTTCAGTCACCCTTTACCGTAGTTAAGATACGAGCCAGTTTCTCTCAAGTGACACACGCTCTTTTTTGAAACTCAAATTTCAGTACTGTTTGCTTCAAAATAAATTTCTGTTAGTGAATGAACCGTATTCGCAATTTTCCATTGTTATCTAAAATATTATTCGGCTAGAAGCTCCATCCGCCCGTCCGCCCATGTGTCTGCAAGTTACGCTTTTCAGTATATAGGTAGCGGAATCTACAACTTGCAAAAAGCTCTGATTTACGCTAGAAGGAAGTTTAATAATAGGTTAATAGCTGTCTTCTTTTTGCTCGCTCCTGAAGAATTTTACGTCGGTTCTGAAGCAAAGACATAAAGTTAATTTTACACGTATCATACATACCCAACCGATTTTCATATCTTGAATTATTCACGTCCCAAAAGGATTCATATATGAGAAAATTTGTAGCCAGAATACGGTGGAAAGCGAGCTGTTCTGAACTGCTTCATTCTGAAGCATTTTCAAAGTAACGGTGAGGTGCTAAAAAAAATTACGTAAACTGACAGAAAAAGTGCTTTCGACGGCATGAATCAATTATTGAAAAAATGTGCTGAGTGTTGTATATTGAGGGAAGGCAATCGTACATAAAGTGTAGAGCAGCCATAGGTCCCGCGGTAGAATTGAAATCATCAAATACACCGATGGAAATGATAAAAATGTGAATGTTTAACTTATGTAATCTACAGACAATGAGAAGCAGAGGCTGGCGAAGGTCTGTAAATATAGAAGAAAAGCACTGAGAAAAATTACGTGCGAAGAGTGGGATTGCTATATTTGTTTTTATAGTGTCTTCATGTCTCTATCATGATATACAAAGGCGAAAACTTTGCTGGTAAAACATCTGCGAAATCAAAAGGTGATGCGGTGCCTAGATATGTTGTGTAGGGTGACTTAGGATGGACTTGCTACGACTTGGCATGCATGGGGGACTTTAAGCCTGCCGCGTATGAGTCGGAACACGGAAGCGCTTCACGTTTTAGGAACAGATGCTTCTGTGGGCGTGATAACGGTTGAATCTATTAAAATACATCGATTCCAAATATGTACAGTTGCGAATTGAAACTCAAAAGAAATTCAAAGAGAGACTCTAAACTGAGCAAGTGACCTTCGTTGTAGCGGAATTGCTGCCTCGATTCGGAGTTTAAGCAGTTTTTAATACAATAATATTAGACAAGTCGAAGCTGAATACACAGCAGCATAATGGGAAGAATAGGGAGGAACGTTCCCATGTTTCAATTCTCGTGTGCTGCAGACTTGAGGTTAGACGCAGTCCGTAAGGATTAAGGGGCAGCCGCTTTTTATGGGTAGGTTAGGTTAGGTTGAGCAGCTGCATTAGATCGAACTAAACTAAGTTAAAATTACTATCCTTTGGTAAATTATAAAATTGAAAAAGTCGACACGAACTAATAATTAAAACTTGACGTTTCGGGATACTTCTCCCATTTTCAAAAG
>LQNS02278178.1:7117-42448 GCA_001587735.2 Parhyale hawaiensis | reverse complement strand
TAGACACCGGTTGGTTGACCCCAGACAGGCTGAAGTGGGTGAGAGCCACCCGCCCACAGGGGGCAAGAGGCTAGTGGAAGTTGAACTTCCAGTAGGCTCTAAACAATGAACAATAGATAGCCTACCTAACCTTCCAATGTAACTTTCTCCGAGAAACTGCTGCCAGCTGCTACCTAACCTTCCAATGTAACTTTCTCCGAGGAACTGCTGCCAGCTGCAATACCTCTTGCAAAAAGGGCAGTTGGGCCTCTTCTAAGGTCCTGAGCCCCATATGTACACTGGCAGGGATAGGACCCGCTAGAATACAGGTCTGAGCACAAACCAAGAACAAATATGGTCTTATACACACGCTGGTCAAAAGAACGAGTTTGGTCATCTAAGCGTCTGAATGCGTTGCAGTGTGCATTTAAATATCACACACTTGCAAAGCATTTCGAGTTATTCCTTCCTAGTTTGAAGACATGTCCGAAACTCAACTAGCAGCACATGCTCAGCAAGCTAAACTGACGGCAAATATCTTTATACCTTTTTTTGCTTAACTCAAAGCTGTATTTACGAGGTCTCAACAAAACGTCCAGAGGATTAGCCGAGGCAACTCGTTCTTCTGATAAGCGCGTGTAGCAGCCATAAGTAGATATTGAGTGGGTTATTAGCGCGGCGAACGCACTACATTAGGGTATCGCCTCGCCGCTACTACACTCCGCCACAGACATGGTGTGTACACAGCGCGGTATAGAGCATAGATCCACCATCATAATTCCGAAGTCCAAGGTCCATCTGGGTTGAGGGCCTCATCAATATCACATTTCTGCTACCGCAGTAAAGTAGTGCAACATTTTTCTGCACCAGTATCTATGGTATTGGGCACATCACCTCACGATTTTTCATGATATCACACTGCTCCAGGAATCTATTTGTTTTTGCATTAAATTTACTAGGTCGAGGAACACAAAACATCTTCACCGACTGAGAGAGAAATCATTGGTGTACACAAAAGACTCAACGAAGAGGGTGTTATCCCACGTCAAGGACAGCCCCTCGACTGCATCACATCACCTCCCTCTGAGGGTTAAGGAAACTGTTCTTACGAATCTAAATAGTTGGGGCACTTGGCCAAGAAAAGGCAGCACGAAATGATCATCAGAAAATGATTGGAGATAGCTTTCCAAAAATGAAAAATCGCCGCAGAAATAAACACATTTTTTTTACATTCCTTAGTAAGTCACATTACCTAAAAGCCTGTTCATACGATAGTCATTTAAACTCGTTCTCTCAGTTTATTGTCTGCATGCATTATTGTATAATTTAACCAACAGGACAATGCACAACTTTTCAAAGCCTAATTCACTGCAAATATTACAGTAATATTACTACATAGTAACATTTACTTAGGCCAACTGACAACACCATTAATATTCTAGCAATTCTCTTGCTAGAAATGCAGTTGTGTTGACAACATCACTAAACCTATGAAAACTTAGCAAGCCGAGAGAACACGTTCTCAAGTGAACTCTCTTTCCAGACGAGTTCTGTTGACAGTCTGTCTCCCATGTGCAGCGCAAAGTATTGGAGCGTTTCAGTTCGTCCTTCCAACCAAGTGTATGTCTTCCAAGTAACTTAAATGTTAGTACCCAGTCAAGTCAGCTGGCCTGGCAAGTGTCACAAGTACAACATTGCAGAGAAATGAGACTCAGTAAGCTCTGCGCTATCCTAATAATTACAAAAAAAAACTTTGATACGCTCTCTGTAATGTCGATGATGATCAAAAGACGTGAGTGTGAATTGGTTATAGCAGCAGTTTAAATCGTGCAACCTTATCTAGCGAGCAGGAACGTTCAAGAAGGCACGAAGTTGTGATATGCTGAGCGAAATTTGGAGCGATCTGCAGAAATGCTGCGATACGGACACATTTCTGCGGGAGGGCGGACAAGGCTTACATACAAAGTGAATCTAAACGAATCTGCTCCCCCAGGGTTGCGGGGTTGGGTGAACAATGCTCAGTACCTGGTTCCAGCCCGTTTCCAACTCCGGCGCATGGACCCTAACAACATTAAACTCGTATTGACTGTAGCTCTGCAACGCTGGCTCCCGCGTGATAGAAAGCAAGCCATCCGAGACGCCACATACAATGACTGCCGCGAAGGCGTCCACCAAGTAACATCAATTGGCCGTGTCGTAAACCAGGCTTTGTATAGGTCAGGAGAGAGCACACTAGGAACTGCACTTCTCCTGAGGTGATCTTAACATGAAAGCAAAACGCACTCTGTCAAAAATAAAAAATAAATTTTTCTGATGAATAATGATGCAGCCAAATAACGAACCAAAATAGAGTGATGCAGACCACTGGTATTGCAGCTGTGTAGGGAGAATCTCTCAACGCAACAAGAAAATCACAGTTGTAAACAATAACAGGCTTCAAAATTAACAAAGATTAAGCAATGTTCATAATACTGTGGCAAATTATGATTGATAATAATGATTACATTATACATGTATACTGAAGAAATTACTTGAAAATAACTCTATAAAAACACTTAACCCTGACTTATTTCTAGACGAATACTACAAACGCATAGGTAACAATTAAACTTAGGTACCTTCAGGCTGTAGCGAATTGGTTTCAACACTAGCACTACCCTCACTTAGCAGCGATTTAGTTTCAACACTAGCATTACCTTCACTCTGAAGAGATTTGGTTTCAGCACTACGCAACATATACATATCTCGGTCTCTTAGTATAGCGGCACCGTAATCCATGTGCAGTTGCTGGAATGGTAGGTGCTCCCTGCAGCAGGAGCAGGATGAGGACCCGAGCTCCACGCAGTGGCAGTTGCCATCGGCGGTGTCTGGTACCAGAGGGGTCGAGGGCATCTGGCTTATGTGCTTCGCAGCTTTCTTATGTCGTTTGGGGGGCACAGGGCGCGGGGGAGAAGCAGGGGTGTCGTTGGTGAGGACTGACGGGTTCACTGACACTGTGTGGCTACGTGGTCGGTGAGCAGTAGCAGAGGGAGCGGCACCATTGCTGTTAACTTCCTGTAAAAGTAAGATACTGAATGTCAACCGGTCAAAAACTATACAACAACTAGGATTCTTAGGCACTGTATTTTAAATTCACACAAACAATAATACATAATAGTTGCAGGTTTTATGTTTCACTCAGTGTTATTGTGGGTTGGTGATTAGAACGGGGGCGGAAATTAAAAAAAATAACGGTATAGCTGACACATCGCAAGGTGCCGTTACAAACGAGGGAACTATCCAGACACACCGAGCCATGTCGTACATAAGAGCAGGTAGAACGTACGGTGTTGCAGTCACAGTTCATATTTGGTCTCTTGGTTATACTGATCTCAGTTTAATTAGAATTCAAAAGCAGTTTAAACCTGCAGGTGATGTGAATCAGATATATGACTCACTCTTAATTGTCAAATTGAACAAAGACGTAAAGTAGCTAGCTATTAGGTAACTGTGATGTAAACCAGTCACGTCCGCAGCCTTTAGTTACGATATGCTCAGTTTCTAGTCCTTTCCATAGAGGTGGGAGACATGGGGTAATAGAATAAAATATTGTGCCACAAGGGGAGGGGGGCGGGAGATGGTGCACGAGGTGCTGAACAGCCATCGAGGCAGCACCAGGCTGGATACCAAATCTTGATTGAAACACAGTGTTGTAACAACTTTCATGCACCCTCATAATATGAAGGTTTTATACAAGTAAGCTCATGACACAATGTGATTTAATAATTACTTTTCACGTCACCCATCTAGCGGATCGAGCACAAGTCCCGTTCCACTTCACTTTTAAATTTTGTCATCAACTTTGCACAGTAAATACCATTCTCGTGCAACTAATTTCCAATATTACCTTTTCAGGTAATTATGAGCAGTAAATAACGCTGGGGAGGGTGTACGCCAGAATGGAAGTAAAAAGAACCGAGATGTAACAAGTCGAGCACCGAGGGCCTCATCGATACCCAAGCATCACGGATGTGGTGTGCTTGGCTGTAGTTACAGAGCTGAGATCCGAGACTCTGGTCGGTGCTTACAACACGATCGTTTTGCTTGTTCACGACCGGATCTACCGCGACAGTCTTAGCTGAGAAGTTAATAATGCAATTCCCATGGCCCTTCAGATTGCTAAAACGTCGACAGCGCTCTTGACGTTGCTCTTGCATGCGAACAAATAGCAACAGTCATTCTGAGGGCTCCAAGCTCTTTTCTCCTTCGCTCATAGCGGTCTTGGGCACTGTAGCGACAATGATGTTTTTTTCTCAGCGCGAGCTGAGTCATATCTAGCATGGCATCATTTTCAGAATCTTTCATCACAGTCGACTGGTTGACAACTTTGAGTCTGCCCCAACGAAGTCTATCCTTGGAAGTTTTCAGAGTCCCTTGACCTATTTGCGGCTCGGTGGACGGTCATCCAAGTGAATTTTGGCCGCTTGGCCACGTCCTATTTCCTATTGCCCGCGGGAAGGAGAGAAGATAGCGCAATATTTTTGCTTCCATCATCGCACATAAGGATTATTTACTGTTAATGATAATTGCCCGACAAGGATCACTTTCAACTTAGTGCCACAGCGAATTATTCTCATTATTAATTTTATGTAGATACATCGCAACATGTAAAAGTGACACGTAATTTAATTTTTTCTATGACCTAGTACGTGTACAATTATAACATTGGTATTTCACTATTGCAAAGTCATGCTTCGGCATTTTTTAGGAAACATCAGCAGCTAAATTCGGTGTAGTTCCTACAAGCATAAGTAATCCATATAGCTAATCTAATATCAACAAGCCTTGTACAGTGTGCCGGGCCTGTAGTTAATGACATATTGGATACCGCTGCGCGTATCGCAAGTTTTCAAATTCGGTGAAAGGATATGAACATGCAATGGGAGCGAAATTGCTACTTGAATACACAGGTTTGGTGTTCATGTTTCTGTATAGCCTAATGCATTTGTACAAAACAAGTTACTGCAGTACACGGGTGCTTGCGCTACTGATGCTATAACGACACAAACTACATAACGATGTGGACGTTTGCAGTCTCAATTTTGAAGCTGAAACTGTACAAGGAAACGCAGTTTTCAACTGTAGTAATAGCAGTAGCAGCGGCAGTAGTGGCATAGCATTCAAAGGGCACGAGCATTTCCAACGCTATGCAGCAGCAAACCATGTGAATTATGTCAGAGTGAACACAGGACCTGAGCTACGTGCGGGAAGGAAGGTGCTACCTTAAGGCAGGTTTACCAGAGCAAATGAATAATACACGAGGCTCCAGCCGCAACAACAACTCATTCCGTTTACAACAACGGTGGCATAATCCCGGCGAGTGCGAAAGTTCTAGAAGAGTGAGCCAACAGCAGTGCAAACATAGTAAGTGCTGACCAAGTTGTAAACAACGGCGGCAAATATGCGCACGCTGGCGGACACACCGGGACTCGCTTTGAAATTCAGGCACACAAAGAAATTACGAATGCACCGCTGTATCTTGCATCATCGTTCGAGTGAGAGGCTCCATTACAATATTATCCTATGCTTGTGGAATTTACTTTTAATAACTAGAGCACTCTGAGAGCGCATACCTCCGCCAAGCAAGGCAACGGTAGCAAAAATTGAATTTGGCTCTGAAACCATAATTTTCTTTGTATAAACTCCAAGCTCTAATCATTTGTGCCTTTTGATAGTAATAACAGCGTGTGCAATTTCTTAAAGATCCGTTCATAATTTTTTGAGTTATACTGCAAACAAACGTTAAGACAAACATGAGTCCAACATACAAATGAACAAACCGATCTGCAACAAAATTTAGCCATTTATGTCTTTTAACATTTCAACAACCCCTATAAATTTCATAGAGATCCATTCATTATTTTTTGAGTTATTGTGCTAACATGCATGAAATTAAAAACAGTGACAAAGAAACGGATGGACATATTTTCACCAAAAGTTAATCATCTGTTTTTCCTAACATACCTAACAATCCCTGTAAATTTCGTCCAAATCGGTTCATAACTTTTTGAGTTATCTTGGTGACAGACAGACCAACACGACGAAAACATAACCTCCTTGGCGGAGGTAAATATCGGCAGTGCCAAGTTATGTAGCTCTCCCGCCAAAACTTAACAGCACCCAGGGTATGAGAACATGGCGTTAGTGCACTTAACCCTCATACGCTGGGACTGTTTGGTAAGCTTGTCGCTGCTGGACTCATGATGTACTCACGCCATAGCACCGTCTACTCTACTGATAAGCACCGGCAGGTATTCTTCAGTTCGTGAATATATACACGAAATGCATGAGAAATCCATACAATGAGATCTACTACAGATTGAGTAACAGTCGAAACTGATGAAAGTTGTTAGTGCTTCGATAGATACGCCACAGTCGCCTCGAAAGTCTCTCATAATACAATATCGATTCTGAGCAGTACAACCCGCTATGAGTCTATCGTCGAATCAAATATTAGATTTGTCGCCACAGTATTGCGTAAGTAGTTAAACTATGAAAATAGCTACCTAAAGCTTCAACAGCAATTCACAGGACAGTAAGCTCAGGGAGCTTACACCACAGCCATCACCATCTGACTACACATAGTAATCCATTCAACAACTGACGTACAGCCCAATTAGCAATATTAATGAAGGTACACACGTATCGAGTCTCCTATTCCTTTAGCACACTCTCCTCCAAGATTTCACACTGATGGAGCCGTATCATTCAATTGACAAAGAACACAGAATTCTAAGTACTCACAAGCAGATATACTTCTCAGATTTAACTTTCATCCTTCTGGCAAGGGGCTGTTCCCTTTAAAAGTGAATCCCAGCAAGCTTTTTCTGACAAAACTCGGCAATTTGTGGCGGAAAGTAAGCTGCAACTCATTCACCATCCACCTTACAGTCCTGACCTCGCACTATGTGACTTTAGGCTGTTCCCTCAGTGGACAAAACATTGCTGGGATCTGTGAGGATAAGTTCAGAGCTGAAAAGTATACCTGCTTGTGAGTACGGTACTCTGAGTGCTAGAGGATGACATGACTCCAGCAGTGTGAAATCTTGGAGGAGTGTGCAAAAGGAGTGCGAGGCTCAATACATGTGTATCTACCCCTATCAAGTTTGTTTTTGTTTCCACGTTGCTAAGACTTCTTAAATGTCCTACCTGGTGACACTGGCCCCGGCTAAGTAATTTATAGGTGACCTCGGCCTCAGTGAAGTCATACATAATGACCCCTGCCCCAGCCGTTCTATATACCGTACAATACGACTATAGCACTAGGTGTCACTATCAATTGGGCATTATTTAACCAAGAGCAGTACAGCAATGCACAAGCACCCCGAGAAAGGAATGCTAAAATAACTAAATTGGTATACGAACAGCGGATTATAAAGTGCATTGAAGAATCAAGCCAGAACTGCTTTTCTTAGAACAGCAAGAAAAGCTTTGCTAAAATACTGCCTGAAATCGGTCAAGAAGGTAGACAGCTGCTGCTGGAACGAAAGTAAGCATGCATCTCTCGTAGCTACAGTGAATGGCAGAGGTATACAGGAGAGCTGAAGATGCAATAGGGAGCCATGCAGGACACCAGTAGCACCAGAGAAAGAACTAAGTAAACAAAGCATCTCGTGTTGCAAAGCATAACTGGCAACGTAAGAAGACCCAAACCTCAGGCAAGGGGCAAAGTACACTTCAGGCCACAGCTCCGCTGCTCAGCTCGTCAGGTTCCTTCCCCGCAACCAATGACATCAGCAACATAAAGTGAAATTAATACTGTACAATGTGTATATGGATTTATTTCTCGTCCACTAGCAAGCATAACTAGGTAAAAAATCTTCGCCATAGAGCAGAGTGAAGTATATTACGCTCGACAGGCCTTCAGAATACAAGTCAAGTCACACATACAACTGATAGAAAAAAAAGACAAGAACACAGAAGCTGTATTACACAGAGAAGACAATCGTCCAACCACGCAGGCACAAATAAACGATATAGGTACGTACATCGAAGTTTATTTGATGTTCAACGATATAAGCAGAGACACCACACAGGAAGCACAAATGTTACGCAACGGCACATCTAGCGTAAAGACCTTACCAGGGGCTGAATAAATGCTCTGTTCTCTTCTGGAGTGTTGAAGGGATTTAATCTTTGGTGACCATCGGAAGGCACAGTGGGACCAGCGCCGCTGTTGCCTCTGCTCTCGGCAGTGGAAGTCAGGGCGCCTGTCATGGTAGTGTAAGTGTTGAAGCAAAGGGCAACAGCAACAAGGAACGAGAGACACACATGCACAGGTTCTTAGAGGGGGAGGGGGCAGGGAAATAGGGTTGCGGAGTTATGATCTGAGGTCCGACTCTGATTCCTGAACCTACTGCTCGCTCGACTCTTTCTATTGGTCATCCTGCTGGGAGTCCGATCCCTGACTCCAACACCTTCACATGGTTAGCATTTAGCAAGACTCTCTACACAGGCAAATCACCCATTACCAAAAAAAGGTACACAGCAATTATGCCAAAAAAAAAAGTTTGTTCTCACCATTTGCAAATATTGCAATACCATCTTGTATCATTTGAGACCCGATATCATGCATTACCTACCTATATGAATTATTTGGGACCTAAGATTTAGAATTATTTCTTTATAAGTAATATAAATGATAAGCACTTACCAATAATGGCAACAGTGGTTGATTGCTGACAACCAAAACTACTATATATAGACGTAAATTACGCTAAAGCAGGAAGCTACATTCTGGCATTTCCGACGATATATTCCCTCGTCTGCATAATAGCGACCTGACATTTTTATAAATTTCCATTACATGACATAGCTATTTTATAATAAAACTTCAGGAACTAGAGTCGGTCTGTTTACTACAACTGAAGGCACAACTGGCGTCACAAAAACCCCTGACTCCTCACCTTTGGTAGCTCGTACAAAGGCACTATGAAGCTAGTTATAGTAAGAAAGTTCAAGCCTCCGTTTCCGAGCGGAACGATATCGCACAGGAAAGAACAAGGGATACATAGTATGTCGATAGAAATGGGGAACCCATGCACGAAGGTGTTCCCACACAGGATCAACGGGCATGGGAATAGCAAGTCGGGAAAGAAAAAGAAGAACAGAATAAAGCATGAGCAAGTAGGAGTATGAAATCGAGAAGGAAGCAAAGTGGCACGAAAGACAGACGTCCCGAAGGCCTTGCTAATGGCTAAGGTAACCTATACGGGCCCCCTGGGGTTGCCGGGCCCCATAACATAGGATGGGCGAACCTAACCCTATGGTCTATGGCCCATCCTATGCCCCCTGAGCGGGACTATGAAGCTAAAGCACCCAATTCCTACTCGACAATATTGACAACATTCTCACTAGGATGACCAATTTCTTTTCTACTTCTTCTGTTGAGTTGGTACATTACATAGCTAATCCTTAAGCTTAATGTCAGTAGTGATCGATCCATTCAACACATGAAACTCTTTCCCTGGCACCAGAGAAAGAGTTAGGGAGCGGCTACTTGCGCTCAAGCCTCGGACGTTAACTGAGAAGCCCTGAATCTAAATATACATCTGAGGGGGAAAAGGTATAGATATAGTTGGAGGGTAGAGTAGTTTGTTGCATTAAAGCATACTAAATTATAAAGGAAATCCAGTGTTCATCTGACCGCTCTAAGGTGGTCAGAATTTGAAATATAAAATAGCGCATCATTCTAAAATAACAGCATAAACTTCGCTCAGCCATGAATCTTCTTTAATTGTGGAGTTAAGTTATATTGAATAAATTAGACCTCTATTTACAGTACAAAGGCAAGGCAATCTCACAGAAGAAGAAACAATGGACATACAGTATGTTGAATCGAGGAACCCATGCACGAGGGTGTTCCAAAACAGGATGAAAGCACATGGGAACAGCAAGTCGTTAAAGAATAAATTTTACATTATCAGTACGACTATGAAACTGGAGGAAGCAAAGCGGGCACGAACGAAAAGCGTACTGAAGGTGTAGCTCAGGCTAAGGTAACCTACAGGGTCTCCCTGGGGTAGCGGCTCCCTAAAGCATAAGATGGGCGAATCTAATTTACTAACCCTATGCCCCCTGAGGGTCAATTCTACATCCGCCCGAGTATGGAACTGAGCGCTTTACAGCTTAGCCAAGTGGCGTCTGGCTAACTTGCGCCCGCACATACGGTCGGTGCAGGCAGCTGCTCTCGCTACTGAGTGGGCGCTGTCATTCGTGCGGTGCTGTCGGTTTGTTTGTTTGTTTCGTTTTAATTTCACGTGTGTTGTGCTCAAATCAATGCGCCACATGGGATACAGTACAGAAGTCGACTTTGCAGATAGCTAATCCATTTAAAGTATATTTTTTGTCCGTTTATTTTACAGAAACTCTCAACTAATTCTGAACTTTTTCTGCTTAGGATTTAATTAATGAAGCTCACGCCTAATAATGTTTTTCATTTGCGCATGTTACCTTTCATAGAATACCTAAACAATGGGCACCATCTCTGAAGCAGAACCCCCCTAATTTTAACAATGAGCCGCCAAGTCTCCTTACGTCTCTAACTCCACTAACTCGCTGGTTCATATTATTAGCAAGCACAGTAAGTACAGAATCTCATGATCTACAAACGTTGGCTGGGAAGCTCAGACTCTAGACCGACCTGGGATCGGGCCCAAGCCCCCTTTTTACACCCCGCCCACGGCGTCGGCCAAACTAATTTTCATGGCTCCGGCCCTGGAGGAATTTTAGTCCCGGTTATTGTAATAAATACTGATGGAAGCTTCGGCCAACCTTGACCATTTTTTTGCCAGCCCGACCCCGGCCAGCTTGAATCAACCCCAGCACTGGCCAAGTCATCTTTGGTGACTTCGGCCTTGGCTAAATTTCAGCCCCAGTCGGTCAATAGTTGAGACTTGGCCTGATTCTTTTCACCACACCACGCACTGACGAAAAAATAACCGAGGACCGTGAGGAGCAGAGTAGGTTGGGAAGGTCAGACTTCGACAATATTGCGGTAGCGTAGGACGTTGGGAGAACAACTTATGCCAACCACAAAAGCGAGATGATCAGAAGAACACAAAAGTAGGCAAAAACCGACAGAAGCAGGAAGTTGGGGCAGATGATACCTTTCAAACACCAACCACATACATATGACGAATGTGGGTATAAAACCATCACCAGAGTACCACTATACGGTACTGTAGTGCGCTTCCGTGCATACAGTTCAACTGCACTGTAACTTCCACATGTGCATTTAATTCCATCCATTATTCTTTAGCTACGGTATGTGTCGTAGCTATCAATAATACTTGAGAATTAAGTAGCTATATAAATGCATTTTGTTCGGCCTCATAGCAGCAGAAGAAACAGATGACCAGATAAGCAACAGAAACAAGGACCGACTGGTGGAAGCACCAGCACAGCGTCGGCGACATACATTGTTACGTATGTTGTTGTTACTGGTATACAGACTAATGCTTCCTGAAGAAAGACTGGTGCAGAAGTAATGGTTACTGGAATACAGACTAATGCTGGCTGAAAGATAGTTGCAGAAGTAGGGGTTACTGGTATACAGACTATAATGCTGGCTGAAAGATAGTTGCAGAAGTAGGGGTTACTGGTATACAGACTAATGCTGGCTGAAAGATAGTTGCAGAAGTAGGGGTTACTGGTATACAGACTAATGCTGGCTGAAATATAGATTACTGGGGAAGTATCTGCTTGTAAAAAAAATTAGCTTTTAGATGGTGTGCTAGATCGTTAACAAAGCTTTGGAGGTGGCTAAGCGCTGAACTCGTCCGTTCGGTCGTTTTATACTCATAACTGTGCTGGCGTGGATACACTGCCAGGGTCTGTGCTGGCAGTTGGGGCGGCAGGCATTCAAGTCAGTTGTGAATGGTTATTGGGAGGATTCGTCATAGCAACGCTTTGGGTGTCATAGTTCTTTAAAGCTTCATTTGGCCTTATATTACACGTCCCTTTAAACCAAGGCGTGGGGTTATAATGAAAATACAGTAGAGTATCTAGCATCTACATGTGCTAGGAGCACTCACGAGCAGCTGTGCTGACTGTTACGCATTACAGATTTACCAGTGAGGTTAACACATAACAGCAAGTATAGCAAAGGAACTTCGCTGTCATTCACTCCAGCACATCCGCACACATAGCCTGGATACCGCCGTGCAGCACGCAAGATTAAAAGTACCGTATAACATTTGTACTGTTATTCAGTGGCGCTACGGACATTATGGCGCCAACTACGAATAATCTGTCCAACAAATTCCCTGGAGCGATGGGTGCATTAAGTACTTAGTTACTATAATGCCCGGCACTGGCTCAACACAGCAAAAATAACACAACAAAATACGAGAGATGAAGAAGGACACAACGAAACATATTTAGATCTATACAAATACTACGCATCTCATCTGAAAAATGCACAGATAGAAGCACATAATACAACGGAAGAGCAGAGCCTTCTACAACAATATTCCCATTGAAATAGTCAAACAGACCACTGCTGTGCGTGCAACTATAACGCAACACTTACTGTCCAGTTCCTTTAGCTGCATTTCCAGTTCAGCAACCATAAGCTTCAGGTAGGAATAGGAGGCTCGAGCTAGCGACTTCATCCAAGCTTCCAATAACTCCTGAAATGGCAGGGAAGCTTTAGAGGCGCAAACAACGTAACTCAACGTCTGCTACATCGAGAAAGAAAGAGGGAGGGGCGGAGAGGTCATGGGCTTGATAGGAAACTATAGACCGCACGATTCTTCACTGCCTACTCCAATATCCAAGTGGGCCTGATAACAAATTAATTAAATTTTAATAAAATAATATGAACTCTGCAAAGCGACCTCAAACAAAAATGAACTGTTCTCAGTGAAATCTTCAAGAAACACGTTCATGAGCTAGAAAGACAAGTTTGTAGCTAGAAATCAACTGCAGATGACAATAAACTAATTGAAGTTTAGGAGAGCAAAATGACGTGTCAAATTAATCTTCTTCCAAATTACCATTGGCCAGTGCTCATACACCTATTACTGCATGCCCCCACTTTTTCTCGTGATGCATTCCTTGCATTTCCAAGAACAGCTTAATTTTATTTCAGATCGCTATGTTGACTGGAAAAGAACTGGGTCTGATCTCTCTCGAGCAAAGACGACTCAGGGGGCAACTAATAGAAACATTTAAGTACTTGAATGGCTTCAACAACGTACCTACAACGAGACTCTTTGAAAGAGACCCTAATGATTTCTTGCAAAACAACGGGCATAAACTCAAGCATAAAGCTCAAAGAACAACCTAAGTCAGCAGTTCTTACCCTATTTTATAGTCAGCATTTGGAATTGACTCCCTTCCGACGTTGTTGGTGTGGAGTCGGTCAACTTGTTTAAAGAGACATCCTCCACATTTAAGAAATCCTCCTCCACTAGTCGCAAGCACTTAACGGCCAAAGCTTCCCAGGCCATCTTAAGCCGACTCCTTCTCACTTCCGCTCCATCTATATTTTTAAGCCATGCATATCAGCGGCTATCGATCATGCTTGTGTGCGTTCATGATCATCTCTTTAGCTGTGATTCTTCCCCCCCTTTTTTTTTCTTTCGTCTTCCACTTTTTCTCCTCTCGTTTCTCCAGTCGTCTACATCCTACTAACATAATGGCATTAGCTCATAGAGGGCGGGGGCGTAAGTTCCGGTGTCTCTTTCGGAATGGGTGTCCACATCATCTGGTCCCGCTGCACTGTTGCCGCTAAGTTCATCAATCGCTAGTTCAATGATTAGTTTTGTGAACTGAAGTCCGTTAGGTAGTTGGTAGTTGAATCAATTGTTGGTATTTCAGGATTTTGAATTTTGTCACTAAAGACTTTTTGATATTGACGGCTTACAATCTCGCTCATTTCCTGGTCATCCTCAACAATGAATCTGGTATCATTCACCAGCGACCCGATTTTTGATTTATCGAGGAATGATGTGATGCATAGGCAAAAATATATTTGCCATTGCTTTTTATTTTTTCTATGGCTTTCTTTTCTTTTTCTCGATTTTCTTCGTCGTGTGATCTTGCAAGTTGACATTCTATCTCATCTAGCTTCTTTTTGCACTCAGAGTTTCGTTGTAGCAACTTCGTTGATAGCTGGCATATGATAAGTTTTGCTCGTTTTTTAAGTAGCCCTTTACGGAATTTGTGATATCGACTTTTATGAAATTTTCTTTTGCAATGGAGTCTTTTATTACATTTATTACTTTCTCCATACACTAAGCTATCTTTGCCCTCAATTCACAATGAACACATTGAATAGATGATTAACGAAACACATGAGCGGCGATTGCAGTAGACAAAGTACCTACCGTAGGTATTTTTTTCAGCTTGCTATCGTCTTTCGACAAAATAGTTTTTGCTTGAGCGCAAATATTTTGATCTAGGTACTCTGGTTCTTTCAAGCGTACCTATACAATACAGGGAATTGAATTAAATTAAATTCAGTGATGCTTCACGGCTTGCTAATATAAATTCATTTTTTTCCCATGTCATCTAAGGAATGGAAGGAGTGCGTTGCTCAATGAATTGAAACAAAGAGCACTCATATCTCATGACAATTTGAGATTTCTGTAGTAGTGTATCCTAACGGAAGTATATTAGTAATGAACATACAATCAGTGAAGAAGGGTCATCACAAATTCCTCGGGGTCAGTTTTGACACCACGGGCACTCAAGTTAGAGTATAGGTAATCAAAACCAGAAGCAGGAACATCATGAAGTGCTCATACTTCATCCTTGCCATCGTTTTGACGGCGGGGTATAGGTACTACGTTAGTAGTTATAATACAGTACACGTAGTAGGTATGCCATTATGCATGTTGTACAATTGTAGACTCAATGCATAGAATTAATACATGTATTAAGAGTTAGGACTTCGCTCCACTTGGCAGCCAGCACACAGACATACAGCAGCATAAACAAAGCAGCAAGAATGTGCGTTTGACCAACAATCCAAATCGAAGATGCTACAACACAGAACGTCTAAGCTCAGACAAAATTAGACAACACCTCTGTGAAGTTGAAAGTCAGTGCTTAAAGACTTGCACGAAGACTGAAGCGCTCACCACATTTCCTTTAAAAACATGCCCAATTCGGGCGAAAAAAAATCACAACTTTGGCAAGCAATTCCACGTTCTTATGCATATCGAAGGTAGAACCAACAAGGCTACAGCCCGCTTCTGAACTCAATAAGAGTAAAATCACACTCAATTCCAAAAGCTCTACTCTATTCTATACTTTTCATTCTAAAGAATTACAGGATACCCTCAGTAGTCTCCACACCTACATTTCTTGATTCACGCAGCTCAACAACAATAAACTGCATTGTTAAGATAGCCTGGATCACAGAATTCAAATGAACTTGCCTGATTCTCAGCAGCCAGTATGTACTCCCGCGCAGGAAAAACGATTCTGAAGCAACACACTTGTTCATCATGCTCAGCCAATTCTAAGGAATAAAGAAACAAAATAATATATACAGCTAGAATATATAGTCCCTTCACAATTTCCTATTCTTCCTTAATTATACACAAGTGATATTTCACATAATTAGCTGGAATTAAACATGGCAAATTAGTGCACTAATGAGTGGCATTGCTAATATTGAAGCTCGAGATATGTGAACAGACATGAATGTACTGGTATCTACTATTAGGGCAAATGTGGTAGCTAAATAACTAGCTATAATGATCCTATACAAAATTGACTTATAAAATTTAGCTACAACCTAAATATGATGGAAACGAGCTCCTCATTATTATTATTAAATCACCATAGATGTTTAAGCCTCACAAGACGCGACTATAGTAATTCAAGAGAAGAAAAGGAAGGGACATGTAGTATGTCAACAGAAATGTGGAAACCATGCACGAAAGTGGAATAACGCACATGGGAACAGCAAGTCGGGAAAGAAGAGGAAGAACAGATGAAAGTCAGATCAGTATGAGTACGAAATCAGGAAGGAAGCAAAGTGGGTACATAAGACAGATGTGCCAAAGACCTAGTCAATGGCTAAGGTAACCTACATCAACTCCCTAGGGTAGCTGCTCCCCATAACATAAGATGGGCGAACCTAACTAACCTAACCCTATGGCCCATCCATGCCCCCTGAGGGGGAAAAAAGTCCTTTTAGTGAGTTAGCTTTGAAATTAATCGTTCCACTACCTAATGGAGTAGCTATTGGTCATTTTATGTAATATATAGTTCTGAGGTAAATAAAGAAGCAACTCAGATGGTAGTGAGCTTTTAATATCACACTTTCTGATATTTATTTAAACAATATTTGGCAATTGAAGCTAAAGGCTTCACTCTATCATAGAGCGTCACACAGTAAAACTTTATTCCATAGCAACCAATCCTATGGCCCATTCTACACCCCTTGAGAGAATGTCTTTATAGTTTTTAGTTAGTTGTGAAACATAATATAGGCTACCTATATTTACCAGTAGCATAAAATTTATAAAAACATGCTTAGGGTGCATTAATATAAGGAATTTATATTCTGGTGATTTAAATTTTGCTTATAATACCTGTGGGGGTCTGGAATGTAACCCCCAGGGGTTGGATTTACAGTATACAAGAGAATCAAGTTTTTTCACAATTACAACCTAGAAGCTCATTCAATATGGATTATGCATAGCCTACCAAAGAAGACCAAAGTTTTCTCAATACAGTAGTTGAAAAACACAACCAAGCTGCTCTGTGAACTTGGGTTAGCTACTTGCTAAAATATACCTAGGTAGCTCAATGGACCACATCAATGTTTCAAAAAGTAATAACACACTGAAGTTAGTGTCATGCAAAAGTTTGAAGTGGATTAGCTACCAAATTGATTTTAGTGGAATAGATAGGCCTATATGGTAGGTATGTAGCTACATACAGGAAGTTCAACAATTATCATTACAACATTGTCATTTATGTGTATATTTATTACACGCAATCAAAGTGAGAGAGATAATATTTTTGTTGATTCAAGTACCTATGTATAATAGCCATATATATTGTTCTCAATTTTTTGCAGAGTTTTGTGGGTTGATCTAGATGTGACCCATGCCAAAAACTAGGATTAGCAGGCAATCAAAAATGGTGATGAATTTTGTTATCTGTCCATCCAAAAAAGGCAGGAGTTGAGTCACCATGATAATTTTTTAGGCAGTCAGGTGTGTTGACTGAGCTGTGCAAAATGGCAAAAATCTTGAATTAGCTGGCTATAAAAAAATGACAGCACTGAAATCTGTAACTTCAGCCAAAAAGGCAGAAGGAGTTGAGCAATGTTCATAATTTTTGCAGGGAGTCAGGTGGGTTGACCTAAATGTCATCAATGCCAAAATATCTAGAACTAGCTGGCCGTCAAAAATGATGGCAATGAATTTTATTGTCTCAACCAAAAAGAGGCAGAAGGAGTAGAGTTATAATATTGTTTTAGGCAGTCAGGTGGGTTGACTGAGATGTAAAGAGTGTCAAGAACCTTGAGTCAGCCGGACCTAAAATATGATGGCATTGAATCTAAAACTCCACCCAAAAAGAGGCAGGAGTTGAGCTTTTTCAGACAGTCAGGTAGGTGGGTTGACCGAGATGTGAAAAATGACAAAACTTTAGAGTACCTAAGCTCTCTGTAGAAAATGGCGGCATTGAATTTACCTCCACCGTAGGTGATAGTCTTACGTCATGAAGCGTTTCAGTTACTAAATATCCCTTCATCTCCAGACCTTATTCCCCTTGATATCAGCATTTGGTCCATATTGGAAAGCAAGGTTTCAGTTTCTTATCACGAAAATGTGGAGGCTTTGAAGGCAATGCTCACGAAATAATGGGCAAAAAATTCGTGACTCATACAAAGCATTTCTCCTAGCATTTGTAGCAGTTCATCAATGCTGATAGGAGGCATGTTTAATAAATCATAGCTAGATATTCAGAAAAATAATAGATAAACAGGTTTATTTTGGTTTGAGTTGTTTATATTGATTCAACAAATGTGGGCACAAAATGTGTAATGCAAATTTTGAACACCTCGTATAACTACCTTATCAAGCTCCATAAAAACAAATGAATGGGCGAGGAGCATTGGCTTTGCTATAACAGAGCTGAGTTACCTAGCCTACTAACCTTCCAACATAACATTTAGGCCTTGCCTTTCTCATAGCAGTAGGTAGCCTACATACATTTTCATAAAGAAAGCTAATGATTATGACAAATAGTAGGCTTACCTATTGTGCACCCTTCAATGATGATAACACCAATTGGTTCCTTGTCTCCTTTCTTTTCAAAATAATAGAGGAGATTGCCTTTCAGTACAAACCACCTCTTCAAAAATGTTNTAAAAATCGTCTTGACGTATATTGGGAGAGACATCCTCCGCAACTAAGAACTCCTCCTCCGGGAGTTGCAAACACTTAACGGCCAAAACTTCCGAAGCAACCTTAATCCATCTCATTCTCTCTCCCGCTCCAACTACTCAGTTTGATATCGCTAAGCTCCGCATGCCAGCGGCTCTTGAACGTGCTTGCGTGCATTCAAGATCGTTTCTTAGGCAGGGACTCTTCACCCCCCCCCCTCTTTTTTTCTCTCTCTCTTCTCTCCTGTCCTGGCAATATCTCATAGAGTGCCGGGGCGTATGCTCTGGTGTCTCTTTGGGAATGGGCCTATTGGTTCGTCTATTGCCGCCTATCTAATCTAATCTAATCAAAGTCAGTGCTTTAAGACTTGCACGAAGACTGAAGCGCTCACCACATCTCCTTTACAAACATGCCCAATTCGGGCGAAAAAAATCACAATCTTGGCAAGTAATTCCACGTTCTTATGCGTCTCAAAGGTAGAACAAACAAGGCTACAGCCAACTTCTGAACTCAATAAGAGTAAAATCACACTCAATGCCAAAAGCTCTACTCTATTCTATACTTTCATTCTAAAGAATTACAGGATACCCTCAGTAGTCTCCACGCAGCTCAACAACAATAAACGGTATTGTTACGAGAGCCTGGATCACAGAACCCAAATGAACTTGCCTGATTCTCAGCAGCCAGTAAGTACTCCCTCGCAGGAAAAACGATTCTGAAGCAACACACTTGTTCATCATGCTCAGCCAATTCTAAGGAAATAAAGAAACAAAATAAGATAATATATACAGCTAGAATATATAATCCCTTCACAATTTCCTATTTTTCCTTAATTATACACAAGTGATATTTCACATAATTAGCTGGAATTAAACATGGCAAATTGGTGCACTTAATGAGTGACAGTTGATTGCCACATTTCTAATATTGAAGCTAGAGATATGTGAACAGACATGAATGTACTGGTACCTACCATTAGGGCAAATGTGGTAGCTAAATAGCTATAACTACCCTATGCAAAATTGACTTCCAGAATTTACAACCTAAATATGATGGAAACGAGGTCATTATTATTATTATTATAATATTACCATAGATGTTTAAGCTTCCCTAGACACAACTATGGTGATTCAAAGAGGAAAAGGAAGGAACATGTAGTATGTCGACAGAAATGTGGAACCCATGCATGAAAGTGGACCAACGCACATGGGAACAGCAAGTCGGGAAAGAAGAGGAAGAACAGATGAAAGTAAGATCAGTAGGTGTACGAAACCAGGAAGGAAGCAGTGTGGGCAAGAAAGACAGATGTCCCAAAAGCCTAGCTAATGGCTAAGGCAACCTACACAAACCCCCTGGGGGCAATTCTCCCCATAACACAGGATGGGCGAACCTAACTAACCTTACCCCATGGCCCATCCTATGCCCCCTAAGGGAGAAACGAAGTCCTTTTAGTGAGTTAGTTTGTGATTAATTGTTCCACTACCTAATGGTGTAGCCTAACTATTGGCCATTTTACTTGATACCTATATAGTTCTGAGGTAAATAAAGAAGCAACTCAGATGGTAGTGAGCTTTTAATATCACATTTTCTGATACTTAAACAATATTGGGCAATTGAAGCTAAAGGCTTCACTCTATCATAGAAAGTCACACAGTAAAACTTTATTCCATTGCAACCAACCCTACGGCCTATTCTACACCTTTTGAGAGAATGTATTTATAGTTTTTAGATTGTTGCAAAACCTGATTTATACAGTGGAACCCCGTCTTCCCGGACAGCATGGGGGGAGCCCGTTCCGCAAAACTGAAATTTCCGGAAAAACAAGAAAATTTAAATTCCCAGAAAAGCCCCTTTTTCCGGACGTACCTATGTCCGGTAAATTGAAACTATTTCCGGGAAATTTAATGCCAGAAACACCCCCGTTTGCCGCACGTTGATGCACAAAAATTAAACTTCTGTATTTCCATAATTGCCATTCCACACAGTATTGTAACTACATTATGTGCATAATAACATTGTAGTACAGTACTCTATCTACTTAACATAGTGTGTTACATACAGTATTTATATACAGTATAGTACAGTACATATAAATTCATATTACCGTAGATAATGGTACTACTCATCATTTGCAGTGTTGAGGCTGGGGTCACTGTTTATTATTAACGTTAGCCTTTATGAAAACTTCTGTACACAGTACAGTGAGGCTAGGCTCAAATATGTAATCCCCCCCCCAAAAAAAAATCTAAGAATAAAAAAAATCTAAGAATAACATTAATGTATCTAATGAACATTACTGCTCATAATGCATACATACTGTACAGTATGTATGTAGTTATTTACAGTACCGGTACTTGATGCATTCGCGTTTGAATGACTGCAAAGCTGGCCTAGGGGCTAGAGTGGACTTATGAGTTCACCAAGTGATGTTTTCGTTAGAAGTAATAAATAAGTGACTTTTCTAGCCTACTTTTATTGATTAAGTATAGCACTCAATATTATTCATCACATTCACTTTAAAAACCTAAAATTAAAGCCATAAATTTGAATTTAAATCACTAAAATAGCACTTTTCAACTGAACACCACGATATGCAGACAAATACTGAATGAAAATGGCGGAGGTTGCCTTCCGATTCCCGGAAGTGACGCTGCGCAATAGGCGAATTTCAGTATCTGCGCAGCGTCACTTCCGGGAATTCTTCTGAAGGTCCGGAACTTCTGCCGGACTTTTTCCGGGAAATGTCGAAGTTTTCCGGAAAAGTGAAAAAAAATCAGGAAACCGGGTTCCGGAAAAACTGGGTTCCACTGTATTTACCAGTAATGCAAAAATTGATAAAAATAGGCTTAGGATGCATTAAAATAAGGAATTTATATTCTATGGATTTTAATTTTACTTGTAGTACCTACGTGGGTCTGGACTGTAACTCCCACAGTGGGGTGGGACTTACTGTATAGCTACAAGAAAATTAAGTTTTTTACAATTACAACCAAGAAGTTCATTCAACATGGATGATGCATAGCCTACCACAGAAGACTAAAGGTTTCCTAATAGTTGAAAAACACAACCAAGCTGCTCTGTGAACTTGTGTTAGCTACTTGCTAAAATATAGGTAGTTGAATGTACCACATCAATGTTTCGAAAAGTGATAACACACTGACTGAAGTTAGTGTCATGCAAAAGTTTGAAGCGGATTAGCTACCAAATTGATTTTAGTGCAATAGATATATGGTAGATATGTAGCTACATACAGGAAGTCCAACAATTATCATTACAACATTGTCATTTATGTGTATAGTTATCACTCGCAATCAAAGTGAGAGAGATAATATTTTTGTTGAAGATTTAAGCACCTATGTATAGCTATATATATATATTGTTCTTAATTTTTTGCAGAGTCTGGTGGGTTGATCTAGATGTGACCCATGGCAAAAACTAGGATTAGCGGGCAATCAAAAGTGGTGATGAATGTTTTTGTCTGTCCATGCAAAAAAGGCAGAAGGAGTTGAGTCACAATAATTTTTTAGGCAGTCAGGTGTGCTGACTGAGCTGCGCAAAAGGGCAAATATCTTGAGTTAGCTGGCTATAAAAAATGACAGCATTGAAATCTGTAACTCCAGCCAAAAAGAGGCAGAAGGAGTTGAGCAATGTTCATAATTTTTGTAGGGACTCAGGTGGGTTGACCTAAATGTGAGCAATGCCAAAACAACTAGAACTACCTGGCCATCAAAAATGATGACAATGAATTTTATGGCCTCAACCAATATTTGGTTATAATAATAACCAAATAGATGAGATATGTTACTGCCCATGCCGACGTATCTCCTTAAATACCATTTCAAAAAGTCTGTTCAAGTCCATTACTAGTGAGTATAACTATTTTCTTCTCGCGTGACTCGTATAATATGGTTGACTTTGTTCAAAATTGTTATCCTTCTTCTGCGATGTTTGATGTGACCAGGCGTGCTGCGGTGTCACCTGTGTGGGGTTTCAGCATGGGTTTGGCGCTCGGTCATTTCAATGGGTGGGTAGCTGAAACCCCATTGGTGCAACTCTCTGGCTCCTTTCCTGACTTTCCAAGTGCTCTATTACTTCATTTCCTATTCGTCAACTTCCTCACAATAGAAGCTTTTGTAACACTTTGCTCTTACTGGTAGCCTAGTTCGATTCTAAGTTGACGGTTGAACAATGACTTCTAAGATATTTGATGTGACCGGGCGCACCGCGCTGCCACCTGTCTGGGGTTTGGGCGTGGGATTGGCGCTCGGTCATTACAATGGGTGGGCAGCCGAAACCTCATATATACAACTTCTGCTGCTGTTTTCGAGACTGCAAGAGGGCAACCAATGCATTTCCTCTAATTATTGCCCTTTACTGTTTAGTACTGTAATTCCTTTATTACACATGAATTAGCTCTACAATTGTGCTTACAATATGATGTCTCTTACGATTGTGTCATATCCTACCATTTTAAGCTAGACTATATTGTATTAGCTGCGCATATCTACATATTACCAGTAATTTTTGTATAATATCAGTTTCTTTCTTTTGTTGTAAATTTCGTTCCTGTTATTATTTTTATTGGTCATAGAAGCGAACGAGCTTTCAGTGACCATTTGTCACATTTTGAATGTTTCTATTATGACTATTTTTTATCGTGTGTTTTGACAAATAAATTTTCTATGGAGTTTCAATATTTTTTAGGCAGTCAGGTGGGTTGACTGAGATGTAAAGAGTGTCAAGAACCTTGAGTCAGCTTGCCATAAAAAATGATGGCGTTGAATCTAAAACTCCACCCAAAAAGAGATAGGAGTTGAGCTTTATCAGACAGTCAGGTGCGTTGACCGAGATGAGGAAAAGGACAAAACTCTAGAGTAAGCTCTCCGTAGAAAATGGCGGCATTGAATTTACCTCCACCGTGGGTGATGGTCTTACGTCATGAGGCATTCTAGTTAGCCCAACTAAATATTCCTTTATCTCCAGACCTTATTCCCCCTGATATCAGCATATGGTCCATATTGGAAAGCAAGGTCTCAGTTTCTTATCACGGAAATGTGGCGGTTTGAAGGCAGCACTCACGAAGGAATTGGCAAAAAAATTCGTAACTCATACAAAGCATTTTTCCTAGCAGCCATTTGTAGCAGTTCATCAATGCTGATAGGAGGCATGTTTAATAAATCATAGCTAGAAATTCAGAAATATAATAGATAAACAGGTTTCTTTTGGTTTGAGTTGTTTATATTGATTCAATAAATGTGGGCAAAAAATGTGTAATGCAAATTTTGAACACCTCGTATAACTACCTTATCAAGCTGAGGAGCATTGGCTTTGCTATAACAGAGCTGAGTTACTTACTAACCTTCAAACATAACATTTAGGCCTTGCCTTTCTCATAGCAGTAGGTAGACTACATACATTTAAATAATGAAAGCTAATGATTATGACAAATAGTAGGCTTACCTATTGTGCACCCTTCAATGATGATAACACCAATTGGTTCCTTGTCTCCTTTCTTTTCAAAATAATAGAGGAGATTGCCTTTCAGTACAAACCACCTCTTCAAAAATGTTGTGTTGTTCTGAAAAAAAAAAAAAAAAAACATAATTAATACACAAATCCCTTGATTGCACACGTGAACTAGAGAAAAGGACAGTGATTTGGGGAACATGATTGACAGTCAACTTGCTTGCCTTAACCCTTTACCGGGTGGCTAAAAATGCAGCCTACTGTGAGGGGCTGACCCTCCTTATTGATTTTTCTATGTAATTAATGATTTATTTCTCCTATAACCCCCTTGTGCTTACTGTGCTTCACCATCTTGTTTTTCTTATCTTTTCAGCTCTTGCATGCTTGCTAGTTAACACAGTTTAAAGTATCTTGCTTGAGTGCCTTTTGCTTACTGTGCTTCACTGCGCTTTCCTTGCTGTGCTTTACTGCAATGCATGCACTTGCCATCCAGCACCCTGCCTGGCATCAAGTATTACTTTGAGCAGAGCATGATTCACTACATGATTATTTCAAGGCTCTTTTAAGGCGAGAACAATTCATACCCATGCATCCTGGTCTTGTGGTAGGTTGTGATATGTGACTGCAATACCTGTACATATCATTCATAATCTGGCATCATCCGGTAAGACCAGACATATTTTTCGTTTTAGGACCTGACTGTTGCGACCACTGAGATAGGTAGCCACCTCCACGCTGCTTTTGCCGACCTCTGCTTACCACCACCATTTTTATTTGGTTTCCGCATTTTGCTGAGTTCCCATTCTTGCCAGTTATGCATTTTGTTCTTCAAATTCCTGATTTTGTATATCTATAACACCTGCGTTATCAGAGGCCCAGTTTAGATCCTGATTTCTTTTTTACTTTTTTGGGTTTTTTGAGTAAAGATCCCGTATGATCAGTTGGGCTACTGATATTTTTAATTTATTTTCTAGGTCATTCCATTGCATCATCCGTCCATTGTACTATACCATAACCCACTAACCTTCACCAGTTCATTTTTCATGTAATATTTATTTTATCAGTATATTTGGTTTTTTCATCTACAGTAAAACCCCTCTAATTCGCACAGCACGGGGGAAGGGGGTGACGGATTAGCGGGGATATCGGATTATTGAGGTACATACAAATCTGAAAAAAAAACCTCTGTATTCCGGACTAATATGGATTATAGAGAGATTATTTGTACCTTCTGGGCAGCACCTCACACAAATTTTTCTGAAAATGAGAAGTGCTTTGTATGGATTACATAGGTATTTGTACGAACTCTGTACTTTACCCTATTAATCCAAAAAATGTCTATTTGTTCGTATTGAACTTCAAACTATAATCAGATGTTTGGATTAGGGATGGGTTTGGATTATTGAGGTGGAGATTAGAGGGGTTTTACTGTATTTTTGTGTTTGTTGCTCTCCCATTCTTTCAATAGTTTACAGTATTTTCTCATGCCGGTACTATAGGCTACTGGCCGGACCGGGACATTTAGAAGGGGTAACACTTTGCCATTGACAGCCCCTAACAATACAAACAGCATTATGGCAGTGACCATTTATGGTCATATGCCTGGTAGCTACATGGTTAACAGCCTTACAGAGGTGCCAGCAGCCAAAGTTGCAGCACTAACCAGGAGTCAGGCATAGGATGAGCAAGCTTATCTAGCCTAACCCCATGGCCCATCCTATGCCCCATGAGGGGTTAAATCTAACCTTCTGATCATAAGCATACTACCATGCACCTAAATTGCTTAGTAACATTTAGCACTGCCTGTTAGCTACATTTCTTTCCGGGCAAATTTTTAAATATGGATGGCACTATGGCATTAGCAATAGTACACTATCCAACATGTGTAATGATACCTACATGGCTACATGACTGAGATATTCAGAGTATTCTTTGTTCAGTTCACATAAAAAAGTTGGAATGTTTCAATGAACACTTTTCCAGTGGTGAGCGACTGAGCGTAAGGCAGAGTACCAGTACCTCTGTTGGTAGATAGCACCTTTACCCGCGATTTGAGGGAACTCCAGATCAGGAGGACATGATCAGTCACCAGTCAGTATCTAATGACAGGTAAGTACTCTGCAATGTTTAAGTGTACATATGTAAGTATGTGTCTATACTTCTCAAAATTTGACTTAGCCTGCTTGTGTGTCAAGTGTACGCTTGTTGTGGTAGTCAAATTTTGATATTTCTTGATAAAATCAGCTAGCTACTTTCCTTGTTTCCTGAGCAGGACTCAAAATTGGGAAATTCCAGTTTTCTACTTTTTATCTTTTTTCCTTGAGGACACCTGCACCCTTTCAGCCCTTGCTATGTATACCAGGCTCAGGGCGCCAGGAGTTATTCCACACGACGAGCAAAAAGTCAGCCCAAAACATATGGGATTTGGGTACAGAGTCCCAGAACGTATGGGATTTGGGCATAGAGTAAGCCTCCAGAGGTGCTCTGCCTTACGTTCACCACTGCAAAAGTGTACATTGGAACATTCCAACTACATATTTGTAGTCGTTTGCTCTGGGCAGAGTACCTCTGTTGGTACCACTGATTTCCAAACGGCGTAGTTCTACGGCGGAGCAGGGCGGGGTTCTGAGGCGCCCTGAGCTGGAGAGGTGCACATAAATTAAGATCCTTGAAGGCTCTTTGTGTATAGGCTAAGCTCATCTAAGTTAAGTTGCATGTTATCAGCTTCTTAGCTGTTATCTATTTCCCTGTCTGCTAGTTTGCTACTTGCCCTTTTCGTTTCTCCTAAGGAAAAACCTTCGGCCATTGTTAACTTAATGGCGTATCCAACTTGATCGCCTCTTGCAAGTAAGGACAGGGGGCTCCTTTTGCACCAATTTTCCAGCTGTAACTAGCCAAAGGCCAAGGCCTGTCTCAGGCATCGTTTCCCTAAGTACCATTTGACCTATAATTGGTTGGTGAGCACTGACCACCTGAGGATGCATCAGCTCATATCCAACTCTCAGCATGGCTTCCAAAATGGAAGAAGCTGCTTAACAAACCTTCTGGACTTTTTCTCGAAAGTTACGGATATTAAAGATGAAGAAAAGGGTGTAGACCTTGAGTATCAAGACTTCCAAAAGACTTTTCATGAAGTTCCCCATCAACGGCTAATGAAAAAATTGGAAGCCCATGGTATCCAGGGAGACTACGATGGATCGGGGCATGGCTTACGGGTCAGCAGCAGAGAGTGAAGCTCAAAGGAGAAACAAGCGACTGGACGCAGGTATCATCAGGGGCTCCACAAGGTAGCGTGCCCACTTCTGTTTTCAATTTACATCAATGATCTGGATTTCAACATCTGTAGTAAAATCAGTAAATTTGCTGATGATACAAAACTATGTCATCCTGCCATGAAAAAAGCCGAGCTCCAACAAGACCTTTACCACCTCATGGAATGGAGCACAACGTGGTAGATGAGCTTTAAAGTTGAGAAATGCTCAGTAATGCACGTAGGGCTCGTGAACCCTTCAACTCTGTTGAAAATGAATGGGACGGAATTACCTAGCTCCTGTCACCCAACAATGCGACTTGGGAATCACTATTACAAACAAACTACAACACAGTCAGAAAGTTGACAAGAGTGTGAAAATGGCAAGCAGAGTACTCTGATTCATCACAAAAAGTTTTGAATACAAGTCCAAGGACACCATCGTTCTCCAGTACACGGCATTAGTGCAGCCACACTTAAAATTTGCTGTTCAATTCTGGTCGCCAAATCTTTGCAAAGATATCGTTAACATGGAAAGAGTCCAACGCAGAGCAACGAAATTGATACCTCAGCAGCGTTACAAGCCGCATGAATATCACCTAAAGGACTCGGGAAATAATGGACTTGAGGTTAGCAGGGTAAAAAATGGAAACCCCTCCCCTGAACTCCTAATTATGATTTTGAAGATATGAAGCTATGGCTAGGTAGAGCCCACATTTTAGTATTTGATATTTATTTGGGCTTTTTAAGGCATTGGATAGAGAGGGGGAAGGTAATTAAAAAATCAGCTTAAAAAAGTTTTGAAAAATTTTCAAAAAGTTTCACAAAATTTTACTTTACTCAAGTTATTAGAATTTTTTAGACCTGGACTAGTGATCATATGAATCCCAGGGGGTAAATGCAGGATATCTGACTTACATTGGGCTTCAGGATGAATATTTTAGAAGTTGCAGCTCTTTCATTGTGGGGTAACTACTTTTTGGACAAGATTGGGGTAAAAAATGGATGAAATAACCTATCAAAAAATGATAATAAAATGAAAAATGCAGAAAAAAATATTGAATTAGGACAAAACAGTAAAAAATGATAAAAAATAAATAAAATTAAGCAATTAAAAGCCTTTTTTTTAGCTATGTGTTTGGGATTTTATCTCCTTGCTCTAATTTGTAAATTCCATCACCCTTGAAATACCATCAAATCATAAAAAGAATCCTTCTACAAGGCAAATTCTTATTGTACTGCATTCAGAATTGAGAATAAGAATAATTAATTAATAAGAAACAATAAGATTCAGCAATGGAAGTATCTCAACTAAATTGCTTCAATTTTACTTTCCTGCACACATTTTTAAAAGTCACCACCTCTGAAATACCATTGAATCACCTCAAGAATCATTCTACATGGCTAATTCTTATTCTATTTCTTTCAGAATTAGGAATAAAACAATAATACATGATAAAAAAAACAACAATAAAATTGAGCAATGAAAGAGCTTCTCAGCTGGTGTTTTAATTTCACATCCATGCATACATTTTTAAACTTTTTCCACTACCTCTGAAATACCATCAAATCACCAAAATTATCATTCTACATGGAAAATTCTGATTCCATTACATTAAGAATAAATAGTAATAATAGATTGAATGTTCCAACGAACACTTTTGCAGTGGTGAAGCGAAGGCAGAGTATCTCTGTCGGTAGCACTTAAGACTCGCATAGCCGAGGCTTCTCCATGACAGGAGGACAGGTCAGAGTCGTCAAACTCACATTTTCAAAATTTGTTCAATTTTCCAGTTTTTGTGAGGTATCTCATCAGTATTCATGCCAAAATCTGAGCTGAGTTTGCTTTAAGGCGTTTCTGTGAGGTTTCGACAAAGTCTCATTTTTTTTATCTGGTCATACCTCCTTGTATCATTATTCCTCCTTGCAGCCTATATGAGGCCGGCCAGCACCCTCCAGCATCACTTGACTTTGTGAGACAAACGACCCAATACAGTCAAGCCTCCAAAAAAGAAGGGATTTGGGTTGTACCAAAAACTCCAGAGGTACTCTGCATTCGCTTCACCACTGCAAAAGTGTTCATTGGAACATTCAATCTATTTGCAGTGGCTTGCTCCGTCAGAGTACCTCTGTCGATACACCGATATACCCACAGCCTAGCGGCAGCGGTGCAGGGAGGGTTTTTTGGGGCTCTCCTGCATGGAGGTGCTAGGCCATAACTAAGGTAGTAGGCTCTCTAAGTATATCGGTCTGATACCCGAGCGCTCTGCAATCTACCCTCTGTACGGCCGGGTTTCTTTAACCAAGATAACTGCCGCAGAGGTAGATTGCCTTTTAGCGTCTTGCTCTTCGGTGGTTTTATCCCCCTGATGACCAGCTCAGGCCGCCAAAACTGCTTATCAGACCGCTAGGATTGCTCTCGCCCAGCCTATATTGGTTGTTTCAGATCATTTCCCTTTAACCAAGGGCACTCTGTGATAACCGGAGTTCTACCTTGTACCGGTGATCGTTTTTTTCTTTCCTCAAGCAAAGCACACGAGGACCTGCTCGGATACCGTAGCCAGTACTGGGCTTGTATCATCCCAGCTTCTGGTTTTCTAAAGGTCAATGGTAGGACTTACACAAAATTTTTTCTAACTTTCTTACTAAGAGGTACAAAGCACAGGGCATGTAACTGTGGTTAACCTCTTGCTCCAGCTCACGAGACAGTGAGTTGTGGTCTCACGGTAAGATAAAAAACTTGTCAAATTCTTTCCAAGTTTTTTTTATGTAACTATGAGCAAGACCCCTCAGGGTCTGCTACGTTATAGTAGCCGGCGCTGGACTTGCACCAAATGCAAGTTCTGGGGCTTCCCCAGGTATAAAACGCTGGGCTCTAGAATTATTCCCAAGTCCCTTAGTGCGAGGAGATAAGAGCAGGGTAGTTATATACCGTACCTCAACCTACCATCTCTCTCAAGTGCACGAGGGCGTGAGATGTCTCAGGCAACAGAAAAAACTTTTCCAAGTTTTTTTTTTCTTTATGTACAACCCAACTCCCAATTTATGTCTCGGGGTGTTGTTCTTGCACCAAAATTTGTACAGGGACTTAACACCTGCGAATAGGGTTAGTCAACAGACTTATCCCTTTTAACTGTTACCAGCTCTTGTTCCGGGATGCCGGTGGAGCTTTCTGGCGAAAAAAGATGTCCTGCATTGTCCAGGCCTCAGCCTCTTGTCGTTCCGATTCTCCCAGGAACAAGACTAGGATATACGTCTAACGGAAATTTTAGATGTGGAGGTGACAATAAAATAGGCGTAACGCAACAAACTTTATTTTCATTGTTGAATTTAACTTTGACATGTGCTAAGACTTGTTACGAACTTACAGAGACTATCTCGCGATGATCATGGCACAAAGCGAAATCTTATGATTTGAGAAAAAAAATTGACAAGCCAAGTTATTCAAACCCTCGCGGACTGCCGAAAGCCAAAGCTAGAAGCAAATGAATACAAATGGAACCAAGGTTCCGTACAAGTTAAGCTTCATTGGATTAAAGTTCGAGCTAAGCGCAGTATTGAAATTTACGCAAATGGAACGAGTGTTCCGAACAAGTCAAGCTCAATTAGATTAAAGTTTAAGCTAAACGTAATATTGAAATTGACGCAAATGATAGAAGGTTGGCGAAACTAGAGTTTAAGGTTGGTTCACGCATGGAACTAAGGCGATGAACGAGGAACCAGCCATGTTGCAGGAAAGCTGAAAACCCAGGGAACCGTCGGAGGACGGCGTCGCTTCCCCAGACGCGCTGCCACCTTCCGTTAGGGAAGGAGCAAACTTGTGCTGCACACAACACAACTTATTAATAATTGGGAACTTTGTGTCTCCGTTTTTGAACTTGAAAAGTTTAGTATTTGGAAGAATTTAATATTGAAGTACTTTATAAGGTCGTGCCAAAGAATTAAGGGAATTGTAGGAACCAGTGAACTAAGCAATACCAGGATTTACCTGGAGCAAAGAATAGAGATCCACACTGGCTCAAAAACCCACACAGACTTGAAGGAAACTTTAATTTAGGCACGAAAGTTGAACTTTGACTTTATATTCACGTACGAAAATCATAAGCGCTATCAACTCAAATTGACTGAAATAGACAGCATGAATTCGTAGGATATTACTTTGAGATTTTAAGCGATATCATATAGCAGACTTTAATTTAATTCACAGACGAGAAACAGGTAGTTGCCTTATTTATTTAGGTTGAGAACCCGAGCCCGTAGGAACTTACTTTAGGACTTCCAGCGATAAAGCTAACTTGAATTTAATTCGCAGATGAGAAACGGGTACATTATTTAACTATTTGAAGGATGACCCGAATCTACCGGAATTTACTTAGTACGTAGAACGGACGTCAACTTAGCATGTAGGTCAAAGTAAATAAAGATCTATCCGTTGATATGAACACTTCAATAGAGAATAATTTACGACCCGGTAGCTAACTGACAGATTATCACTTAATAAATTGAAAGCACTCCTTCTTTTGATTAATAACGAGTTCACGAGAAAATTCCATATCTTTGCCAGGCCCCACCGCTTAATCCCGGTCAGCGACACTGAGCTACCCGGTGACTAACCTGAATGCTTTCTTCTCGCCTAGGTAGGCACCAGGTACGCAACGAGTTCAGGCAGCCTAGGGGGTCCCGGGACCCTCGAATTAAGTTGAAATCCATCGTACCAGTTCCAGTAAACTCTAGGGGAAATAGGCCCATCCCCAGAGTAAGCGAGAAGTCTAAGAACTGCAGGATCTTCTTATACCGAAATTACAAGGGTAATCAAAGTACCCGCTACGGTCGACGCGAAGGAGCGGTACCCTCCTCCTTCCATCGTTCACTAACGTGAATTGCCGAGACCAACACAGCGGGGAGCCCACACGGCCGAAGATCGTAGAGAAGATGGTCCCGAGAATAATCCAGAAATTTCCGGAACTTCTCGGAGCAGCTGGAATTGACTTTAAGCTGCTTCGGCAGGAGCCGTACAACTCTGCTAGAAGGCTGGAGTCGACGCACTGAAGAATTTTTCTCCGTCAGCTGTGACGTCTGTTTCTGAAACTCGGGACTCAGCATTAGTGTTGATCAGAAATGTCCCGTCACCGGTCGCAATTCACGTACCGAGAAATTTACGGAGGAGGCCCAGCAAACACTAGAATCCCAATGAACTCTCTCAAGGTTTTGGACAACGTCTGGGGGCCGTCATTTGTTACACGGGACTGTACTCAAAACCAATCCACGGTCTCAACTTATACAAGCCCTGACCATTTCCAGCCCTAGTGGTAGGTATCTGCCCGTACTGCTGACTTGAAGTCGTTCTTCGAGTTTTATGCTTGAGGTTTTGACCGTTGTTTCGCGAGCGATCATTGAGCTCTCTTTCAAAGAGCCCCGTTGTAGGTACGTCGTTAAAGCCATTCAAATACTTGAATGTTTTTACTAGTTACCACCTGAGACGTCTTTGCTCGAGAGAGATCAAACCCAGTTGTTTTAGGCGACATTCATACGACTTATTTGACAGCTGAGGTATCAATTTTGTTGCCCTGCATTGGACTCTTTCCATGTAGATTTCTATCGAGCTTTATTGTGTGGATCGTCAGCATTCCATGCAAATTTTTTAGATTGATAGCTAATTACATATAACAGCTACTCGTGTCACATTTCCGAGCTGCAATGATGGTTGTATTCCTATGTGTCAGCTGAGTCTCCTATTCAGTTTCACGCATCCATGCCTATTCAGTTTCGCGCTTATTAATTCCGCGTCACGCCTAATCCATCAGGTAACAGTTTTCCCGTAATCGTTTCGCGCTTGTTCCAATTTGCGCCTATACCAGTCGAGCTTGTTCAGGTTGCTCTTGTGCAATGTCGCGGCTGTTCAGCACTCCCATATGCTACCTAATGCTATTGCTATGACTAAATTGGGCCTTGTGGTTATGCTGAGAACCTTGTAGGTTAGGAAGGCAGGGACTGGTTTCCCTACTATTCCTCGATGACATTTCACAGGAATTATGCTAGTAAAACCAGTCTTTGCCTTCCTAACCTACAAAGTTCTCAGCCTATTCTCAACAACTGTTATGAAGTGCGCAGTTGCAAAGTAACTGCTATCGGGAATTCATTTTTGAAGCGGCTGAATCGTGCATGTCAGGGCTCTCAAGAGTTATTATGATCGCTGGCAAAGTCGCCTGGGAGCTCATTTGACTAGGGAGCTGGAGCTAGAGTGGTGGTAGCGGACTAAAAGGTGCTGGCGCCCCTTATCTGTAAAAAAAAGGTATTACCACGATGGACACGCAAAAAAAAAACAAACATGGATGTCTGTAAAATATTACCTTGCGCTTGTACTGTATATTTTTGCGAGCTCTTATTTGAAATCTTCTGGCAATACATAAATGAAAAAAATGCAATCTTCCCAGGTTCGTAAGTCAAGTAAAGGTTCGGATCTTGGGCGCAATTTTTAAACAAAGAAAAGTTCGTAAGTCGAGAAGCTGGTATGTCGGGAGGTTCGTAAGCCGGAGTTCTACTGTAATCTATTCACTACTGCGTTCTGTACGTAACGCAACCGTTTTTTATTAAAAATTTCTTTTAATTGAGGAAATTACAACTGAAACGTCAAAATAAAGAATTACTGTAACTTGTCTCCACGTATAATGATGATAACAGCAGAAAACGTAAATGCCAAAGTTTTATTGAGAAGTTATAAGATCGTACATATTCATAACGATATGAATATCATATATCCGTGACATGTCAGTTGTAATTTTATTCATTCATATATAAATATAAGCATTGTCAGTATGTCTGATCCTGGAAAGCCCCGCTACTATACAGGAGAACGTCTCATACCGTGAGTCCCAAACATAGAATGCCAAAAGGGAGATTCCAAAAAAAAAAAAAAATCTGGTACACAGCTCCATATAGGGGGAATGGTAACAATAGATGACGCCATTTTGATAGACCAAAAAGGTGTAGTTAAACTTAATCGGAACAGCAATAAATTGTATGACTGCCTATTGTGTTGGGCAGCAAAAAAAGTTTTACAAAGTGAAGGCAAACGAGCAATGATGCTGTAAAAACTTATCGTTGTGAGACTTTGACGCTACCCGTAACTGAGACGGCATACCTGTCGAATTTTCTAGAATTTCACTGTAGCAGCGGAGACTGCAACGCTCTAACATACTGTCACTACGTTTGCCAGATGGCATTATGCTAGAGCAATATTCCACTACTTGGCATTTGTAATGATTCGATAGCACCTAGTTATAATTTACTGTAGATTTATAAAATTTGTCTGCTCCTCCAGCTAAAGGTTCAGAATCAGCTTCTGATGCAGTGGGCATTAAAAAAAATTTAAATGATTGCAAATGAAATAGGTGCTCAAAAGTTACCCCTGAATGACACTAAATGATTACACTCACAGACTGACCATTGTTTCTTGAATGGTAGATGTTAATTTACGAAGATGTGTCACTCTTGACGATACAGAAACAGTAAATATTGAAATTAGCCCATGAGTAGCAGCCCTGTGCGATTGGTAATGCGCATCTGCTTAGTGCTCCTCTTCAAAAACTCTGGCTTTCAAAAAAGCTTCAAAGCGCCTGGCAAGCACAGGCCAAAGTGGTGCAGCATAATACGCAATGCGTTTTGATTTAAAAACATATTTGGTTATCTGTGAAGATCAGGTTACAAGCCAGCCTCATGATGCTGCACGCGGGACACTTGTCCCCCCTTAGCTTCACCTCTGGTTGGAACTGCAACAAGATCATCCTGCCACCTGGCCCGCTAGGCAATTTGTGACCCAAAAACAATTGCATTTTTTATTCAAAACATTAGCCTGATAAGCGTCATTTGCAACTGCTGCCAAGCGCGATTTTACAAAACTCACCTACAGACAGGCGCTCTCACCGCCACTGACAATGCTTTTGCTGATCTCACAACCCCAATCTTTTCCCAACAATCAGATGCTCCCAGCATATCAGTGGGCCGGAGACGCAATGCAAAGACTAGTGTCAAATTTTTATTTGGCAATGTTCAGAGCATAACAAACAAAATGAATGAACTACACGCTATTGCAGCGACTCTTGTGTATGATGTCATCGCACTCAATGAAACATGGATCAACCTTTCAAACAAGAATCTGGAAGCAGAAGTTGCATTAAAAGGTTACAAACTTTTCAACATAGACCGACCTACAGAAACTGGCAGAGGAGGGGGTTCGAT
>LQNS02278177.1:927049-954238 GCA_001587735.2 Parhyale hawaiensis | reverse complement strand
ATTCCGGCTTGGTTTCAGTTTCCCGGAACGTTCCGGGAATACCCCGGAAAAGTGAAAAAAGTCCGGGAAAACGAGAAGTCCGGGAAACCGGGTTCCGGGAAAACGGGGTTCCACTGTATATGTGAGAACACTAACCATACTCCGCCATATCTCGAATATCGTTATTGCTACTTCGCCAGTCTGACTGACTGTTGAATAAAAAATGAACGAATTTACTTACGAAGACGTAACAAAAATCCAGATACACCTCACACTTTAGCAGAACAGACACAACTAACACAACTCCGCCAAATGTTTTTGAATGTAAATAAATGAGCATCGCGGTGCGTGAATTTCACGTAAATTCGCGTCGTTCAAAGCTGAGCTGTGAAGTGTATTGCATACATCCTTGGAACGAGCGTTATTGGAACTGTGTATTACATTTTTCTTCCAGAAAACTGTTTTTCCTCATTAGTTAAAACATTTTGTGATATTGTTTTGAAAACATTATGTTAATAAATTGGGTACTCATTCAGTTATCAGCATTTCAAGGCAAAAGTGGCAGAGTTATAAGCAGGCGGAGTTACCAACATTGACGTTAGAACGTTTTTTCATTATTTAGAACTTGTTTTTGTCAATTAACTAGCCTAGAGCTTGTTTTCATCATTTAAAGCTTGTCTACTAGTTAACAGATCTTCACTTCCTTTGGGTCTTTTTGGGTTCCTTTGGGTGATTTGTAGGACCCCTAGTTAGCTAGCACCAAGAGGACTGACTTATGCGCAGAACCGCAGGTAGGCCTTATTAGCTTGTCTACTCATAGCAAACAAAAAATATTTCCATGCCAAAATCTTTTACTCTTGGTATGATCACCTGTAATTGGCCCTGATGTAGTTAGAAACTAGTAACAATGAGTTCACTGTAAATAGGACAGTATATTTTTTAAATAGCTACTCACCTCTCCTTGCTTCAATAAGTATCCTTCTTTTTGGGCAACAGTAGGAGCAACACTAAAGGCTGCAAGATTCTTCTCATTTATTTTCATAATCGTATGCGTCAGTTCCAGCTGCTTTTTGGGAGTTGGCCGTTAGTCCGTCTACTGTACGGCGTCCGCTATCTAATCATTAATATTGTTTACGAATTACTGTAGTTTCAACAAGCCAACACCTCTCAGCTGTTCTCCAACAAATCATCTAGTTGATTTTGTTATTGAACGATATAGCTGTGGGAAGCATGCAAATGGCAGAAGCAGATCCAACACACAGTGAAATGTAAAACACTTGACAACCCTATCGCAACAATGTAAATGAGAAGTAAAAGCACTGAAATCATCATAATAAATCGCAATGAGTGCTGTATATATATATATATATATACACTTTAAATATATACTACAACTTAGTAATTTATATATCCGTATCTTAAAACTGAGCTCAGAAAAATGAGATCTAGGAAAAAATCAGTAGATTATTCCAGTTGAAGCTCGTTCAGGTTGCTCGATCTGTCGGTGTTGCGTGCGTTCAGTCGTCCCCACAGTTGTCGTTTCCTATTGAACAGTTACGAGCAAGGCCGATAACCTCCTATTCCAAGGATAGAGGCGTTTAATACTGTTCGTAGATGGGTGTTCCCAAAAATAGTGATTGCCATTCATGTTTTTTTTTATTTTTGTGCATTTGTTTTCTGCGTTATTTTTCAACATTAGATAATGCATACACTGCAGTTTCAGCACCAATAAAATTGCATATGACAGTCGTGTGAAGCCGACATCGCTAAACACTGTTTCAGAGTAGGAAACCAGCAATAAACATTTTTATAGAGCTATTTCGGACAATGGCGATATGAAATATTGAAAAAACCGTTTACAATAAATTGTCGTTATCATATAGCAGCACTGCTGTCCAATATTTAATTATAATAAATATGTATATAATTGTATGTAAACCTAATTTTATGTCCTAGAAATGAGTCATCTTACAACAATGAGATGTCACTTCTCAACCATCTCCAGCCTCACGATCATTATTATTATATTTAGTAGTTTAAGTCTCCGTTTCCACAGCAACGGCGATCTAACAGAGGAAGAAGCAAGGGACACATAGTGTGACGATAGACACGTGGAACTTATGCACGAGGGTGTTCCCACACAGGATCAACGCGCATGGGAATAGCAAGTCGGGAAAGAAGAGTTAGAACAGATTGAAGAAACATCAGTAGGTAGTCCCATCCCTCTCGCTCCCCTCCTCGTACCAGCAGGATAACGTTTGCTCAAAATTGCTCCTCACCCTGAGCGGTGAACGCGCTCAGGTAGAACAGCACGCTTACCAGCACGTTACAAATAACTAGGTGCCCCCAGACCTTTCGGTCTAAAAGTAAAAGCTCTCCAATATTGAATTATAACATGTATGCATATTATTGTATATAAACCTAATTTTATGTCCTAGAATTAAGTTATCTTACAACAATGAGACCCTAATTATATATTGTGTTCCACATGCGCAAGAATTAGTCAACACATCATCAAAACTTCACGCTTGAGCTCCCACGAACAGGTCAGGGCACCAAGCACCGACAGAACTGATTAGTTCGACATCTGACAGCCTCCAAAGTGAAAGAGTGCGCGCTCCGCACGCAGCACGAGTCGCTCTCCCAAAAAAACTTTGAGGGCAGGGAGAGATGAATACAACCAATGCCTCTCATTATTGTACACCTTATAAAACATGCATAGCTCTGCTACACTTCTCCTGTGGGACAGGTTCACTAGATCATTATCAGCGCACAGCCTGCTGGCTGAACTAATCAGTCGATCCAACCAGGAAGCAAAGAGCGTAACGGGAGAACTCACGAAAAACTAGCACCAAAAAGTGACATCATGATCGACGAATCCATAGCTGAGCAGCCTAGAAGTATTTTAACTTATTTAACCAGGAAAATCGTCTTAAATTGCGAAATTCATCTCTAGCGTATAAATAAATGAAGATAATATATACTAATTTAGCAATTATCTATAGAAGATTGCAGTGCATGTTGGTGGAAACTTTCACAGCACTAGCGCCGGATTTGTTCCCTTTCGACGACCTGATTTAACTTCTTTTTCTTGACTGAAGCCTTATTTACGCTTCACATTTAGTTCACAGTGCTCTTCACATAATATATATATATATATATATATATATATATATATATATATATATATATATATATATATATATATATATATATGCCTTACCAACAAATATAAGCACAATTATAGCGAATTCTGTATGCGAGAGAAACTACAGTAACAGTTAGCCATTGCCCGAACTTTCTGTACTTGGCGACAACATTTTTCATTCTTTGCTTCCTGGATCCAACAGACGCAAGTGAGTATCAGCAGCTGAAGCCGAAACCGGTGATCAATAGCCTACTCCAACACAGACAGCAAAAACGCATAAAAACATCTGCGGGCAACCTGACTATCACCAAACACGGAATTCACCTTACGCAGAAGCCCAATCTTAAGGCGTCTTTTCGTGACCACCACGCGGTTGATTCCCCTTGATCGCGCATGATTCGGGCGTTTTTGTGACCGCATATTGACGTGATTCTGATAGCAATCAACCGTGATCAGTGGTGAGAATTGACCGCAGCGTGATTTCCTCTCCAGGCTAATCATGCATGATCAAAGAGTCATTCCAGCTGTTGGACAAGTAAAAATTCAAAATTTGAAATGCAAGGTCGTGGTGTTTCCTTATATTTAGGTATAAATTAAATAATGTTACGATGATTGTTTGTTATATTGACTTCCAGAATTGTAGTTTCCTTAGTTTTATGCCTGTGTATGATCAAAATGCTTCAAATATGGCTAGTTGAATTATGCATTGGCCTCAAAATAAATAAAGGCTCATGAGAATTCTATTCCCCACCATTTCCCATTAGAATATGACAAAAATATATTTTTCGAAACTTGACATGGCGTCTCTGGTTTGTTTACAACATCGTTGACCGTTCTTGTGCTTTTCAGTGATCACGATGATCATGATCACGGTGGTTCTGATTACGAGCGTGGCCACAAAAAGACGCCTCAAATTTCCTCCGCAGGCTAATCATGCGTGATCAAAAAGTGATTCTAGCCGCTGGACAAGTAAAACTTTAAAATTAAAAATGCAAGTTCGTGAGGTTTTTTTATATTTAGGGCTAAATGGAGAATTTTATTACGATTGTTTCTAATTTTGACTTCCAGAATTGCAGTTTCGTAAGTTTTATGCCTGTGTATGTTCAAAATGCTTCAAGTATACTGCTTGTTCAGTTATACATTGGCTTCAAAATATATAAAGGCTCATAAGAAATCCATTCCCTACCATATCCCGTAATAATTCGATGAAAATTTATTTTTCGAATACTGACATGACGTCTCTGGTTTGTTTACAAAATCGTTGACCGTTCTTGTGCTTTTCATTGATCACGATGATCATGATCACGGTGATTCTGATCACGAGCGTGGCCACAGAAAGCCTTATAGTTATCCGCAAATGACAGGAAAATTTAGAGGAGTTAGGTTTTGATATACTGTACACATATATTCAGAGTCCTAAGCGAGGTACATTTAAGATAGCACTACGATATATTAGGAAACAGTACAATAGGTTGTTGACTACAGTAGCCAGACGCCGTCGCAAAAACCATCGCCATATAACCTCTAACCGCCGCCCATTTACCTTGGTCGGTTTTGTCATAGCAATGCTGCGAGCTTGAAGCAACTTCTGTGAGACAACCTTGAAGGTGATGTGGCGCCTGTCTTTTTTCAATCGGTATCCCGGTTGGCGTCTCCAGAAGGCTTAATTAAACCAGTTAGACCAGTTTTTTCATCACAGAGGCGGCTCAGCGTATAAGGCCGCTCAGCGTATAAGTAAGAGCTTCTTCGCCACTGCATCAGCGATCCAGTTTGAAACACTTGGATCTGACCGCCGCATACGACTGACGACAGTCGCTGGCACTGGTGGCCGTGTAAGTGTGACACTTTGTCGCCGAGAGTCAGCGGTAGAAACGTACTTAAATTCGATCATTTTTGTAATAGATTTGTGACATGAGTGTTAGTAATCGTTATGTACTAGCCTACTATTACGTTGGCCCATCTCCTGGCGGCCTGGCCCAATTAGTATAGCGATGCCGTAGGCCTATCATTATACGGTATGCTATGAGCTACCAATGCCGATTTGTGCCTGAAAGTGGCGAGATGCATCATCATGAGCTTTGTAACGATGCGAAAGAGTTCATTCACTGATGTTCATCATGCAATAACACTTCAACAAATAGAGTGTAACATATCTAGGCCCATCTAGTCATCTACCATGCTAGTAGCTGTCCACTTGGCACTAAAAAACTTTCTGTGTGCCGCATTTCCGAGTTCGGCAAACTACTCACCAAGATCTTGGCGAGAAGTGCCACACTATGAAATGAGGCCTGTGTGAATACTAGCAGTGCTACAAAGCCATACATAGGCTTAAACTGTAGGTTAATGTTATATAGGCCTAGTGCCGAACCATCCCTGACATTGACGGGCAAGATAAAATGGTGGAAGTTTTCACATTTTTTTTACAAAAAATAGGCAAAAATATGAAAATCATTTTTTCTTGTTTTATTTTCTTCACCCATCATTTTCAGGGATGGTACGGCACTACTTAGCCTACAGTTTAAGCCTATGTACCGGTACGGCTTTCTAGCACTGCTTGTTAGATTTCACACAGGAAGTTCTTTAGTGCCACATGGACAGGTACTAGACATGTTAGGGCCTTACCCCACTCTATTGTTTCTAAAATGTGATGAATGACAAAAGTTTGTAGTTAGGGTAACTGCAGACTTGTCTTGGTCAGTTGGTCTCTAATATTTAGGTCTACCTAGGCCTAGTTATTTCTTAAAGTGGGACTGTGAGTTGATTTTCTAACTGTTGTTGTGGTTATATTAGGTCTAGACAATGTAATAAACATGCAAGAGTTATAAATTAAGTTGCTATTCTACTGATTAAATATATATATAATTATTTGTTATACTTAGCCTACTCATTATTGTTTATCTTTTCAGATTTTTTATCTCAATCTTTTGCTTTTTCTACATCAAATGGCAGGAAAGGTTGTTATTTATGGTGGACGTGGTGCTCTAGGCAGTGCCATGGTGAAGTATTTCAAAAGCCAAAACTATGTAAGTAGGTAGGTAGGTGACCTAGCTTACTTTGTTTAGGCAGTGATGGTACTAAGTAGCAGTGCTGTGGCTGTTAGGTAGCTTTTTGTTGCATACCTATTTCTAATTGTATGGGAATTACCCAATTGCCAAACTTATTTTATTTTCAAACAAACATAATTTTTTTGATAGGTGAAAATAATAAGCCCATCAAAAATTGTTTGTTTGGAAATAGAGTTAGCCTAGTTTAGGAATTGGGTAATTCCCCTATAGCCTAAGTATACTTTATACAATGCTAACAGCTCTTATAGATGTATCTTGATACTGCAGCAAACATTGGCTGCTGGTGTTAGGTCTAATAGGGTAACATGTCTAGAAATCATCCACCATGCTAGTAGCCTTCCATTTGGCACTAAAAACTTCTTGTGTGAAAACTAGCAGTGCTAGAAAGCCTTACATGAACTTAAGCTGTAGGCTAAGTAGCAGCCTACAGTTTAAGCTTATGTATGGCTTTCTAGCACTGCTAGTTTTCACACAGGAAGTTTTTAGTGCCAAGTGGACAGCTACTAGCATGGTGGATGGGTACTAGACAAGTTACCCTGTAAGGAGGTATGCTGTGATATTGTAAATAATGTCCTGTTCTTGATACCTATATAGGTAATCCTATTGTTTCAATTCTATGCATGATATACCATATACCACATATGCTAGCTAGTCTACTTGTGACCAGTCTAAAGAGTCAAAATTTCATTCTTTTGCTCATGGATGTATTTTATTTTGTGCTAACCCAACATTTTTGTTTCAGTGGGTGGGAAGCATTGATCTGCTGGCCAGTGATGATGCAAATGTGAGCATAACTGTGGACAAAGATGCTGACTGTGCTGCTCAAGCTAAGGCTGTGCTGCAGCAGTTAACAGAAGCCTTGGGAGAGGAGGCTAAAGTGGATGCCTTCATTAATGTTGCAGGAGGTTGGGCTGGTGGCAATGCTGCTGCTGATGGTGCGTGCTGCAGAGAGACAGCTTTGGTCTGTATATAGGCTAGCTATTTACAATACATGAAAATGTGCTATTCACAAAGTAATAGGCTATGAAGACTTATGACTGTAGTAAATGACTAATAGCTTGAAATACTCAGCAACAGGAAAATTGATAAGTTGTAAAAGTTGGTAGAATGGTCTCATTAAATATATGGCTAGGTAGGTACCTAGAAGTCTGTTTAGATTTTAAGTACCAGTAACTGTAGGCAATCATCATATTGTTTCCAAATTAAAAATGGGCAATTAGAGAGACATTGAGTGATTCAATATAGTTAGAGTGTATAAGTATATTATGACAATTTGCAGTAACTACTCAGCTACTACTGACAATTAGCCTAGCCTCTCATCTCCATTCAATCCTCACTTGAGCATGTGTCCTCTAAGTCAAAGAAGGTTTGCATTCACTGTAGGTAATTCTGTTGGTAATGTTTTGCTGTTATTAAAATAACTTGCAAATAATGCATTTGCTGAATGCTGAACTTGATTTCTATACCTACATAATTGGTCATCATTACTTAGGCTAGGTAGCTACATTATTTAGCTATCCACAGAGTGAAGAGCTTCCTTGCTAATGTTAACTAAGACGTATGATACCTACTGTTGAAGGGGCTGTTGCTGCTGTCTCATTATATTTGAGAAGTAGCTACCATACTCTGTGTTTTGAAAAGCAAATTTTGTTAGCATTTGTCATTTGATTTTGCTTCCTCTGGACAGCCTTCACCTATTTCTCCAATTGTACTACCTATGTAGCAACCAATAGGGAAGATTGAAATTTATTGTAGCAATGCACCTTAAACCATCTACCTATATATTACATCATAGCCGTGCTGTATGGAGCATTGTACCGTTAGCCTACTCATTAATGCTAGCCTACACATTAATGCAGGTTATGGTACCTATGGCTACAATATAGGTATAACTACTTTTCCCTATGTCTTTACTGATCTATGGAATATATACCAATTTTTCTAAGCACATAGCTATTAGGAAGGGATTTTGTTGCAGTTTGCAAGATTGGCCTCTCAGGGGGCATGGGATGGGCCATAGGGTTAGGTTAGTTTAGGTTTGCCCATCTTATGTTTTGGGGAGCAGTACCCCCAGAGGGACCCAGTAAGTGACATTAGTCATTAGCTAGGCCTTCAGGACTTCTGTCTTACGTGCCCACTTTGCTTCCTTCCGATTCTATTGGTACTTCTGGTATTACTTTCATCTGTTCTTTCTCTTCTTTCCTGACTTAGGTACTGTTCCCATGCACGTTGATCCTGTGTGGGAACCCCTTCGTGCATGGGTTCCACCTGTCTGTCGACACCCTATAGCTATGTCCCTTCCTTTAGCTCTCTTAGAAAAGCTTAGCACTTCATTAGGGAGGCTTAAACTATCTTATACTACTGCTTGCAAGATTGACAATTGCACAATTAGTATATAGCTACCTGAATATCTCTCACTTACAAAGAACATAAATATTTATGAGTGCATATTGATGGTGGAAGTAACATGTTCTCGAGTCATAGAAAGGAAATGATAAATAATGGAAAGAAAATAGTATATATGACTTACTGGTATCCGGTAATCTTTAGGAGTTGCAACAAGCTGCTGATAGAGAAAATATATTGGAAGAACTTGGCCCTCCCCCGATTCTGTAATAATCTGCATGGTACAAATATAATAGGTTACACATTCCTGAATCAATGATATAGGTATTGCAGAGAGTGGAAAATGGAGTGTTGAGGCAAGTAATGGGTGCACCAAGATATGAAGCAAACGGTGCACTGTGGGGAGAGATTGGAATAGCGGAAATGAAGACTAGAGTGATTAACATCTAACTGCCGTACCGTATATGAGAAACGCATTGCAGGGGCTTATCCTGTTGAGTTACTGAGGAGAATACCTAGTTGAGGTAAGAGTGGAGCAGTAGGATGAATGGGGAAAGCAAGTTTAGGCATATTGCTCACTTGTGGGGAGAAATTCGGGAAGTCTTACAGCAATGAGCATGCAACAAACTAAGGTTACAAGATGATAGATTGGATAAGACTAGATGGAGGGAGGAGATGCAAGGAAAAACCACTCTGAGCTAATATGAACCGCATAAGGCTGTAGCTGTTTGGAGAGGAAAACATATCCACAACAACAAGTTCATCTTTTACATTTTTCTGCGCATGTTGCAACTACCTGATAGCTATAGCATGAAAGTAAGGATTAATTTGCTGAGTCTGCAGCCTGTAAGCAATGATGCATTGCACTACATTGAGTGACGAGAGACGCGGAACTTTGCTGTTTGTGAGAGGTGAGGAGGAGAATTTGCATCAGGTGCTGTTTGAATCTGTAGTGTGAGGAGAGTGAAGTTTACCACCTGTGGTGGGAGCGGCACCGGCTAATGCAACAACTGACTGGGAAATAGAAACAAGTCACATTGAAGGTGTCATCTTACGAGAATGATACCTTGTCCTTCGTTTTCATCTCATCACTTTTGTCCTTCTTCTAGCACTGGTGACTGTCACTTGCGTGAGCATGAATTTTTGGTGCATGTCGAGTTGCCTTTGCATGTCGAGTTGCCTTTCAATCACTTCATGTAGTTGATTACCCATTTTCACTTTCAGGCCTGATCAGCAGCAGCACGCTCATGTGGCAGCAGTCGGTGTGGTCGTCTGTCATCACTGCACAGGCTGCATCTAAGTTCCTGAAGCCAGGAGGTCTTGTGGTGTTACCTGGAGCCCAGCCCGCGCTCAAAGGCACACCAGGTGGGCGGCGCCGCGGCAGTGACAGTATAGGTTATGCAGGCTCCACTGCAGGAGGCTGCCTGTTTCTTAGTGTCATGTGTTGGCACTAAATATGTACAGCTAAAAGATTGGGTGGTATACATAGGTAGTAAATTTCAATTTCTTGCTGCTACAATTTTGTAAAGCTCTGCATGCAACTTTTTTCTTTTTGCATCTGCTGACGTGAGTTCTCAGGTGTGTACAAATGGGCAGTGACGCATCCACAACAATTGGCCAAGTTTGACCACACTAGCTATGTATTTCCAAGAAGGAAAGGTCCAGTTCTGTCAAATTCTGCTCGTTTGTTAGCGGTTACGTTATACTGGCTTGACTGGTACCTAGCTGTACTTTCAGTTTTGGATGACATTTTGTTAGCTGTAGCAAATGGTGACTCAAGTCTTTCCTCAGTTACTCTAGAAATCATTGGCTGCAGGTATGATGGGCTATGGCATGGCCAAAGCTGCGGTGCACCAGCTCACCAAGTCCCTGGCAGGGTCCGGATCAGGGCTGCCTGACGGCACCACTGCTGTTGCCATCCTGCCGGTCACGCTCGACACTCCCATGAACAGGAAATGGATGAGCAAAGCAGATTTCAGCACCTGGACACCTCTTGAATTTGTTGCCAAGTATGGAGTGTACTAATCGTATGGGCATTTTTTTACTGAAATAAATTTTTGTTATCTCACAGTGTATCTTATGCTTGATATCATAGTTCTGATTCTGCTGTTAGCTTAGCTCCAGGTGAAGGATTCTAGCTAGTGTGGCATAATAGATCTGATGCGTTGGAAGATGCTTTAGTTTATTGTCGTAGCATAATCGTTATTCTTGCTTTGAATGTTCTTGGTGTTTATGTATAGTCCATCACTCATGAATGGAAATGTGCATATCAACCAACATATTTAGTGAAACACCATTATGCTGGCCAGAGAGACGAAAAGAACACGTATAAGAATGCCATAATCGTAATGTAGTTGCAATAGATTGGTTTGCCTATTTATTAACGTCTATAGCGCCTGGCAGCAGCTCTCTCTCTCTCGCACTAACAAGCACTCTATTGACAGGACCTTCAGCGACTGGGTGAAGAACGAGCAGCGTCCGCCGTCAGGCAGTTTGGTGCAGCTGCTCACAAAGGACAACGTAACGCAGCTCAAAATTGAGTAAAGGATACCTGGAGCGGCACTGCCTCCTCATGACCTCCCCTGGCTCTGCGACTGGAAACTCTGAAGATTTAGAGTAATGACTGTTAAGTGTTGTGACGTCACGCTGTTTGTGTTTGCTTAATTTAACCCTACCTTACCGTACTCGGGCTACGCTGTTTTGCAGCAAGTGTTCTTTCTTTACGGTACTGTATTTCTGTGAGAGTAAAGAGCCCTTCTAGCAAAGAGAGTGCTGCCCCAGTTGGGATTAAACTTTGTTTTGCTCAAACGAAATAGTGACTCTTTCCAGTTATTATTGCCAGTTTTATTTTCAAGTGTTCATTTTGTGGTTGTGTTACTGGGATGTGGTCATTGTCTTGTTGCCTCACGATACGCTCACTGTATTGATCATCTCATGCCTCAATATACTGTACTGGTGCCGTAAGTCAGTGTGTTCAAGTGTGGCAAATATCAGTATTAGTAACGCAGTATATCTACTTAAATCAAGCTCTCTATATAGAAAGAGAAACATTCTTAGTATGTAGCTATATTGGAATCGCGAGCTACTAGCTACCGCCTGCTGCTACGTATAAATGAGAACGATGTACGATAACCTATATCAGACGGTAATGATTAATGAATTTATATCAGGATTTGCTCCGCCTCTGCAGATGTTTGGGCATTCAAAATTGGCTTTTCACAATTTTTATATGATAGATACAAAATTCGTGAAAAGCCGTATCACATACCAACATCACACCATTTCTGTCGAATGTTCATTTGAAGTTCTCAACTAGAGGCTTTGAACATTGGGAGGGTCGCATGTTGATAAGTTTCATGTCTCTTATAATAGAAATCTTGGGCATTGTTTGCATTATTTGGAAGAGTAAACTTCGGTGAGAAATTGAGCGGTTTGATGCGCTGGTGAGCTATTTTCTCTCTGTCGTTGTGATTGGTTTGTTTCAGCGGTAAGCGCCACTCGTTCGGTTCGCAGTTACTTACGTTAGCTCGCTGTTGTGTGCCATGTTCAGAAACACATTAGAATTAAGGCTAACACTAGTAGACTGGGTCCGGCACATTTTCTACCCTACAATCTCTCCACATCAATGACTTCAGCGACTTTGTTTTAAGGTTCATTCTATGTTACTGATCCGAATCTAGTGAGAAAGTTCTTGAATCTTCCAAAAAAATCTATAATACTCAAGTTACTCTGAAAAATATCTATTAAGGTTACTGAGACTTCGTTAAAAGACATTACATATTATTATCGTCCGGTGCCAAACTTATTGTTGCCTGTGTTACGGCTCTGTATATCGTGGTGAAGATATCTTGTGTGAAAAATACATTCCTATATCCGCTGCACTTATCTTTATTTCATTTATAGTCTTAGCTTACAGCTAGCTCCTGTTGTTGTAGTTAAGCTGGAAGGCTCCGGAGGGGGTCGTGCACATGGCAGAAGATATAAAAATGAAGGAAAAGCACAGAAGTGAAATCCATATAATGGATGGTCCCATAGGGCGGTGGGATGGGCAGAGCACTCGAACATGTGGCTTCAGTGTGAGACCACTGTGGCATTCGGGGCAGGAGTCTGAGTCTGCTAGCCCAACCCTGTATCGGTAGGAGAAAAGTGCAGATCAGAAGCCGGAACGTAACTATTATAATTATATAGTGAGTTCTGCCGCCGTATTAGATAACAAGACTATATAACACCAATCCAATTGTGTATGATTTAGTTTAGTATCCAAGTCGAACTCAAATGAGTTCTATTAGAACAATCTTGGCCAGACGCACCATGTCTGGCAGGAAGTAAGGCGCGAGCATCTCTAACTCCACACGGCTCGGTCGAACGAAATCGCTCAGTCGTGGGGCGCAGAGGAGACGAAAAACGAAAAGAGAAGAAGACAGAAGAAAGCGAACACTCGTGCGGGGGGTCCCTTCCGTGGCCCCCCACACGGGAGCAGATAGGAGTCCCATGGGATGGGTCGCTTACTACCATTCGGCGGCACACCTCGCGGAACAGAAGGGGAAATACAGAGAACTTACCTAACTCTACAAAACTAACCTCAGCAGGATCTGCGGCGAGATGCTACATCCCCTGCGGAGAAAGCTCTCGGGACCCTTGGGTGCATGATGCCAAAACACGTGGCAGGGAAACGGCGGAACGAAGCTATGATAGGGTGGAGCGGGCAGCTCGTGGGAGGTCTGCCTCATCGGGCGAGATCTCTGGTGGAGCGGCGCCCAGTACCCTGTTTACAGGGAGGTGGTCTATTGAAACTCGAACGACAGACTGATGGAGGAAATGGCTGTACGGTACTCTTCAGACAGCATGATATTTTCTGTGAGTAAATGGCTTACGTCAGGGTGGAATTGGGAAGCCAAGTTGTAGCGGATGTGTCGGAGGCCAGTCCGCGCAGTGATGACAGATGGACTCGGGACGAAGGGTGGAGGTGAGGTATTGGCGGCACTGGAGGTCGAGAGATTGGTTGACCCTCAGGAAGTTCGACTCTGAGTGGAGATGATTCATGGTTGCCAAACGAAGGCAACCGGTCGCTGAGCGGAGAGCGGCGTTTTGAACTGTCAGCACTTTGTGGATCGCGGCATGATGAGCTCCAGGAAACCAGATTGGTGCGGCGTAGGTGAAGAGAGGTCGAATGAATGCGTTGTGTGTAAGAAGCAGGGTCTACTTAGACTTGCCCCAGCGAGAGCCAGCTAGGGCTTTGAGCAGTCGGAGGGGGCTGGAGGCTCGGGCAGCAGTGGAAGTGATGTGAGGTTTAAAAGTAAAGTGGATGTCAAATGTAACGCCAAGAATCTTGGAGCGGCGCTCCAGAAGTAGGATTGTACTGTTAATGGTGATACCTGTAACCAGGGTCAAGTCCAGACTGATGAGTGTCGGTTGTCCATAGCGTTGAGGATTCAGAGGTTGAGGTGGTAAGGCCCTTAGCAACTGCCCAGTTACTAATTAAATCAGAGTAATGTGATAGAACGGCTGTAGCAGTGAGAGGATTGCGCTGGGATGCCAGGACAGTGAAGTCGTCGGCGTACATCTCGGAAAGGCGACAGAGCTGGTCCCGAGGTATGGGGAAGTCAGAGACGTAGAGGTTGAAAAGGGATGGTGAAATGACCGAAGCCTGAGGAACTGCCGCCTTGTCAACTCTGAATTGGGAGCGGAAGCCATTGTAAGGGCAGCAGGCTGCGCGGCCCCTGAGGTAAGCCGCTAGCCGTCTGACAATATTATGATGATGGGTGGTGTTAGGTCTTGAGAAGAGGAGGCCTTCAATGGGAAAAGTGACAAAGGCTTTGCTGAAATCAATCAGTGAAGTCACTGTACGGTCAGGGGGTTTTGGCTTGTTCGTGCCGTGGGATACTTGAGGGAGCAGAGTAGATGTGGTGGAGTGCAAAAGTCAGAAACCATGTTGGTGACGGGCGGGTTGGAAAGCTTTATTGATGGAAGGCCGGAGAAGGCGCTGGGCCCACGACCTTTGAAGTAGGATACAGGAGCGATATTGGGAGGTTCCCTCGTTCGCAGGTTTGGATGGTTTTGAGATGGCGATTATGATTGCCGACTTCCATAGAGCGGGGACGTCGGCATGTGTGAGGAAACGATTGTATAGCTTAGTCAGATGAAGGAGACCTCGGGGTCTAGGTGCTCAAGGTGTAAAATGGATAGTTTGTCGAGGGGCCTGCTGCTGTGAGGGTTCCTGAGGCGTCAATTCCATCCGGAACTTTAGTAGAAGAGATTTTACTAGCGCTTCAGTGAAAGACTGCCTATATTGCGCCGAACTATTCCTGTGATGGGGTGAAACTATGATCAATGGGACGGCGCTTCCGAATGAGGCGTCGGCCTCGTCTGGGTAGAGTGTCAAGGGCAGAAGGAAAAGCAACTGGGTATTACTGGCAAAAACCTCTGGGTATGTTGCCATTGCGGGTAATCGTGTGGTTTCCGTAAGAGATAGGTTGGTTGCGGAGGAACGCTTGCCTGACAACGAGCGGAGGAGGAACCAAAATCTATTGGGATTGCCCTTAGGGTCACATTCTTGAACTAGAGCACTCTGAGAGCGGATACCTCCGCCAAGCAAGGTAACGATTACGAAAATTCAAATTGTTTCTGAGACTATGATTTTCTTTGTATCAACACCAAAATATAATCATTTGTGCCCTTCAATAGTTTTAACAGCTTCAGTAATTTTTTGAAGATCCGTTCATAACTTTTTGAGAAAACGAACTAACCGATCTGCACCAAAATTTGATCATTTATGCCTTTTAACATTACTAAGAACTCAGATAAATTTCATACAGATCCATTCATTATTTTTTTAAGTGAACTCAGATAAATTTCATACAGATCCATTCATTATATTTCAAGTTATTGTGCTAACAAGAATAAAATTAAAAGCAGTGACAAACGAACGAACAAACCAACGGATCGTTACAAAAATTCGGTCATTTACTCTAGATATGTGAATATCATAAAAATCCGTCCATCACTTTTTGAGTTATAGCATTGAGAAAAATGAGGCAGACAAACAAACGGATGGACGGATCTTCACCAAATGGTAATCAGCCGTTCCTCTTAACATACATATCTAACAGTCCCTGTAAATTTCGTTAAAATCGGTCCATAAATTTTTGAGTTATCTTGATGACAGACAGACAAAGAGACAGATTCACCGTCAGACAAATCCGACGAAAACATAACCTGCTTGGCGGAGGTAATGATCTGTGCCCAGGGCTGCGCCGCATATGAAACGATCAACTTCATTTTGCAGCTGAGGAAGGGAAGGGTCTCTGAGTAGTTGAGCGGAGGTTATCACGGCGGGTAATGGCGTCCTTGACTCCCTGGGTGAGCCTAGGGATATAATCCTTTCGCTGGCCAGCTGGAATGTGATGTTTGGCTGCTGTTGCGAGAGCAAAATGGAGAGCTCTTAGTTCGCCGCTGCAGGAAGAGGGGAGTGTGAGAGAAGCGAAGAGTTCCTCGCATTCACGTTCAAACTCCGTCCAGTTTGCCTTCCTGAAATTTATGAAGGTGCGTCTAGGACCAGGGAGGCTTAACCTACTGAAGTGCTTCTCCCATCTCTCGTGGAGAGCAGACAGAACTGTTTCAGTAAGGCTTTATAAATCTCTAATGAGAAGTAAACTGGATTATGGTGCCATAGTGTACCAGAACGCATCTAAAACTGCATTGAAAATTATAGACCCCATCCATCATAGAGCATTGAGGCTCTGCACTGGGGCATTCCGCAGCTCGCGTGCGGAGAGTGGGGAGCCCCCGCTGGAGATCCGGAGAGTTCAGATGAGCCTACAGTACCTTGCATGCTTGGCACAAACGCCGCGCAACCCAACTCACGAGGTCGTTTGTGACCTGCCCGACCGGCACGGGGATTTCCCATACTATCTGCCCTCATCCAATAATTATGCAAACTCCTGCAACATATGGACTTCATTCCAATGACTGTACTGCCTGCTGTAGTAGAGAACACATAAATGTTAAGGAGGGTAAGGTGTGAGAAACCCAGTGTGATTATGACACTCAAGTGTTCGGCTGTGTGATCATTGGGAATAAGTAGTCCGTTGATGCTTGTAGATAAGGGATTTTCTGTCCAATCAGGAAGAGTAGACCGTCACCACCATTGGCGATGGGGCGGTCTCTCCCAATCGAAGTGTAGCCAGGGAGGGAAGAACTGGGAGTTACTTTGGTTTATTGCAAGGCTGCGACGGCAATGTTATTGCTATGGAGCAAGGCGGAAAGTTTGTGTCTGCAATGTTGAATTTCATTGCAGTTAATTGCATAAGAGTGAGAGGAGGGGAACGGGCAAGAACTGGAGGTAGACTCGCAGCTCTCCTTCGAAGAGAAAGTAGGGCAGGAGGAGGACCAAGGGAGTGGAGGTGGTGAAGTAGTGGTGTACATCTGGAGCAATTCTAATCAAGATGGTAGCTTGCGGCGCTGAACAGTCCTGAGTAAGGCTTGTGGACCCTGCTCGTGCACCCCGAGCACCAAATGAACCACCACCTACGGGTGACGTTCCATGAGCAGACCGAGCAGGGGCAGGTAGGGCTATGATTGGGGTGAATGTCACCGCGTATGAAAAGGGATGAAGGGAGGAATGGGACAAAATTAGTAGAGGAAGGCCTGTCTAGAGTAGAGCGGACAGGTCATCGACAGCAAGGGCCTGTCCGATGGAGAAAAAAAACGGAAGATAGGAAGAAAGATAAGTAGGAGAGGAGATGGAAAGAGAGAGATGTGCTACAACGATCCATGAAGATGCTCCTTCTTCTCGACGAGCGCCTGCGGTTGATGTGCCGAGTCCATCCACGGTCGGAGACGCACAATCATCGGATGGATTGCTTGCTCCTGCCTCAGCATGACCTCATGAGCTCTTCGGTGGCCAACGGTCCAGCAGGATATTAACATTCGGCAAGCGCTCAGAAATGCACGACTGAGAAAAACCGTTGATATTTAAAGACATAATATCAAAAGAATATAATTCACAGTGAATTTATAATAACAATAATATGCCATCTTAAAGAGAACAGCTTTTTATCAATTGAACCCTGAACTTCTGATACATAAAAGGAAGGTATATATAGCGGTAGGGCGGAAAGCTACGAACACAACCAAAAGGAGTATCAAAGGAAAGCACAATATTACAGACTTACTTCAGTCAAGATCTCAAACGGCTCTGTAAATAATTTCGGCCCCCGCGCTAACGGTACGATTGGTTCACTTTGGTCGTGTACAGGAGGCTGTATAGCGAAAGCAATGACAGGTCTCTACAGCGATTGCTGACTCAAAATACCAGTTACTGCAGGTGCACACGATAGTATTTTGTTCCTCGAACGCAGTGCAAAGTGTTCAAACTTTTAGTTGCAGTCGTGCAAACACAACTACGTGTCCACCAATAATGTTGTTGAAATGTTCACCGTCAACTCAGTTAGCTTGGTAAAGGTCATTAGTAAACTTCCGGATATCTCTTCAAATTTGCAGTGAATTTAAACTCCTCGAAAGCTGGGCGATGTTTCATTGTTTACGGTAGGGGTTCCTAAACTGGGGTCCCTGTTACCCCCAGGGGAGCGAGAGGACCTTTTCAGGGGTGTGAAATACAGTTTAGTTTCTCAGTCATTCACAAATTAACTTAAATTTGTGGCACAAACGTTAGAACAAATTTCATTTGTCACCGTCATATTGATACTTAGTTTTGTAGAAGGTGCGAGAGGATGTATGAAGTTCTCCAGGGAGGCCAAGCATAGCAAAGTTTGGGAACCACTGGTTCGCAGGAAAGCGACTAAGCGTTAGAAGGTATTGCACTGCGTATGGAGAACCAAAGACTATGGTGAATCCACCTTTAGGTGCACGGCCACACGCTAGTCTTCTGCTGACACTTGAGACACAATAGGCGACACAGTCTCAGCATCAGTTTATGTGTTGGACTTTACGGTTGTGACATCTTCGTTGATGGCGGAGGTGCTGTGTTAATCCACTAATACAAAGACCAGCGGTTATTTTTTCTGCACTGTAGTATCTTGAGTATTACAATATCCGCGCTGAAATTCGATGACATTTTCGTATGATTGCACTCGCCAACAAAGTTAAGCGTGGGATAACTATCGCCAGGTCTGGAAACGCACGCATGATGAAATCAATGGAGCGAGTTGATTAAGGAAACTTGCAGCCGTCACCAAGCAGACAAAACTGGCGCTACCACGTACCTTGCAAACCTTCTGCATTGGCAAGCCAATTATCGACGCCAGTAGCCACATGATGCAATAAAAACAACAAAAGCGAAGTATCAAACAAATTCACTCACTGGCAGAGCACTCACTTGGGCGGCATTTGCACGTGAAGTCGACTGTATGAACAGCATGAAAACCCGTCCACGGTGAGAAGGAATTCATCTCTCAAATGGTAGACTATACAATAACAGCGTTACTGTGAATAACAACCTAGCATTTTAAGCATCACACTTGATGCAATAATAAATGCACAAGCCTAGTGGAGATCCACACAATAGGCCATTCAGATAACCTGCCTACATTTGTAAACTGGTGCTACACAGCGCACAGTTTCGACTCCCATCGCTTTGCATCACCAAAGCCTCAGCATTTAATGACGTACAGCACACTATAGCTTTCTTCCGTTTCCTCTCCTAGAACATTAAATTGGTGAATTAGGAAGGCTTAAACTCACCTATATAGGTAATAATAAGAACTCTCAGCCTCGCATACTTGTGTCCTAGCAAAAGTTGAAACAAAAATAAAATGCATACAATAACATAAATACTACCCAAATTGGCTCGGTCAATTCATCTAAGTAGCTTCATCGAATATCTTTCGGTGTACATACATTGTACATTACGGTTAGCTAGCTCGTAACTCCCTTTTGATACCTCGAAACACGAAAATAGTAACTGCGACACAGAAGTTGAACACCATTTTTTATGTGAAGCAAGTAAATACTCTAATAGTAAATCCAAAAATAGATTCCAAACAATGGCTGTCTTCCATCTATTGCACCAATGTTGGACGCAGAGGGCACACACATACACTGTGAAGCCATTATCCATATAGTTAAGGGTTTTCTTGTTACCAAAATCGTACCCATTAACTCGGAACAAATTTTCATGCAACTTGCTTAGGTATCGGCGACCCGCAGTAGGCTCAAATTAACATCGAACACCCGAGCGTCGTCCCAGTCACGCAATGCTGGATCGCTATTTCCAAAAATAGTTCATAAAATAAGCCTATCCATTTTATTATATGCAACAAATGCTAATAAGTGATACCAAGCAGACACTTATGCTTTCTCAGTACAGTACTCAAGATTCAAGGGTAGATGGTCCCCCACTTACGCAACAGCAACACATTAGTGTACAGTTTAACCATTCCTTAGAGGCTTCAGAAAAGTTGTCCGTTAAGGTGAAGTACTTCGTTCTAGTGCGGTGAAAAATGAAATAAATACTAGAAGTAGAGGCACCCACGGCAGCCTAAGAGGACAAAAAGGGTGAACTACTGGACTCTGTTGGCAACAGCTGGTAGCTTGCACGCTATTACTGAAAACTCTGGCGGCTGAATGACGTAATCAGTGAAATTGTTTTCCTCTGAATCCGATATTGATCATGCCGTGTGGTGTCCGTAGCTTAGATTAGTGACGAAGACTGCTAGTGCAGCGATTCTAGGCCACATTGCGCCGAAAATAAAATATTTTATCTCAGCATTTCGGCCAGGTCAAGAGAGATGTACAACTCACTTAGCCTAAGTGAGCTCGCTCTGTGTCTGAAATTATTCTCAGGGGCCCCACTTTTGACAGGAAATACGGCACAAAGTATCTCTAATCATACACTGCACAAATTCGCTCAGCCATTCGGCACAGGGTAAGAAACGAAAAGAGAAAAGGACGAAAAGAAAGAAACCCATGCGGAGGGTCCTTTTCGTGGCAGATAGGAGTACCATGGGATGGGTCGCTTACCACGATTCAGCGGTCCAAATCTCGGAACAGACGGGAGAGTACAGAGAACCGACCTAACTTTACAAACTAACTTCATCAAAAGGAACTGCAATCATAGCTCAAATGACGACCGCGACACGGGTTACGGCGATGTAGGTCACCAAGCACAAACGTCTATTTCGAATAAAGGAGCACAAAATTCATTAAAAAACGAAACAAGTAAGCTTCTTACACCAGAATAAGTAAATCAGAACAGTTACTTGAAACTTACATTGACAATATTTCGAATAAAATAGAATTTCACTGCCCTTGAGCTTACATCGTTCGTCGCCAGCTGACGTTGTCACAACTACTTTTCGGGTAACGGTAACCTTTTTTCAGGTTGCGGTAGCCTGGATTTGGCAGTAGTAGTAGTAGAGGTTTCACAAGCGCTTCAGTGGCACAATGCCTATATCGCGCCGAACTATTCCTGTGTTTATCTTTAGGCTCGTGCGCCGCTAGGGCGCAAAGTAAATCTCATTTAATATTAATAGGAAGTGTTAAGGAGGGGACTAATATTAATTTTACATAAAGTAGATGTACTTAGCAAACAAGGGGATAAGGTCATAGTTGGTGGTGGTATCTATCGTGGACTTGGCATGATTGCGACACACCCCTGCAACATCTATGAAAAGGCACTCTGGTCAGCCCCTGGGAGGGTGACACCCATGTTTATTCTGACAGAGAAAAGGCCCCTCACGGTTTCCGTAAAAGAGAGGTTCAAACTTGTCTGTAGCATCAGATGTCCGTGTATGGAAGATTCAATTTTATGTCACTGCTACCACTTAATTATTGCATCAGAAAGAACCAAGTGTTAACGACCGCTACACATTTCATAGCAAGCAAGCACAAAATAATCATTATCAAATGACGACCCACAGACAATACTTACTGCTTGCTGTTCACGTCCGGCAGGAAGTAGTCAAATGAACGAGTTCCCTCAGCTAGTCGTCCGAATGCGTTGCTAACTTTCTGAAATCTTTTTCACCCCAAATTTAGAGCGACACCAGAAACTTTATTAGTGCCACTTGCTTCAGCCACCCGACTTGACGGCTAACATTTTGGCAAAAATTAGTCAACGCAGTTGTGTTAACGACGACACAACAAGACATTCAGAAGATTAGCTATGATGAAGCCTTCAAGAGACCGTCGTTTAAGCTAGCTTTAGGCTCCTGCAATCATGGCTGGGGCTCAGATATCGCAATGCAAAGGTATAAAGCACGGATGTGAAGAACGTGGCTACAAACTACCCAACATGTACAGCCGATGGCAGCGCATAGTGTTATGAGACAAGGGCTAAACAATGAGCCGCAATGCAGTGTATTATCTATGTAGTGATATTTCATTCTTCATATTATCGTATTTTAATTTGAAAGTTCTAACCAGGGTTGCAGAGTGGGAGTCTGCAGAAGTTCCGGGGATTTGGGGGGAGGGGAGCTATAATTCTGAGTCGGACACTCACTTGCACCATGAGTCGGAGTCTGACTTGATTCATCGAACTGCCTCACCGCGTAGTAGAGACAACCAAGATGCAGCCATGATCGCTACCTTCGTGATTCAATTACGAAATTTTCTTGCGATTCAATTACGAAATTCTCTTCTACTTTCTGAAAGCTATAAGACAATCACAAATGAAATTCTTAATAAAATCAGCGGTTTAGCCTTCCTGGCGGCACTAAAACCCGGAAGTTTTATACGTCCTTCACCGAATCCTTGATAATTTGAGAAACAAAACCCAAATTTTTCCAACGCAAAACATAGGTAAATGCCGTATTATTTACAAGCTGCAGTAGCGTACGCGAAAGCTGGTTGCATAGGAAACAGTATGGTGCTTGTTACGTTGTCTGTACGTCAGCGTTCTTTGTGAGCGAGCAGCGACGTGATGAGGTTGTGATCTGTTTTGTAGAAGTTGCATGCGTGTCGTGTCCAAACAGCCTCTACTTACATAGCGCGTGTCATAACCTTCGCCGAACCTGTGAGATTGACTTAACAAAATCCTCCGGTTCGGTTGAACCCACCTAAGTACTGCTGCTTTAATTCAACACAGGAAAATTTTTATGAAGGAGAAAAGCGAATTTCTGAAATTAAACAATAACACGGATGCGCGGTTTGGACCAAAGATGTTAGTATGTCATCGGAGTGAAAGCCAATGGAAAACTTTCCCGGATCTGGCTTTTCAAAAAGAGTAAGTAAGACAGCAATAAATTCTCTCATGAAATTTTAACTTGCGACCACTGCACACAACCACGCACTCAACACAACCAGTGACGCAAATACCGTAAGAATTGTTCACGCACCAGGTGGTAGCTATGACCCGTTACACTCAACCAGTTAAAAAAAACAATGGCAACCCTGGGAAAAAGTCCTACTACACAGGCGCGCAATGACGGGCGAACAGCGAGCAATATCTAGTGGAACAAAGGCCGCCGAACATTGAGGCGCTATAACACGAGTCTGTGAAATCTCCAAGTCATGTTGGTCGGGCAGCTCTAAGTTACATACTTTTCATCTGAATATTATTAACAGTGAGCAAATTCTACAAGTTTTGTAGTCAAATAACTACTACAACTAGTTTGCAATATTTTGAAAGGCTCAAAAGCAAATAACTGGGATGTTCGCCTGATGATGCCCGCTGTTCTGGAGGCAAAGTTCGCGCAGTGAACAGACCTCTGGCAGCAGTAAGTAAAATGGGCGGCCCGCGGGCAATGCCTCCTGTTTACCGAGCCCGTGTAATAGGGGCTTAACACTCATGAACGTTCAGTTACCGCACCAAATGAAGTTGGTGCAAGCGAGAGTCAGTAAGCCAATTAAGTTTTGGCAGAATGCGAACAAGAAATACACTTGAATACCTACATTACTGTTAGCCACCAAAACTATATCACAAAAATAAATAGAGCTATGAACTATATATGATGAAGCAGCCAACAACTTTCATATGCCTAAAAATACGCACCCAGTTCACCATCAAGCAACAACAGCAGGTTGAAATCACTCACATACACTACACTAAGACCTCTCTGCAAAGTCAATGTTGACATAAGAATGTTCATCAGTCTCAGAAGTTTCTCTGTACGACCAGCTAGTACCACTACCACTTGTACTTCTGTTACTAGCAGCACTGTGTGGGGCAGCGGCAGGGCTAAGGTTACTACACACATCACCGTTCTTACTATCGAAATTACCTAAACTACTTGCATGTCTTTGCTCGTTCATCAGATTTCGATAAAAATTTTGATCGTTAGTGGCGCTGCCACCAGCAGCAGCTTGCGAAGTGTGGCACGAGGAGGCCCCTGACGCACCCCAGCTGCTGTTGCCCAGAGCAGTTCCGATATCACCACCACTGGCAGGAAGATTGATGTTAACATAATAGGGAGAAGGAGAACTTCTCGAAAGTGGACCGGAGGAAATACAAAGGGATGGGGAGCTATCGGACAATTTTGGAATTGAGGAATTTATAGCGGTAGATGAGGAAGAAACAACCCCTGTAGATGACGAAACTACAACAGACACTGCTGGGGTTGATACAGAAATAGACGAGGGAATATAAGCGTAAGGCTTCGCCTTTGTTACTGTAGTGATTGTTCCCGAGTCAACAGCGGGGGGAAGACGCTGATCAAGACCTAAGGACTGTCCAGGGGTGGCATGAGCAACAGAGGCGCCGCTGTACGGGGCAGCAGATTTGGCAGCAAAGGAAGCACTGGCATAAACTTTGTTGGTGGAGAGGCGGGCAGTCGTAGCACCACCGACAGGAGACAGCGGGGCACTGCGGTATGAGCTGGTCACCATGTCATGTCTCTGCAGATGAGACACACTCGGGGATGCCGGCAGCATCCAGTTGTCTTTGTAGACCTGCTCAGCAGACATGGAGAGACGGCAATAAGTTTCACTGACGGCTTTTCGCTGTGTACACAAGATCAATGGCAAACAATGCCACGACACCAGGGGACTCTTGGACCCTCAAGGGGCAGAGGAGGGGCCAAAGAGTAAGGTTAGCTTATCCTATGCTACGGAGAGCAGCTTTTTACATTAGCTATTAGCTAGGCCTTCGGGACGCTTCTTTCGTGCCCGCTATGCTTCCTTCTGGTTTCAAGTTCCATTTGATGGTTCTTCGTTCTGTTCTTCTTTCTTGACTTGCGTTCCCAAGCGCATTGATCCTGTGTGGTAACACAATCGTGTATGGGTACCACTTATCTATCGACATACTTGATGTCCCTCATTCTCTTTTCTGTGACATCATCTTCTTCTTGCAGAATTATTATTATTATATATCATAGTCATAGTGTTACACCACGGCCACCAAATGAGTGATCCCTACAACAAAAACTCAGTCGTTCTACCAAGCCTGGTAAGAATATTTTATCTCAGCATTCCTGCCGGAAACTCTCACTTGGCCGAGTGCGCTCCTACTGGAGGGAAATAAGGCGCAAAGCATCTCTGAGAGACAAAAAAGGAGAAGACAGGAGAAACCCCCGTGGGGAAGGTCTCTTTCGTGGTCCCCTACACGAGAGCAGAGAGGAGTCCCATGGGATGAGTCGCTTATCACCATTCGACGGCCCACCGCGCGGAGCAGAAGGGAAAATGTTGAGACCCTACCTAACCTTACAAACTAACTTCTTCAGCAGGGACTGCGGCTTGTTGAAACAGCCCCAGCGGAAAAGTCACTGAGGTGCCTCTGGGGTCGTCGGGCCCAAGATATTCTACCACGGATAGGGTTTGACAGAATATCCCTCTGGGGGTCTTAGATTAGATTAGATTAGATTAGATAGGCGGCAGTAGACGAACCAAAAGGCCTATTCCCAAAAAGACACCGGGACTTACACCCCGGTCCTCTATGAGCTATTGCCATTATGTTAGTAGAATGTAGAGGAATGAAGAAACGAGAAGAGAAAAAATGGAAGACGAAAGAGAAAAAAGAAATGAGAAAAAAAATAGAAAAAAGGGGAGAAGAGTCTTAGTATGGAAACGGAGGCTCAAACCACCGACTGTAGAGGAGGAGGACACTTGGGACCAGAAAATTAATATACACTTACGTAGGTAGTCCGGTAACTTAACCTTATAACCATGCTTTTAATTGAAACTTGTTAGATCGAGCATGACATATAAAAAATATGCTTGGAATAAACTTATTTTATATACTCTAATTCACTAGGAAATATCCAGAAAAAAATATTCTATATCCTTGAGGCTCTGAACAGTATGCACTGTAGCTACGCTGCGCGTGCAAGTAACACAAATTAAGTGCATAGCCATGGTTCAATTTTACACCATCTCAGTGTTGCCATAACCGACCTGGACGGTAAGGTAGGTGACGCAGTGCTGCAGGCACTCCCTCAGTTGCCGCACCACCGTGGCGGGGTCAGCGTCGCGCTGCAGTCGCACCAGCACACTGCACACCAACGACTCTGTGCTGCTGGGGGACCAAAAAAGCGTAAGTAAATGCTAGCGCTGCATTTCCAGGAGGCACTGACTACGAGCACCGATGGTTTAGCTTCGACAAGACGAAACAAGTTCCAACAGTCAGAGACTGAGGCGTGAACAGCCACGATAGTCTTTGAACTAACAAAAAAATCACCTCAGTGGGGAGAAAATTTTCTCGTCTTCTGGTACAACTACGAATGAAAAACAAGCGTTCACTTTTATCATAAACGTTTTGTATTACAGAAGATGCAAAACTTAGAAGCTGAATTATCATTATATAAGTTAGTTCAAGTTTCCTTTATGCATCACAAATTAGATGTAGTAAGAGAGGAAGAGATATATAGAATGCCCAGATAAATTTGGGATCCATGCATGAGGGTGGTCCCACACTGCATCAACGCGCATGGGCACAGCATATCGGAAAAGGAAAACAAGATCAAAGGAAAGTATAATTGGTAGGAGAATGAAACTTGAAAGAGAGCAAAGTGAGTAGGCCTACACACAAAAGATATCTCGAATGCCCAGCTAAGGCTACGGTAACCTAGAGGTTCCCTCCTGGAGGCGCTGCTCAAATAACATACAGTAGGATAGGCGAACTTGACATACAGGCCTATGACCATCTTATGCCCCCAAGGGAATCTCTAAGCTGAAAGCCGAGAAAACTTTTACTGACCTCACAATAAGGTTAATTAATACATTGACGCCGCAATACCGTTGACTGCACCTCACAGGGGAATGCAGTAAAGGAAGCTTACAGACCTTACACGACGAAGTGGACCCACAGCCGGATATAAAGCACGGCATGGACACGGCATGGACAAAGACAGGGACGGACGTTAATACAAAGAGAGGAACGGACCTTAATACAATGAGAGGAACGGACCTTAATACAAAGCGAGGAACGGACCTTAATACAAAGAGAGGAACGGACCTTAATACAAAGCGAGGAACGGACCTTAATACAAAGAGAGGAACGGACCTTAATACAAAGAGAGGAACGGACGTTAATACAAAGAGAGGAACGGACGTTAATACAAAGAGAAGAACGGACCTTAATACAAAGAGAGGAACGGACGTTAATACAAAGAGAGGAACGGACGTTAATACAGAGAGGAACGGACGTTAATACAAAGAGAGGAACGGACCTTAATACAAAGAGAGGAACGGACCTTAATACAAAGAGAGGAACGGACCTTAATACAAAGAGAGGAACGGACGTTAATACAAAGAGAGGAA
>LQNS02278177.1:912906-926996 GCA_001587735.2 Parhyale hawaiensis | reverse complement strand
AACGGACCTTAATACAAAGAGAGGAACGGACCTTAATACAAAGAGAGGAATAGACTTGAACACAACGAGAGGGAAAAACCTGAACAGAAACGATGGGATGACCTGAGCACAAAGAGAAGACTGAACTTGAATACAAAGAGAGGAAAAGACGAACACAAAGAGAGGAAAAGACGAACACAAAGAGAGGAAAAGACATGAACACAAAGAGAGGAAAAGACAAGAACACAACGAGAATAAAAGACATGAACACAACGAGAGGAAAAGACGAACACAACGAGAGGAAAAGGCATGAACACAACAAGAATAAAAGACATGAACACAAGGAGAGGAAATGAACTGAACACAAGGAAAGGAAAAGACACGAATACGAGAGGGCAAGACTTAGACACACAACTAACGACGGACCTGGAAGTAGAGTGAGGTCTGAGGCATTGAGGCGACAGCGACCAGACGTTAGTGTGGCGCAGCTCCAGTACGCCCTCTACTGTAGACGCCCTATGTAGGCCACGCTGCAGGGCACTGCTGCTGGGCACCGACACAGCCTGCAGTAAATGAACTATTGTGGTAGAAACGGCAGTGCACACGCACATCAAAGTGTTTGAGAGAAAATTACACAATAAAATTAACTTGTGAGCCTAGAGATTTTTTTTTCAGTTCCTTTCCACAGGTAGCAAAATTTAGATTTGTGTCCAGAGTCGGTCATAAGTAAACACTTCCGAGCGGAAAAGTATTTTTACCCAAAAAATAGTGAGGGCTCATAAAAGTAAAAATTCTAGGTAAACTGATCGAGCAAGTTCATCGTACATGACACTACCTGCATGAGGATACGAGTAGAGAGCAGGAAGGGCTGCCACAAGTATGAAGCAGCCAGACACAGTATGCAGAGGGCGGTGACGGTATCCAAGAGAAGCACAAATGAACTGTTGCTAGGCTGACCAAAGATGCTAAGGGAGGAAGAAAGAGGTACACGTTAAATAGTAGAGTTATCAAATCAAGAGTAACGACAAACCCTGCCTTGCAACAAACCACAGCACGCGAGCAACACCAGAATTACGTTTTATTAGGTTAAGCCCAGTTTCACCACCATACCGACTCAATGAGCGAGTGATCCCTACTAAGATTCTCCGTCAGCAGATGCTTCAAAAGCAGAATTACAAGATACGCGTTAAAACACGAATGATATGATGGTGCTACCAACGTCAATGACGTGAGTTTATTTACCCTCACCTTCTCACATAGATGAGCCACTCACACAATGGGCCAATGGCAGCAGATGTGCAAGTATCCATTACAGGGTGCTTGCTGCAAAGTGTCGCACCAGTACGGTGCACCTACATCTAAACCTATCTTGCTATTGGATAATTATACGAATGGTTGTTCTTTGCGGCAGAATGTAATAGTATGGAGGGGAGGTTATAGAATAGTGAATATAGGGGACAACCAGAAGCACGCATGCCGCGACTGCCTGGCGGACAGCTGCTGAACTAGATAGGTACGGGCCTCAGTTCGCAGTACCCCAAAGGTACCAACTTTTGACAACTACAGGAAAGTTTAGTCACTGAATCAGTCAATGAATCATATATTCAGACAAGCAGTTCGTGAATTGCTTGCTTCAGATATGTCCATAAAGGAAAGGTTTAATTTCCTGAACTGCATCCAATGTTCAATAATACTTAGAGGATCGACAGGATACAATTTACTTATGACTCGTGACAGGTGCTCTTGAACTCCACTGGGCTTAAGAGGAGCAGCACCGTTACCAATGCCAACACGTAGCTACAGTGAAAAATGGCAGGGCGTGAGTTCCCTACCGTACAAGTTACATTATACGGTGAACTTGTCAAATAATTCCCAAACTAGTGATGGGTCGGATGTCATTCTTGGACATCCACGGATGAGGGTGCAATTGCGGACGTTGTCATCTTGACATCCGCGAATGTCAAAAAAGGTGCGGATATTCCACGGATATGAATATTTGCCCCACCACAAACACACACACCCCTCTCACGACGGCAGTTTATACAACACTGGGGGGAAAAATTAATATGGTGCCTTGTTGACGAGGAGAGCGTATCCACGCCTCCTTTGCTGCAAATTTTATAGTTCTGACATCCGCGGATACGATTGCGGATGTTACCATCTTCGCATCCGCTTCGGATGCGGATGTCAAAAAAGAGTGGATGTTCCGCGGATGCGAAAATTCGCCCCATAACTTTCCCAAACAACGTGAAACTAGCAGGCACAAAATTTTACGGTATCACAAAGTATAGCTAGTAAGATTGTAGCTAGCGCGGTACAGCATAGCCTATTGCACCGCAAGAGCTTTTATTTGTTAGCTGCTACTTCCACAATTTCAAAGTTTCGTTTCGAATTGGATAGCCAACAGTAATATGTCAGAGTTTACGCGTCCATAGTAACAATGTGGGTCTTACGAGAGAAGATGACACAAAGAACCATACCTACTAGGTAGTGAGGCATACAGTAGCTATGTACAATAGCGGGCAAAATAAGAGAACGGTTTTCATTTTTTGAAAATAAAGGTTAACCATGTACGGTAGATTAATGAATCTTTTGATAGGGCCCTAAGGAATGTATTTAACATATTTCTACAAAATATCAGGACAAACTAAACTGTATTTAATACATTAGAGCAATCTAACAAACAATAACAAAAATTGAAAAGTGCACAATAAGAGAACGATCGTCTCTGAAACATTCTCACATTTACCCCGGTCATCTGGCAACATTCAATTTCATGTACATGACTTCCAGAACTGCCACTCTTACGATTACACCATTCTAGAAACATGGCACCTCACGTGAAAGTTATTCCTGAGCTAGGGGAAGAAATTGTTAAGCTCAGGTCCTCAGGAATGACTCTTTCGGCCATATCAAAAGAGGTAAACCGATCCAAGAGCGTTATTTCTCGTGCTTTGAAGCTCTTTGATGAAAAGAAACAGCTGGAATCACTGGTATCTGCAGGCCGCCCTCGAAAAACCGCCGTACGAGTTGATAGGATTATGAAACGCTATGCCCAGAAGGATCCTTTCGAAACTGCAGCGGGAATTTCCAGAAAGCTGAAGGTCATTAACAACATAGAAATGTCTCGTTATACAGTTTCTCGTCGCCTTAATGAATGTGGGTTGAATGCACGCAGTCCTGCCACTAAACCACTCATCAGTAAAAAGAATAAGAAAGCAAGACTTGAATATGCGGAAAGGCACATCGTTTGGAGAGATGAAGATTGGGAAAGAGTGCATTTCAGCGACGAAAGTAAATTTGATGTGGTTGGATCTGATGGCAGACGGTATGTTAGACGTGGAACAGGTGTCAGGCTGAACCCGAAATGTGTCAAAACATCTGTAAAGCATGGGGGAGGTAGCGTAATGGTATGGGGGCATGTTTTCATCTGAAGGAGTTGGACCGTTGGTGGCCATTAAAGAAACTGTCAATGCTAATGTGTATCTCAATCTGGTACAGCAATATGTTATCCCATCTCTACGATCATCACCAAACCAGCCAGCAATTTTTATACAAGACAATGCCCCGTGCCATATTGCAAAGAAAGTGAAGGAATATTTTGCGGAAGAAAATATCGAAGTCATGAAGTGGCCTGCCCAAAGCCCGGACCTTAATCCTATTGAAAATTTATGGAAAACTATAGGTGACACTCTAAGAGAACGACAACCATCAACAGTAAAGGATCTGTGGCTAAAATTGAAGCGGAATGGAAAAAAATAACTCCAGAGTTTTGTAAGAAACTTGTGATGTCCTGTAATCGTCGCTGTGCTAAAGTTATTGAAAATAAAGGTTTTAGTACTCCATNTTGTTCTAAACCTAAAATTGACCATTGTTCCATGTTGTTTGTAAAATTGTATTTAGAGACGATCGTTCTCTTATTTTGCACTGTTCCATTTTTGCTATTGTTTGTTAGATTGCTCTAATATACGCTATTAAATATAGTTATGCTTGTCCTGATATTTTGTAGAAATATGTTAAATACATTCCTTAGGGCCCAATCAAAAGATTCATTAACCTACTCTACATGGTTAACCTTTATTTTCAAAAAATGAAAATCATTCTCTTATTTTGCCCGCTAGTGTATATGAGGAGCCATGAAACAAGGGCATCCCAAACTAGATCCACGCATGTGATCACTAACTCCGCTACCTACAGATCACTGCAAAACACAAAACACACAGACTTATGTGACGTAGCTACCTGTCTATGAAAGAAACAGTAGCGCTGTGGGAGACGAGCAACATCCAACAGCACAACACCAGCAGCAGGATGGGGCACAGCTGCTCCTTCAGCAGCTTGTACACACGCGACCCAAGCACCGTCCTGCACAGGCAGTGACACACCTCTTATCTACGCGCTGGTCGTGATGTGTGCTCCGTAAGTATGGCAGGTACACATTGGCTGAAATATACATATAGCACAAGCAACACCAAGGTAGGTACCTATCATATAATGCTTGTTTAGAAAAAACGGCTGGTAAGAGATGAGGAACAAACTTGGCTCAATAGTTTAGTACTGTGCTGAATTTAGTTCAAATAAATGTTCAAGTAGCAGCTATTACAATAGTTATTAGCTATCAAGTGAATATCGTGGCAGTGAATAAACCACGTCGGTCACCATTATATAAATATTTTTATATTTATATATAGCTACAAGTCCAGGGTTGCGGAGTCGGAGGGTTCAAGGTCCGATTCCGACTCCTGGCTCTCAAGAATTTCCGACTCCTGGTCCTCAAGATTTTCCGACTCCGACTCCTAGGTCCAACTAGTAGATATTTGATGTAAACATAAAACATGTCCAAATTATTTTTGCTAGTATAAACATACATCAAGTTAAAGATACTAGGTGTATTGTACATATTCAGTGATATTTTGCATCATGTGGGATATTAAAGTGAGGACATGAGGACATTAAACAAATTTTGGTAAAACTTTGCACCTGGTACATTATGTGAGGGGGGCATGTGGGGGCAAAATACGCAATTTTCTACTGATTGTTCTGAAATTTACATCGTGTACCGTAAGGTTGGGCTCTATTTCGTCACCCCGGGGGTTATTTCGGCACCTGGCAAAGTTTTCAGTTTTTTATTCATTGCGGAAAAAGTTTTTACAGCAGAAAAATGGTATAAGATCCGTTTAAAATGGGACAGAATTGTTTTGAATATGAGACGAAAAACAAGCCTCTCAGACAAATATTTAAGAGTCAGTTGATCGTCAAAGTTGGGTATAAAAAACATAATTTTAGATAATTTCAAAAAAGTCTTCAGGCGAACGTTTATTCATGTCCATGTGCAAAAAACTGGGTATTTTCGATCGTAGTTTGCTTGCGTGCGTCTAACTTCGCCATCCCAAACAAAACAGCATCTCGTAAGAATAGCTCAGAGCTGCTTACTTAAGGGAGGGCTATTTCGGTACATTTTGCGGGCTATTTCGGCATACTGTTTTGTAGGACTAATTCGGCTTCCCACCTGACAAAATAGCCCCTTTTAGGACATAAATATGTGTTATTATCGAAACAAAAATGCTGATATAGCGGCAGAAACAATCTAAATAATCAACATATCGTATAAAATTCACTGAACGTACAGTACAGTGATCCCTCGATATTCACGGGTTCGTTTTTTGCGGTTTCGGTTATTCGTGACGGCCTGGAGTGCTTATTCGCGGTCCTATAAAGTAATTACAGTGGATCCTCGACTTATGAACCTACCGATAAACGAACTTTCCCACCATCGAACTCAGCGACTTACGAACCTTGGCCCAAAATTACGCCCGTGATACGAGCCTTTACCTGAAATACAAACATGGAAGTTGTCTCTGTGACAGCTCACTCCTTCTCATCCCACACGTCACGTGCTCTAGCACACACATCACGTGCTCTATGCTATGCAAATTTCAGAACAATCGGTCTAAAATTGATAATTTTGCCCCCCCCCCCCCCCCCCCCTCACATAATGTAGCCTACAAGGTGCAAAAGTTCTACCCAACATTTTCTCAATGGCCTCATCATATGAAATAGGAAAATACATGGTAGCTGTAAAAGAGAAATGTGCAAAAATAATATCCACATTTTCATTTTTTTTTATTTGTGACTGAAAATTTAGAATTGAATATTTGTTTACAAATGGGTAAATGGGATGTCGGAGTCGGACTAAAAATACAGACTCCTAGAGCAAGTGAGACTCCGACTTCGCAACCCTGATTCGTAGAGGTGTCTTGAACTGAAGGAAAATTGTGAAGCCTAGTCTCTCTAATTCAATATCGAATTAGCGAAAGCCGGAAAACCTTTGAACTATGCTGGGTCACAAAAATTTCGTCGTTTGCTTTTCCTAACATTTCTATCAATTATCAAATTTCATCAAGATCCGCCCAGAGAAACGGTTGAACGGGTCTTCGCCAAAAGTTGATCATTTGTACTGTTCCCTCGTATCATGCCTAACAATCGCTGTAAAGTTCGTTAAATCCGTCAATATCTTTCTTAGTTGTCTTGGTGGTAGGCGAACAGAATAACCAAAATGCTGTCTAAATGGTAATATCTTTGGCGGAAGTAGGAACTCGGTGTCGTAATTTTAAGTGGAGCCAAACGAAAGTTGTTGAAAAGTCTATACACACACGCAAAAAAGAAATTGAAAATACCGGCAAAACTGAAGAGGTGACTTGTCCGCACGTAATATCTGTCTATACTCCTAGCGTTGGCGTACTGCACGCAGCGTTGTATATTCACGTCTTATTTTTTTCTCCAGGATACCGTGTGTCCAAGAGGCGCCGCGCTCCCGGTAAGATAGGACCTCAGCATCGCCTCACAACCGATGATGCTATTAAGTACTTCCAACAGCGCTATGAGGGCATCATCCTGCCTCCTAGGTCTAAAAAATAAATGTTAGACCTCGGTGAATTGTGAATTTTATTATCATTAATTATTCAATATAATATTTTTAAAAGATTTTCAGTACAATGAATTGAACGCCCTAATATTTGCTACGCAGAGTTCCCTCGACACGAGAGGACAATTTCAGGAGTGCGAGAACTCCGTTATCACAGTCACTCACAAATCAACTTACATTTGCGACACATAAGAAAGTATAAATTTCATTCGTCGGCATATGGGTACGGTACTTTGTTTTGAACGGGGGTGCGAGAACCTGTAAAATCTCCAAGGGTGCCTGGTATAGTAAAGTTTGGGAACCGCTTTTCCAACACTAGATGGAGGACCAAACATACTATTTCATACAGAGGCAGCAAGTAAAGTGCATTTGCGTATACATATTATAACGATCGTAGTTAGAAAAGCACCCCGAGAGGGCGTACCTACCTCAAGCTGGCAAATAGTTGGAACATCCTGTTCTACTCACGTCTTTTCCCTGCCACAATATGTTTGGGCATCACGCACCCAAGGGTCCCGAGTGCCTTCTCCGCAGGGGATGTAGCATCTGGCCGCAGTTCCTGCTGACGAGGTTATTTTTGTAAAGTTNTCACATAATGTACAAGGTGTGAAAGTTCTACCCAACATTTTCTCAATGGCCTCATCATATGGAATAGGAAAATACATGGTAGCTATAGCTGTAAAAGAGAAATGTGCAAAAAAAAATATCCACATTTACATTTTTTTATTTGTGACTGAAAATTTAGAATTGAATGATATTTGTTTATAAATGGGATCCCGGAGTTGGACTAAAAATTCCGACTCCTAGAGCAAGTGAGATTCCGACTCCGACTCCCCCTCAAATCCTCCGACTCCGCAAGCCTGGCTACAACAGTCTCTTCTGAAGTCCAGTGGGAAGAAAACAAAGAAACAAGTCTATACCATACTACGAAAAAGAGTCAGAGCATAGCACATCAATGCATACGACAGCAAATAAAAGGAAAGAGAGGACTAGGCTACACGGGCAACAATAAAAAAAAAAATAGAAAAGAGAGCAGGTAGAGTAAGAAAGATGTTTTGCAGCAAAACTATGGTTACAAATATAAAGTAAAATCCCCAATGGGGACGCAGGGACCAATGGGGACGCAGTACCTAAAAAAATGCTCCCTGGGCAAAATTGTGCATGTCAATGTAGCGTACAAATAGTGCAAATTGTGTATGGATATTCAAACTTTAATTTGTACTATTTGTACACAATACCTATTGGCATGAACAGTTTGTCCAGGGACTATCTTTGTAGCTACTGCGTCCCCATTGGCGGTTTTACCCTAATAGCAGTAGTTCCACAGTTAGTCAATCACAAAAGTGGATGAACTATCTCATCCCCATGTCTTATGCTGCAATTTGTAAGCCCAGGCCAGGCACAGTTAATATGTAGGCTAGGTACTATGAATGCACAGTCAATAGTTGTATGTAGCTACTTGTTGTCAAAGTAGTAGGAGTTGGAAACTGACTGGATCCAACTTTACTGGATAAAACTTCGCAACCCTAGGTAATGCCTATCAAACTTTTAAGTAGCTATCTATTTGCATATGTGTGCCTTTCAACAAACAACGTTTTGGAGGACAAAGTATAAAGGTGGGAACAATGCACATGACAAACCTTGGCTGCAAAGCTATAGGCAGATGCTTCTTCGACATAAGTGTAAACGAAGACAAGAGTGGGTGAGCTGCAGCAGCAGATGCAGCTCTGATGACACAGTCCAGGGGAGATGAGGACATGGTGCCTGAGATGATGGCAGTGAGCCCCAGTACTTCAATTCCAAGGAGCAGGGCACTGCCAGCAGAGCTGCATAAATTTTTGTAAGAAATTTACAATCATAGCGGTTAGCTGCTTAACCTTGTAAAGGGCAGTGTGGAGGAGTGAAGTTCAGAAAACAATGGTGGCTAACAAGCTCCATACAGAATGAGTTGTATAAAAAAAGTTAGCTATTTATCTATTGATGTAAAATGCCTAGTTAGGCTATATAATAAATTTCCAATATGAAATCTAGCACAAAACATACAATTTGTTTGATACAGAATATAGAGCAAATAATAGATTTGGGATTTTAGCAAGTAACTATAGAAAACTGTAGCTAACCATAACAAGAAAAAAAATTACCTGCAGGAACTGATGTTACTGTTGACGAGCAAAAAGACCATAATGACTCGAAGTGTGCAGCATGCTACCAGTGCCATTAGTACCAAGCTGCTGAATACTGCCACTACCTGTCACGTGAATGCAAAAATATACCCTAAAGATTCAGTTTAAGGTACACTTGAAATAAACTACGTATTGCAAAAATGGGACAGAAAATCTTGAGGAAGGATAAATACTGTAACTATAAGCAAGTGCATCCTTGGCAAATTAATATTATTGAAACAATGGCTAATGGCTGCATTATAGTTAGCTACATACTATTTACGTAGGTATTTCCTTTGACAGACACTCACAGTTATGCACTGTTAGAGAAATATTAGGGTAACATGTCTAGTACCAGTCCACCATGCTAGTAGCCATCCACTTGGCACTATAAAAACTTCCTGTGTGAAAACTAGCAGTGCTAGAAAACCGTACATAGGCTTAAACTGTAGGCTAAGTAGTGCCGAACCAACCCTAAAAATGACTGGCGAAAAAATAAAACAAGAAAAGATGGTGGTGGTTTTCACATTTTTTCACTAAAAACATGAAAATAGGTTGAATGTTCCAATGAACAGTTTTGCAGTGGTAAGCGAAAGGCAGAGTACCTCTGTCGGACAGCACCACGACTCGCGTCATCGCGGGTTTCTCCACGTCGGGAGGACTGTTTTAGTCGTCACACTATTGTTAATTGACAGGTAAGTACTCTTGCCGTTTTTATTTTTGGACTTAGCCAAAAATTCCAAGGTATACTCTTGTGTTAGTATAAGAGCTATCTTGTTAGCAGTTATTCTGTACTTAGTCTAGTATCTTAGTATAGACTGTAGTAATGTATCATATCGTACTAACACTTTAGTTGTGCATGTTAGTATAAGAATTATAAAAATCTGTTTCCTTTGCAGATGTTAGAGTTGGTCCATCTCAGATTTTTTTTCTGCCCCCTCTCCCCTCCCCTCCGTCCGCGGCTATATAGGTAGGCACCCGACCCACTGAGCCTCATTCCGGACGACGAGCAAACATCTCACTACTAAAGAGCCCAGAACTACGGGCTTTGGGAAGGTTGTACCTCCAGAGGTACTCTGCCTTTTGCTCACCACTGTTGCAAATGCTTAGTTTTTAAGATATACTAGACGACCCATGACCCGTTGGGTCGTCATGACGATCGTCTTTGCTTTCATTCTAAAGCAGGTGTTATTAAGCTGGTTATAAACCACATGCTTTCGGCCGTCTTCTCCTGCCAGTCAAGGAGATGCCCGTACGGCTCACCATCAACAGATTCTTTGCTTCACTAACAAATATTCAACACGCAGTCTGTGAGCAAATTCAATTTATATGTTACGTGTTCCAGTTGTATTTTCCCGAGCAATTTTGAAATTATTTTGCCCGTTTTTGCAACCGAGTGGCTGTTTCCACGTCCGTATCACAGATACAGTAAACTCTCTATATAACGGAAACCTCGGGGGAGCCTCAGAAATTTTTCATCCGTTATAAGGAGATTTCCGGTTTATAAAGAGATCCCTATATAACAGACTTTTATAGCTATACACCGGAGCATTCCGTTGTATAGAGATTCGTCCAGAAGCCGACATATGTATGGTCTAAAATAACAATGTTTAAGAGTGATTCCGGAGTGCAGTAGCTACCTATCGTAAATTACAGTACGTACAGTACAGAACATATATGTATGCAATAATGAATTGCGTATGTACAGTATTTATTGTAATATAAAAAGTACATACCTACATACAGTACGTTTGCAACAAAAGTACAGAAATGTTTTTTATATGTAGCTTGGTGCTTCTTTTCCTACTAAGAATACGGTTCCCTAAGAATCAACCAATTTCTTATAAGTTACATACAGAACATATTATACATGCATACTGTACTTACCATTTGCTGTGTTGAAGAAGCTTGCTCTCCCTTCCTCTCCTGTGTAACTATGTACTGTATGTAGCTACAACTAACACTACTGTATGTAGTAGGTATGGTACCGGTATGTATTTGTATGGATGTAAGTACATACATACTGTACATAATATACAGTACATATAGATATTGTACGGTATGTACAGTACTTTGTACGTACGGTACTGTACTACAAATTTCAACCAAAAATTTCCACTCAAACACAATGCACAACATACTGTTTACAGTGCACACGGTTCACAGAAATGAACAAATCACAACTGCCATGATAGGTACAGTATTAGCACTGGAAAAAACGAAACACACATAGTAAATGTATCAAATCAACACAGTATAACTGACAATACTGTATATTAAATATGATGCAGTATAGCTAAAACACACCTACTGCAATTAATAAGTAATGTATGTACTGTATATGCTGACGATCTAAGTATGAGAACCGCACAGAGAGAAAGACACGCCGCAACTGGCAGATGCTCTGCACTGTGTACAGAATATTTTGGCGTCATTTCTACGGAGTGGAAATTAGCACGGAAAAACTGGTTAATTCAAGTTTTTCGGCCGCTGTGCGAAGAGGCTGCTCTCCAGACAGTGAGCACTACTTGGAAGCAAACAATGACTCATCAACACTGCTGTCGCTTCCGCATCCCTCTCTCTTTGCAACGGACGTTCTCTTTTTATAACGGATTCATCTGGATGGATAGAGAATAGTCCGGTAAGATCCGTGACCCCTCTCTCTATACAGGACTTTCTCTTTTTATGCTGGACGATTCCGGTATATAAAGAGTAGTCCGGTAGGGCCATGAAATCCTCCGTTATATAGAGAGTTTACGTACAATCGAATTAAAGAGCTAATCCATGGAACTTGAAGTATTGGGGGCTGTGCCCTAGTCCCTTGAAATTTTTCCCATCCAAAAGCAAAGAAGCTATGCCAGATAGGCCCCAGGCCCTACCCTAGTCCATTGAATTTCTTCGTATCTAAAAGTGAAGAAGATGTGTCAAACAAGATCACAAGATCCCAAATAAACAAGACACATGTAAATAAATAAACAAGCAAGACCGGTTCACAGACTTTTAGTATAATATAGATGACTTTGAAGTTCCCATTGTTTTTCTACAGGCCCTAGCTAACTAAAGAGAAAATACCGGGCAATCCCATATAGGCTAAGTGAAATTGGGGTTAAGTAAAGTTAAGTTAGGTAAGGTTAGGTCAGATTAGATTAGGTAAGATTAGGTTAGATGGTTGGGTTAGGTTAGTTAAGGTTAGGTTCGTTTTAAGTTGCTAGCAAGCTTGTATTGACATCAGCTATTTTCTCCTCTAGGAAAACAATTGGAACTTCAAAGTCCAATATCTCAAAAACTAACAAAGCACTTGCAACAGAAACAACATATGTAGTAGTGTATTCCAGGGCGGAGATGGTTGTTGAAATACCGGGGCTGAGATGGCGAACAGCAAAAAAAATAGAGGAAAAAGGCATGGATAGAGCTGAGCTATATACCATATGAAAGCCTATAATGTTGTCTAATAACCAGCTAAGTATCAAAACTCTAGCATGTTTTTAAGTATTTTTAAAATTTTTTAATTGAGACACTGTGAAAAAAACACCCCACGAAAATTCATTTTCCTGACACCCCGTTTTTTTCAATTTGTGATTACTCAAATTCTAATGATGCTGGAATAGCAAAACTTTGGCTGTTGGTAGCTGGTATATGTGTGTTTATTTCCTGTGTATATAGACTCTTTACCCACTTCATGTACGTATGGGAGTACATACATTGTTCGCCATGTCCACCCCGGGATGTGATCGTATCAAGGGGTGGACATGGCAAACGTAGAAGCTCTGTATTTACGGTTATTGCATTGGCTGAACCTAACACTTTAGTGCATATAACATTGTTAAGGATAGGTAACCCTTTATAGATGCATGTTATAAACATTACCTCTATTTCTCATCATATGAAAGACAATCTACTTTTCTCTGATGAGAGCGCACCATTATGGCTAGTTAGCTACGACTCTCAGTCAAACATCTCTCTGAAATAGCTATGAAACATTAATAACCTGCATCTTTACAGGGTTATGTGTAACAAACAATGTTATGATCGTAAAATATGGTGTTCTGCCAATGAAATACTTGTAAGCATAAATACAGAGCCTTTACGTTCATCATTTTGACCCTGTGTTACGATCACAATCAGGGGTGAAATAGCAAACAATGCTTGGGCTACCAGTTGTACATGAACTGGGGTATAATACTTGTGCTACCGTTTGCATATGAATTGGGGTAAAGAGTCAAGATACACATAAAATGAACATTCATTTACCAGCTACCAACACTCCTACTTTCGCTATTCTAGCATCATTAGAAATTGAGAAATCACAAATTGTAAATAGGTTTTAATGAAAAGGACTGTTCATAGTGTTTTGTTTCATAGGGTCGTGATCAAATAGTTCTTAAAATACTTAGAAACATGCTACAGTTTTGAAACACAGTTGGTTATTAGACTAAATTATAGGCTTTTATATGGTATATAGTTCAGCTCTGTCCATGCCCTATTTCCTGCTTTTTGGCGGTTCGCTATTTCCGCCCTTTCTGTTCGCCATTTCCAACCCGATCCGTGGGGATCCAAAATCTTGGTTTTTAGCATGTGAGTACTAAACTGTACAAGGTACAATGTTTATTTTTATAGGGCAGTTAGGTGCATGTTAGGGATGTATTCATGTGACATTGCAGCCAAATTGTACAGTAAGTAGGGTAGAGGCGTTAGTCTATGATCAATTTTTGCAAGAAAAAAAATTTCCGCGCCTTATAGTTCCCATAAAAATGGTGATAACTCAGCATTGTTATACAGTAAACTATATAACGGACTCCTTACATAACGGACTCTTTTTATAACGGATGATTTCATGGCACTACCGGACGACTCTTTATATACCGGAATCGTCCGGTATAAAAAGAGAAAGTCCGCTGTAGAGAGAGGGGTCCCGGACCTTACCGGACGTTCTCTTTTTATACCGGACGAATCCGTTATAAAAAGAGAACGTCCGTTGCAAAGAGAGAGGGACGCGGAAGCGACAGCAGTGTTGATGAGTCATT
>LQNS02278177.1:861502-875736 GCA_001587735.2 Parhyale hawaiensis | reverse complement strand
TCCTCCTGTCATGGAGAAGCCTCGGCTATGCGAGTCTAAGTGCTACCGACAGAGGTACTCTGCTACGCTTCACCACTGCAAAAGTGTTCATTGGAACATTCAATCTATTTTGAATTTTGATCGGAGACTAACGACATGCATGTTTTTTGCCTGCAATGTCCGATCACCCTCCCCCCTCGTAGGGGATGCTAAGTGGACTCATGAAAAAATTACCATCAGCTAGTCCAATATGTGTACTACGATGTCAAACACTGATATGGCGACTTCAGTGCAAGAAAACCCCTCAAAAAAATTGTTTCCCGAGAGTGGTAGTTTTCATACTACCAAAAAATAGGCACATTTTCATGCAATTTTCCCATTTAAAAAATTCCTAAACTTTGAGTTTGGGGAATTGAAATTTACGACTTGCAGGACATATTAAGTATTTCTTTGGCTACAATTTGAGCCCTAACTGATCTTCCTAGCATCAATGGTTCGTCTTGCAGAAGTTTTTTAATGGAGGGGTGTAAACGTGATCGGAGACTAAGCTGGTGATCGGAGACTAACGCCTCTACCCTAATGAAGAGAGTGTGGTACTGAAGTGCGAATAGGTGCGGTCTTGCGTTTGGAAGAGGGCATGGCAGAGGGAGCTATGGTTAGATTTAAGATCTGTCTGGGGAGGGTCTGGGGGAGCTGGGAAGGGGGGGGNGGGCTCTTTTGGATAGCTGAATGCGAGCGTATTCACTACTCGGCTCATACTAAAGCCCTAACAAGTGCTGTTAGACTCCCAGTCGAAGTCAAAGCATTTGAATTTGACGAGAATTCCTGAACTAAGTATGGTCTGGAACCGTGGCTTCACTTTATCTTTCTCATTGAACTAAATTTTTTTCTTTCATTGTTAGTAATGGAATCAATATTTTTATTATCTTCATTTTTTGCAGAAGTTGTAATGGCTGAAGATTCGCTTGACTTGACCACTGCATCTGGCAGCACTCATTCTCTACAACATGAAGAGAAAGATTCAGATTCCAGTTCCACAGAAGATGATGATGCAAACTCAACTGAGGAGAATGATGATTTCAAAGAAAAGATTGTTGCACTGAAAAATAATGTAAGATATCCATATCTTTATGTTAGTAGACATTTGAACTACTAGTTGGGTAGTTTACCTATCATTTAACTTTAACCTGCATACAATTTCTTTTCTTGTCTTGAGTAGTTATATTAATTGGGTCAATTTAAGACAATTAACAAGAACGTTTTCGTCTCAAATACTTAGTTTTTGAGACATTTGACTTTGAAGTTCCCACTGTTTTTCTCTGTGAGTAGGCTAAATATCACAGGTTAGGTTAGATTGGGTTTGGTAGGTTAGGATAGGTTGCTATTTTCCTATGGAAACTTCAAGGTCAAACATCTTAAAAGCTAATCATTTCTGACACAAAGTACACAACTGTAAATTGTCTTAAATTGTCACAGTTAATATATTCCAGGCAAGAAAAACAACAAAAATCATGTGTGAGCCAGAGGAAAAATTTACCACTAGTTGACGTAGCTACCAGTTCCTGCAGTAGGTACTGTCATAAGAAAGTGTATAGACTAACTATTAACATGTTAACCGCAAATTAGGCCACATGGTGTATATGGCTCGCTAATTAAATTTTGATTATACAGCAGCTATAGCTAGTACATTAATTCTAACATAGAAATACATCCTGCGAGACACTTCATGGTTAGACATGACACTCAGATGTGATACAAAGGAAAAAGGTTTGAAAAGTGATACAGGGACATTTTTAGATTAAAATTATTACACACAGACTAATATCTTAGTATGCTTTAAAGAGTTTGAAAAAGTACCTTATGCTAAGGTTTGTCTTCATTATTTTTTGTCACCCTGTACAGGCTAAGTTTAGGATGCATGAAAAAATACACTACCTAGTTTACAAATTCCCACATCCATGGGCTAGCACGAAGGTTCTGGGATATTTTGTTCCATCTGTATTTTATTGTGACATTGTACATTGGGATTTTTTTTTAAAAAGCTGTGGGGCACATTCTCCCAATGGTAGTGAAAGGGTTAACTCCCTTTTTTGAGGGTCTGGATAATTAGAGTGCTTCAACAAACTATAATTGTTTTGGTCCTCGTTAGCAACAACACAGTTGGGAGCTTCTAGTGTCTAGTGGAGTGACCTCTCTAAAATCTAATAAGCTATGCCCTATTTAGTTGCCGAAGCTGGAGAACAGGAGTTTGTAAGGGTAGTGTTTTGGTTATTTTCTCTTGCTGGAGTATAACCCTTCTGGATAGCTACCTAGTAGGGAGGTTACCATACTAGACCCTCTTAGCTTGTTGGCTGCCGATCAAATTTTGTCTATACGGTGAGGAAACCTTTTGTGGTTTAAACCAACAGAAGGAAATGAGGTACAGAGGATGTTTTATCAACCTCTGAATCATGAATGAGTCTAGTCTATTATTTTGACTGTAATCTGGGCTTAGCTGTTTCCTGTTTTGGCTCTTGAAAAAAAGGGGTAAATTGAACCTCCGACGCAACTTACAGCGAGAGGTCTTGTGTTCCAATGGAATGGATTACTAGAGGTACAGACGTCTATAGGACTTGATTAGCTACCGCGGTAATTCCAAGTCATAGTTTTGGACCCGAATCACAGAGTAGACTGTCTCCCTAGGGTAGAGTAGGCCGTTCCTTAGCTTGAGTATCATTGGAGTGTTTCCAGCTGTTAGGGTAGCAGGTAGCTATATCTGCAGTGTGAAGGCGACAGTGTTTCCCTTGAGAAAAAAAAAAAAAAAAACAGGGCAAAGAGATAGAGCCTCACAGCCTAGTATGCAACTAATGGCAGGAGGTCTTGATTTCCAGAGGTACGGTAGGTAATGAATCAATAGATTGTTCAGGTATCTTGTAATTCCCGTTCCTGGGTTGAAACTGAATGACAGTAATGCCCCAGGGGGCTCGTGTATGTTACCTTAGCCATTAGCTAGGCCTTCGAGACGTCTTTCTTTTGTGCTCATTTTGCTTCCTTCATGATTTCATACTCGTACTTGCTCATGCTTTATTCTGTTCTTCCTCTTCTTTCCCGACTTGCTGTTCCCATGCGCATTGATCCTGTGTGGGAAACTGGGAACACCTTCGTGCATGGGCTCCCCATATTTCTATCGACACACTATATGTCCCTTGTTCTTTCCCCTGTGATGTCATCCCACTCGGAAATGGAGGCTTAAACTTTCTGACTATAACATAATGACAGTAATGTGGTCTCTCCAATAGTCTCCATAGTTCATTAGTTAGGGTTTCACGTGGAGTGCTCCAGGTATCTAGTTGTTGGATTTCTGCTGTAGAAGAAGAAGTACTTATAAAAAGCTCAGATTAAACTCTGTGAGAGCTTAGGAAGCTTCAACGCAGTGCAACCTTCCCTCTGCAGATCAATAAAAGGGAGGTTATGCACAGACTGAAAACAAGAATTTTTCTGAAGTTGAGGCGGATTTATAGAGAAATTCAGCAAATAAGCCGAGATTAAATCATTGTAGTCGAAGTTACAGAGATGCAGAACCAAAATATTGACAAGAACCTAAGCCTCTTGGGAAATACAGATGTTGGCCTAAGAGCTAGCTAATTGGTATTCTGCTGGAAGCTTACCACTGCAAAAAGATGCATTGGGCGTTCTAGTTTTGTTTAAGGCTCGGTTGTATGTCTGTCTCTTTGTCTGTCCACCCAAAAAGAGGCAGCAGGAGTTGAACCATCATCACAATCTTATTTAGGCAGTCAGGTGGGTTGACTGAGATGTGGAAAATGCCCCAAAATTAGTTAGCTTGCTATCAAAGATGACGGCGTTGTAGCTATTTGCAACTCCCTTGCATTTCCCTCAAGCACGTCCCCTTGGACTACTTCTGTTCTCAGTTTACATCAATGATGTTGATCTTAAAATCCGTAGTAAAATCATTTAATTTGCAGATGATACAAAACTATGTCATCCTGCCACGAAAAGAGCCGAGCTCCAACAAGACCTTGACCACCTCATGGAATGGAGCACACCGTGGCTGATGAGCTTTAATGTCGACAAATGCTCAGTAATGCACGTAGGGCTTGTGAACCTTTCAACTCCATTGAAACTAGAATACTCTGAGAGCTTATACCTCCGCCAAGCGAGGCAACGGTAGCAAAAAATTCAAATTGGCTCTGACACCATGATTTTCTTTGTATCAACTCCAAAATCTGATCATCCTTGCCTTTTGATAGTAATAACAGCTTGTGCAATTTTCTTCAAGATCTGCTCATAACTTTTTGAGTTAGCTATACTGCTAACAAACGCTGTGACAAATATGAGTCAAACATACGAACAAACAAACCGATCTGCACTAAAATTCAATCATTTATGTCTTTCAACATTACTAACAACCCCTATAAATTTTGTAAAGATCCACTCATTATTTTTTGAGTAATTGTGCTAACAAGCATAAAATTAAAAACAGTGCCAAACGAACGAACAGATCATTACCAAAATTTGGTCATTTGCTCTTTGTTATATACCTAACAACTCATGTTAATTTCATAAAATCCATTAATAACTTTTTGCATTATAGCATTGAGAAAAATGAGGCAAACACACAAACGGATGGACGGATCTTCACCAAAAGTTAACCATTTGTTCCTTTCCTCCTAACATACCCAGCAATCTCTGTGAATTTCGTCCAAATCGGTTCAGAACTTTTTTGAGTCATCTAGGTGACAGACAGACAAACAAAGAGACAAACTCGACGAAAACATAACCTCCTTGGCGGAAGTAATGAATGGGACAGAATTGGCTCCTATCACCCAACAACGTGACTTGGGAATCACTATTAGCTAGTAACAAACAAACTACAACACAGTCAGCAAGTTGACATGAGTGTGAAAAATGCAAGCAGAGTACTGGGATTCATCACCAGAAATTTTGAATACAAGTCCAAGGACATCATTGTTCCCCCATGCAAGGCATTAGTGCGGCAACACTTAGAAGTTGCTGTTCAATTCTGGTCGCCACATCTGTGCAAAGATATCGGTAGCATGGAAAGAGTCCAACGCAGAGCAACGAAATTGATACCTCAGCTGCGAAACAAGCCGTATGAATGTCGCCTAAAGGTACTGGGTCTGATTTCTCTCGAGCAAAGACGACTCAGGGGGCAACTAATAGAAACATTCAAGTATTTCAATTGCTTCAACGACGTACCTACAACGGGACTCTTTTAAAAAGACCTCAATGATCGCTTGTGAAACAACGTTCAAAAACTCAAGCACAAAGCTCGAAGAACGACCTTAAGTCAGCAGTTCTTTCCGTATTTCATAGTCAGCATTTGGAATAGACTCCCTTCTGACGTAGTTAGTTCGGAATCAGTCAACGCTTTTAAAAATTCTCTTGACAGACATTGGGAGAGACATCCCCCACAGCTTAGGATTCCTCCTCTAGGAGTCGCACACTCTTAACAGCCAAAGCCTCCGAGGCTTCTTAAATCCATTTTCTTCACCCTTCCGCTCCAAATGCACTGTTTGACTTCTTTTACTCCGCTTATCAGCGGCTATTGATCATGATCGAGTGCATTCATGATCATCTCTTTAGCTGAGACTCTTCTCCCTCCTCTTTTGTTTTCTTCTTTTTTCCCCAGTCTTTTATATCTTACTAATATAATGGCAATAGCTCATAGAGGGCCTGGCGTAAGTTTCGGTGTCTCTTTGAGAATGAGCCTGTTGGTTCGTCTACTGCCGCCTATGTAATCTAATCTTATGCTTCAGTTTTTGACCGTTGTTTCGCAAACGATCATTATGGTCTCTTTCAAAGAGTCCCGTTGTAGGTACGTCGTTGCAGCCATTCAAATACTTGAATGTTTCTATTAGTTGCTCCCTGAGTCCTCTTTGCTCCAGAGAGATCAGACCCGGTTCCTTTAGGCGACATTCAAGCGGCTTGTTTCCCAGCTGAGGTATAAATTTCGTTGCTCTACCTTGAACTCTTTCCATGTTATTGATATCTTTACACAGATGTGGCGACCAAAATTGAACAGCAAATTTTAAGTGTGGCTGCACTAACTCCTCGTAGAAGGGAATGATGATGTCCTTGAACTTCTATTCAAAATTTGGGGTGATGAATCACAGTACTCTGCTTGCCATTTACCCACTTTTGTCAGCTTGCTGACTGTGTTGTAGTTTTTTTGTAGTGATTCCTAAGTCACGTTGTTGGGTGACAGCAGCCAATTCCGTTTTGTTCACTTTCAATGGAGCTGAAGGGTTCACCAGTCTATGTGCATTACTGAGCATTTGTCGACATTAAAGTTCATCTGCCACGTTGTGCAACATTCCATGAGGTAGTCAAAGTCTTGTTGGAGCTCGTTTTTTTTTGTGGCAGGATGACATAGTTTAGTATCATCCGCAAATTTACCGTTTTACTACGGATATTAAGATCCAGATCATTGATGTAAATTGAGAACAAAAGTGGGCCAAACACGCAACCTTGTGGAACTCCTGATGATACCTGCGTCCAGTCGCTTGTCTCTCCTTCAAGCTTCACTCACTGCTGCTGACCCGTAAGTCGTGCCCCGATCTATCGTAAATAGTCTTCCTGGATCCCATGGGCTTCTAATTTTTTTTTCATTAGCCGTTGATGGGGGGACTTTATCAAGAGCCTTTTGAAATTCTATATATAGTATAGTAGAATTTTCGTAGTATTTTTGTTGCTCAGAGCTGCCTCCTGCGATAGTTACCCTCTGAACAATTGAAAATGTGGTGTGGGAAGTCTGTGCTCTCGCTCCCTTCTGATTCAAACAAAAACCAACCGTATCTTCATGTGTGTGAAGCTCTGGCACTCCTGTCAGCTTAAGATTGGAGCAGAGCCTACTCTTTTGCAGGGTCATTGTGCACTGCCGCAAGGAACTATCGAGACGGCCACTACCAGCCTTTTATTGAGGTTGCAAAATTAGTGGTATGGGCATTTAGCTACTTACCGGTACCAAGAGACTGATCTGGAAATGCTGTGTTTCAGCTTTCAGCCACCTTCAAAGGCTGAAACTTATGCCAGAATTGGCTCAGATTAGCTCGTTGTTTCGATTGCTAATAGGAGAAGTACCGTACAGTAACCCCTTAGATTTACTTAAGGCGTTACTGCACTAGGCATATTAGGCTAGGGCCCCATTGAAGCAACAAGCGACGTCAGATGCATGAAATTTATTGCATGAAAAAACGTAACGTCGGGTACAGCAATCTACTATCTCTACCGTCGCAACCAAATCGCGCGACACTGTGTGCATTGCTGTCAGTCACAGGCACCATGTCTCTTGCACATATCTAGCATGTTGCAATGATATTTTTGCAGTGATGAACGTAGGCAGAGTACCTCTGTCGGGTTGCACTGAATCTCGAGGCATCGGCACGATGACCGGCAGACTCCCATCCAGGAGGGTGTTCCGAGTCACCACACTCAACGTTAACAAAAATACTCTGGAGAGTATTTTTTTTTTATACGTACTCAAAATCCTGAAGTTCTGCTCTGGTATAGGTATAAGCTCAGTACTGATCCAATTCCAAGTCTTGAGCCCTTACAGGTATAGGTGGTGGGACTTGAAAAAATTTCTAAGTCCTGTACCGTAAGGTAATAATAAGATCCAAAGTTCGTTCCCTGATGGGTGGAAGACATAATTTTGGATTTTTTTTCTTTTGGAGATGACGTTATATGCCGGCAGGTCTGCCTCTATATAAGCCCTGGTCTCGCTAGGCTCTTCACTATAATTGCGAGCCAATGTTTCCTTAGAACAAAATCACAAAACGAATGGGCTTTGGGCTCTGATAGACTCCAGAAGTACTCTGCCTACGTTCACCAATGCAAAAATATCATTGCAATATTCTGGATATTTGCAGTTGCTCTCTCCGGCTGAGTACTGCTGTCGGACAGCCCGAGCTACCCACGGCAAAGCAGGGAGGGGGTTTTGTGATTCCGTGGACTGGGAGACTGGACTGGGAGCTCAAAATAGGTTAAACACATCAATCGAAGTAAACCAGAGCTCAAGGAACCCCATCCAGTTCGAAGGCAAGGGAGAACTCCCCTTGGAGATGAAGCTGGTCCCTTAAAAACTCCACTGGTTTCTCCTCTGGCCGTAGAATAGAGGAGTCTGAGACCCGCAAAGGTCTCCTTACCCCTGAATCACTTGCTTTACTGGCGACTAAGCACGTTCAATTGGCTTAAAATCCTCAGGAAACGGAGACTATAGTTGAGCTAACCTTAAAAGGCCTGCGAACTGGAAAGGGGTTCCCGAAGGTGAGATTATGGCTACTAGAGGAAAACAAGGAAAATTTTCCCTGCTGATGCACACTCCCAAACTCCAAAGAAAACAACCGTGCCACGAATTTTTGGGACTCAGCCTAATCTAGGCGGGTAAGGACGAAGTTATACTTAGATTCAAGGGCCCATATAATCGCAAATGCTTCTTCTAATACCAGGAGGTGAGCTAACCCGAAGACGCTGCTATTAACGGTAGTAGTATCTTAAGGCTCTCCGGGCCCCTTAGTCGCAAGAGTGGCAGCTTTGCGGGACAGTAGGTAGTAGACTTCAGTGTAGAGGACTACTCGGCCTCCGCCCACAACCGGGTTGCAAGCAAATTAGAGGCCTCAACATGCCTCTAACTGTAGCCGTGCATCCAAAAAGAGCTCATCCAATCTGACAAGCCTAAAACTAATTAGGCTTTGGCTCGCTTCAGTCCTCTGGTCTTACCAGGGACCCTGCTACATCATCCGTCGTCGTACTCTAGGTTAAAACCTCTAAGCTTGATGACAAACATTCTAATAAGGAGACCGTAGATAGCTAATCCTCTGTAGAAATTGTGAAGCCGCTGAGCGCAAACTTTGTAGCACTGTATCCTATTGATCCACTTCTGAAGACTCTTCTCGTAGTCTGACAGATGTAGCCTCTGGAGGCTAACCCTAACTTAGCAGAACGTAGGCCCCTTCCGGTTCTCGGAATGGCCCCCAAGCGAATAACTTCCTCCTAGGATCACGGAGGAGATCCTGCACGAACATAGTAAGTCTTACCCTTGTAAGGAAAACTCCGGATTCTGACCAATTCCACTCCTGTGTCTCTAAAGGTAAAAGGTAAGTCCATACTGCGTTCCATCTGGGACCAACGCTTGCACTGGTATCTGCTGCAGATTATATTATAATTTGTAGAATAGATAAATAGCCAAGCACAATTCGGCGATGTGATAGAGACGGTTGTTTCAAGCCTGAAAAGAGGTCTTCTGTTATTTAAAGTTAGCACTATATTTCAAAGCTGGAGATGAAGGACTGTAAGGGCCCTGGAAGGTCGAAGATATCCGAGATGTGCTTCAGATGTAGCCCAACAGGCTCTCGAGATTTATCCTGCTGCAGTTGTCCCCGATCGTCTAGAGCTCTGTCGCTAGTGGCGGAAGACTCCCGTTCACTGGACACAAGGAAAACGTCTGGCAGCCATCTGGAGGATATGTTCTAACTTGAGAGATAAAATTAAGAGACATCTCGTCAAACTAAAAGACAATGGCCTAATTAGGCTGTCTGGATTCATTCGTCTGGGCCTAGGTACCAGCTAGGCTCATCAGAAGTTCCCAGCTGCGATCTCAAACAGCTTGTCGCATCCAGCAGTCCTACACAGATCTCAAAGATAGTCAACGTTGACAAATACTTCCATAATCTGGCTATTTATGTCGTAGTGCTCAGCGATTAATTCATTACAAACGATAATCAGCGTGACCACGCCGAACAAAACCCCCTGAGAGGTTATCAACAATGCCAAAAAGTCGGAATGTTATACTTCCGGGGCTACTATGCCCAACTGAAACTAAGGCTCTCGTCCAGATTTAGGAGTCTGGACCCTAAAGCCCTTCCTAGCTCCTGCTCGGGAAGGCTCTTTCACCTCACCCGGTAGCAAACTGTCGGTTCTATTGTAGAGCTAGGTCTAAAACGGCTGGAGAAAACCCAGGACTCAAGGTATTGCTCGCACATCTTGTAGGCATCTCTGTAAAATAAGTAAAATGGCTGAACTAAAGCTTAGCCTAGTTGAGCTGGTCTACGATCTTATCTCACCTAGCTCCTCCAAACTCTACTAGGAGGGTACCTGGCTGACCAGTGGACTGCCGGTGCTCGGTCAGGACAATTTCCTAGTAAACGATCGTCTCAGAGACAAAAGGTAAGGCTACTTAATTTCCTATCCGATCTTACTCCCTCAATGAAGCTGGGGCCTCAGGAGACTAGGCTCCTCTCAGCCGGGAACCCGTTGGCTGATCTGATTCCTTATGGGATTTTATTCGTTTAGGCGATAAATCCACTCCAAGCTCGAGAAGGAAAATAGGTACTATAGCGCAAGAGGACCAAACGGGGCGTCGGACTAATGCTCTAGATGGTAGTCCTCGAGCTCGAGGAGCTAAGGGAAGAGCCGAGCAATCAAGAAAGGGACAAGGTAAACGACTACTGACTTCTCAAAGTCCCAGGAGCGAAGTTCAATTAGACGCGAGATGATTTAGAAGATACCTCCGCACAACCTAATCTCATCAAAGTATCGTACCGGCGGCTGACAGCAAGCTAACGGACACCTGCCTACTACCTAGGCACTTCTGTCGGTTCAACGCAGAACTTGAACGTGAGCGCAGGACCCAGTCCACGAGGGGACACATACAACGCACCGAGCCTAAACAACCGCGTACGAGAGGGTAAACTAGAATCGCCCAGGTGCCATGCTCGTTCTTACACACTAGATTCTAGACCATTGTACAAAAGTCTAAATTCAATACTCTTACCGGAAGTCCTTATCGTAGAGCAAGGAGACGAGTAAGCCAAGTCCGGAGGTGCGAAAGTCACTTAGGAAGAAAACTTGCGTCGACAATACCTGCCTCTTTTAGCGTCTCTATTTACGCCAGAGGTATAGTACAACAGCTGACCAGCTCCTCTAATAATAACATCGGTACATAAGACATCATAAGTAGGCGGGGACTAAATCAAGGCCAAACTGAAGAATCCACTCTTAAAGAACAAGCAACTGGACTAAGCGATGCTCCAGGCCCTAAAAGGATTCACTAGCGTAGTTGAAGCCACAGGAGGTCACTCATGACCAAGAAGAAACTCAGGAATCACTAAGGCAAGTCTCAACTGTGACTAAACCAATCAGGCCTTCTACCCCGCCCTAAAATGAAACACTTCACAAAATGAATTATTAAGTCCATAATTGGACTCCCAAGAAGTTAATAAAGTACTGAAGTGTCTAGGCACCGAACTCAATAGAGCAGACTTCTGCCAAGTTGGAAGGCAGGAGAGGAGCTGGAGCTGCTGTCACAATCACTGCAATTCAATTATAGTAAAGCGCCTAAGGAGACCAGGGCTTATATAGAGGTAGACCTGCCGGTCTGTGACGTCATCTCCGAAAGAAAAAAAATCCAAAGGTCTGTCTTCTACCCATCAGGTAAAGAATTTGGAAGTTTGACTAAGGCCTGCTCATATCACCTTACGTTACGGGACTTAGAAATTTTTCTAAGTCCCGCAGATATATATATATACCTATACCAGAGCCGGACTTCATAATTATGACTAAGTGTAAAACAAATACTCTCCAGAGTGTGGTGACTCTGAACACCCTCCTGGATGGGAGTCTGCCGCCCATCGTGCCGATGCCTCGAGTCTCAGTGCTGTCTGGCAGAGGTACTCTGCCGTAGTAAGCCACTGCAAAAATCGTATTGCATCGTTTGTTGTGTCGGTGGGGCCCAGGCCTTGTCCCTCAATATTCCCTTCGATGCTCAGTCATGCTGCAGTCGTAAAAGTATGTGTACAGCTCTGAAGCGAGGTCCTGTTGTTACCATATTCTACATGTGCTTGTGTGTTTAATGCTGCCTTGAGTGATCAAAAGATACTGTACTGTTATCGCTTCCTCACAGTTGCCAGAATCACTATCTACAATGGTCAGCAGTGGCCACAATCGCCGAAATCTGTCACAATGACCGAAATTGGGTTCAAAGACCAAAATGGCAACAACAATCCAATTGCCCATTTTGTATGGGTGTGCCCTGGAACTGACATTTGAGAATATTTTCATCTGCTTTATGAAAAAATCTGGCTCGATAGTTGTCCTGCTGAATTTAAGCTAATTCTCCGCCACATCCACCACCATTACCACATTGCTTTTTAGCCATTGCTGTATCCACCATTATCATCATTACTACCTCCATCACAGCTCACTACCTGGCCCCGCTTCTATGATGGACACGTTGAGCTTATCCAGCTGCTCCGCAAGACTGGCGAGCTGCTAGAGGCCAGGGAAGCAAGAGAGCACATGAACAAGTACTACCCTCTGTCTGCAGGTATGGACCATTCTCTTAAATTCTCTCGCCATAGCCTCTGCTGATCATAATGCTGCTCATGTAGCTATGATGTGGGTCTTGCTTGACGCTCTCCTCATGGCATAAATTGGTGTACCTAGCAGGATTGCGGAGCTGCATGAGTCGCGTCAGACTCTGATTCCCGCTCTGCAACTCTGGTACCCCGCCATCAAAATGATAGCAAAGCATATGCTACGTGTGATTGCTAGTTACTTGACTGCCAAGGATGCATTGTATCGGCCTGTTATTTCCAATTACTCGTAAATTATTAAAAGACGAGTTATTTCTTGGCTAGAGAAGCAATATTTTCCTCTTACCTTTGCTACCAAATGAATTTAAATAATTGGTGACTAGAGGAAGATAAGTATTGGGGCATCTTTCTTTCGTACCCACTTTGCTTCGTTCCTTTTTCATTCTCCTACAGATGACACTATCTCCTGTTCTGTCTCTTTTCTCCGACTTGCTGTTCCCATCGTGTTAATCTTTCTTGCACGAGTTCCACGTTTTCTCAACGTATCTATAAACTAGTCTTTCTCCCTCTCTTTGGAGCACAGTGCATGCTATTGTTAGGGAGGCTTAAACTAGGAACATCATAACAGTGGTTCTGCAATTCTTGTCCATGAATTCCCCATGCTTTAGCCCTGCCCAAAATACGGATTGAATTGTTAGCAGTAGCTACTGTTGATGTACCTACTAGGTAGCTGCTTCCAGTATGACTGAAAGCCGATGCGTGAACAAACTGGTAAAGTAGAAGTACCTACGTCGCTTTCACGTGTTTTTTTTTTTTTTCATTACTTGCTTTTCGCATTGACGTTGTTTCCGCGCGAGAACACTGTCGTTCATGGGCTCCGCGATTGTCATGACATACGGTGCTATACCATGTCTCTTCTTTTCTTTACTTGCAACTGCTAATCGCGCTGGATTAGGAATGCTGAAACTAACTGATATGATAACAATAAATGCAAAACTGCAATGAGTAGGCTAGCTAATGCATACTTTGGAGAGATGCAATGCTATTTTCGAAACAATTTATTCAGCCCTAAAAAATCCGACAGAACGCATTCCTAGATGCTACAGATAGCGCAGTCAGTAATCCGTTCTTGTGGAGGAAATAATGCAAATCCGAGGCGCAGAGCAATTAAATTTAAAACAGTTGGTGTTGGGAAACTCACAGTATGCCAGGCCGCCCTGACTGCGTTGGAGTCGGTCACTTTTGGGGCCATGGAGTCAGAAACAGACTCGACCCCCAAGTCGGAGTCGGATTTCATCCATCTAACGCTGCAACTCTCTTGGCAAGTAGTGAATTATAACATTGTTTTGTGGAATGGTTGCGGATAGTTCATCATGACGTTGGTAGTTGCGCCGTTGTGGTTATTATTATTATTAAATCAAATTAGACTGGCGACGCAGGAACGGAGAAACTCCATGAGGTTAACAAACCCCCACGCAACCAGCCCAGCGGGTGGAGAAAACAAAAGAATAAAAAATCTTCTAGGCTTTAGTGTCTTATCGAGACACATGAGATCGTTTAAAGCCGCCAATACCAGCACCAGCAAAGACAGAGCCATCAAGACCATTCCAAACATCCGCACACGATGGAAAAAACGAACGGGAATACTGGCTGCCAATTAAGTAATAGGTGGCACCGACGTCTTCGTTTAACAAAAAATGTATGTAGATATATAAATGATGTTGCTGGGAATGTGGCTAATGTATTATTGCTAGCTATATGTTGAAATTCCTCCAAATTTACAATCCTCTATTTGGAGTAAAAATATATGCTTGTGACAAGCCAAGGGCGAAGGAACACGCCCTTTTTCTCACCAAAAGCGAACTTGACACCGTATAGGACTTAGCCCAGGGGATCATACTGCCTTTAACTCTTGATACCTGC
>LQNS02278177.1:817977-841345 GCA_001587735.2 Parhyale hawaiensis | reverse complement strand
CCCTGGCGGCGCACGAGCCTGTGGATAACCACGGGAATAATTCGGCGCGATATAGGCATTGTGCCACTGAAGCGCTAGTAAAACCTTTACTACTACTACTACTACTACTACTAATTTCATAATAATCCGTTCATAACTTTCAATAATGTTACTAAGAGTTAGCAGACAGACGAAGAGGCCAACGGGTTGATGGATCATTACCAAAATTTAATCATCTGTTTGTTGCTCGTGGCACGTCCAACAGTTCCTGTAAATTTAATGGAGATGCGCTTATAAGTTCTTGAGATAGACTATGTGCTTACGGACTAACAAATCCCGGCATAAACATAACCTCCTTAGTGCAGGCAATCTGTTTTCAAGAAACTCACGTGCCTCCCAACAACTTTGTTGTTAGAAGGCAGGTTATGAGTGATATTGGCTTGTTTGAAGAAGCTGTTGTTTGATTTCTTGTTTTAGGAGCTTTCGCTTGTGAAATTGGAGCTAGACCTGATAAGAGTGACGAATTAGGGCAAAATTTTGCATCGTGAGTGAAAGGTGGGGAAAAAGGGCGCGTTCCACTGCCTTCAGCACTAACATGGTATTTTGACTAGAGTCTCTGCCCAATTAGAAAGATTGATATTCATTTCCCTGTAAGCGCTGACAAAACTTCCAAATGCCTGAAAGTTACTTTACTTTCATGACCTTCCTAGGCCTAAAAGTTATAGCTATTAAACCAATCGTGTGCGCTGCTGCAGAGGTTGTGGAGTCGTGCCTGATGTCGCTGGCTGGGGAAGAGGACAAGGCGGTGGTGGCACACAGCAGCCGCATGTGGCTCTGCTACGTTGTCTTCCTGACGCGCCAGCTGCGCCTCACAGCAGCGAGGTGCCGTCCCCAGGGCACCGACGAAGCCTGCAACGCAAGTGTGGCGGAAGACTCGAGCACAGAGCGCTCCGAGCTGGCGTCTCGAGACTCTGCCACCGCCGCCACCAACACTGCAGCATCGGCTGCCCCACACAGTGACGGGTCCGTCACTGCCACCCCCGAAGAACCTGTTGAGAATCAGCTGGCTCGTGTGAGAGAGGCTTGCCGACGTGGAGTAGAAATGATACGTCAGCGTGAGTTGCTGTTCTTTCGCTCTTTTAAAGCTACGATTTTATATATATATATATATTTTTTTTTTAGGAGAAAGTAAGGCCGAGTTCTCAACAGGTTCACTCATCCACGCGTCCGAATGTTTAGTAGCGTCGTTGTCAGCGCAACTTTTTGTACGCCACAAAAAGTTATAAAAATATTGATCGTCAAATCAGTTTCCTGTGCAAGTATCACTAGACAAGTTACGGATATCTTTTCAAATTTGGAGTGAAATAAAAAAACTCAGAAACAGCGCGCTTTTCTACTGTTTCTAGAGCACAATAACCCATTCAGACGAGTGGATGAGCGAACGCGTTGATATGACTGACGTGTGAACTCGGCCTAAGGCTGGGTCCCCACAGAAAGCAACAAGCGACGCAATGCTATTTAATGCAGGGGCCACACTAGGCGTTCGTACGAGCAACGCGCAACTCACTCAGAAATCCTTGTTGTGTATCGGAACGACTGTAGGTGTCACACTAGCGACGGGAAGCTGCTCATCCGCCATACAAAGTCCCGTCCAGACTACCGCGCACATGTTCCGCAGAACTTCGTTGCTCATGCTCCTTGACCCAAAGAAGTTGCAGTTTTTGTCACTAATAATAACTTCTTTTACTTCTAGCATCGATACAACTAGAACTAAACAATCACTGTAAGTGCAGATACTACTTATAGCGTGCTACAGCTATGCACGTACTGCGGCTGCCAAGTGAGTTTAGGTTAACACTTTCATACTTTACTTGACCACGCGGCCGTGTTTTCGAGGGCGCGGCAATACATTCAATCCAATCAAATTAAACGACTGGCTTGAAGAGCAACTCCAAAAATGATTGATAAGTAAAGGTAACTCGATAATTTTCTGTTCCCCCAGAGGTAGTGTAAAGGGTTCGAACATTTATCAGCGAACATAAACACAACTGTGCCCACAAGACAAAACTGCGATAAAATATTAAACGTCAACTCAATATTCTCCACAAGTGTCGCTACTGTGGTGAAGTTCATATTTCTCGTCAAATTTACAGCGAAATAGAAATCAGAGATGCTTTAGAGCTTTTAAAATGTCTATAAAGAAACGAGAAAGCCTCATGGAACGTCTAATTTATTCGTTTTGCGGATGAACCTGCTTTGTTTGCAGCCTAAATCGCGCGGAAATATCTAACAAAATGGACGCTCGCGAAAACGCACAGCTGTGATTTGACGGCAGAAATTCGCAGCGATCTGCGAAAACACCACAATGTGGACAGATTTTTTATTTAATCTCTGTTTGTAGGATAAGTAACTAAAAAACACCTTTACAAATAACAAAAAAGGCGGTTTTAAAAAGCACTCAGAATCATACTGTCAATACAAATTCGATTTACGCGGCTCTACGACCAACTTGTTGCCCATAAAAAACCTCAAGCGACCTTTCGCCGCGTAGGCGCAACTTGTCTGTTCCCAGCAGCAATTTTGCTGTTCAAAGACGTACGAGCTGCGCGTCCTGACAGCAAGTTGCGAGGATGAATGCCTAGTGTGGCCCCTGCATTACGGGAGTCGTGTTGCAGCAATGCACGGGTGTCGCGAGGCATCGCAGTTGCGGCGGTGGGGGCAGCAGACTGCGGTACCCTCCGTTACATTTTGTCGTGCATCAAATTTGTCTCGTTTCACGTTGCTTGTCTCGCCGGTGGGGCCGTGGCCTTAACGGCCTTGCGACAAATGCTCCCTAGAGAACTTCGGCACTCATGCGGATGGTGTCAAATTGACTCCCTGTAATTTCCGTTAACTAAAGGCACATCATAATGGAGCGTTTTGAGCGAGAAAACACTTAATATAATAATAATGGAGCGTTTTAGACATTGCTCATCGTCAGCATTTAGAAGGCAGGAAACGCTTTGAGCTTCTTAATGATAACGCAGCAGGAGATTCAGATGGAATCACACAGTGAGTACAAATATTGCAGTTAAGTACCCTATCCGCCGTAATTACTTGACCCTGCACAAATTTTTTTTTCTCTTGTGTTTGTTTTGTATGTAGCGCTTAGAGGCGTAATGTAAATTTGGAGATGGTCGAATTAAAGCATTTTTTCTCAGTTCTTACAGACGCCAATCGCTAAGCTTCATTTCTAGCCAAATCAATTAGTTGGCTACCTGCTACATGCCAAGAGTGATGGTCGAAAATAGCGAATGCGGTTTTGTGCTGCTGGAGAGGTTTCTGAGCTTGGCGCAATTTACGCCAGCCTCACATGTATCTGGGCGTAACGGATGAATGGGTCAGACATTAATCACGTTGTATTATGTATTGGGCCAGGTAATGCTGATCAAGGAGGAATTTGATCTAGCTATATAGTACCTACCTGCTGTGTGTTTATTAATGTTAGTTGAGTGCCGTGTACTGCACGCTGCCATGCAATGTTTTGTATGATAGACAGATAGGTACCTACATTTCGCAAATTAGTCCTCAGCTATTGACTGCATTCATATTTGTTATGTGCGTCACTCAGTAACGCAGCATATGTGTGCCATGTCGTGGCACGTGGTACCTATTAGACTGTGATGGTTGCCAACGATATCCGTAGCTTTTTTGTTCAGATGTGTTTTATAGCTAAAGAATATAAGATAGATGAGAATAAGCAAACTAGTATCCTTGGAGCAGACAGCAGCACGTGTGACGCCAGTGACAGCGACGTGCCGCTGAGCCGCGTGCTGGCCGACTGTGAGGCAAAACTCGGCAACCTGGACGCTGCTCGCGCTCTCTGGAATGATGTCATGGCCCAGGCTGCCTACACTGGACGCTCCGACCTCTGGCTCGAGTTTATTGAGCTTGAAAGGTTTGTTGTACTTCACTTCTGTTGTGTTTGCACCTCAAGATTTCGATAAGATTAGAGCAGTATACGAACCAAGTGAGCCCTTTTCCAGAAAAGAGCTAATGCTTAAGCTTTGGTGTTTCTTAGCTATCTTGTAATCAAGATAGTGCAGCTTTTGCAGTGAATTGGCTAACGGAAAAGAGCAACAACTTTTTAGATTACCTGATATTACACGTAAACGTAGCAGAAGCAAAACAAAATAAATGTGGCTAATGCATAAGTGCCACGCGTTCGGCTCCAGCAGATTGGTTGTCACACTTATGAGACTGGATGTACAAGATGATGGAACCCAACGCTAGCTCTGGAAGGGGATTTGATTAAAGGGCTGATGTAAGGGCTGTCATCTCATATCTATTGAAACCATTACTGTTGTAGCAGAAAGTTGTTGCGTGTAAACAGGTACTTGAAAACAACACCCTTCTCAGTAACAGCACATAAACGGTGATTGCCATTTATACTGCAAATAAAAGCTGAAAATGTTAGCAATCAAGCACCGAAAGATTGACTTGTAATGATGGATTAAGGGAAGTGTGGAAAATGACCTGGTGTGGCGGGCATCAGTCAGTAGTCAATGTTGCTTTGGTGGCTGCTTGCTTGGAGCGGGCGGGAGCTGTGTGGTAATGAGCGACTGGCTGTTCGCGCCTGTGCTGTTGGTACGGCTTGCCTAGCCGTGTGAGTTGGTCAAGCGCGCTGCAGGTAACGATTACAAGAACCTCATTTCCCATTCGTCCTGAATGAGAAAGATCTAGTAGCAAATGAAGAGAAAGTGGTATGACGATGCAGAGGCAGAGTATGTATGTACAACTTTGTGCAGGTTAATTGCGTGTCTGGACGGCGTTGGAAAAGTCTAACTGAAGATGTACCCATATAACTCCATAGCACCAGGATTGGTTCAGGCAAGCTGTCTTTTAATTGAAACTGGGACGATTATTAGGGGTGAGTGACGATACTGTGGAGTCCTATGGGAAATATGTACGGTTCCGATAGTTGAGAGCAAACTCTGATCAATGTTGAGGTCTAGATGTTAGAAGATTTGTATTGGATTTGGGTAAGTGGTGTCCAATGGATGAAGCATCGGTTTGCAGAGAATCTCAGGTGCACGTCACATGTGTGTTAATGCCTTGATATGGCAAAAGTATGTGAGCGTCCAACTGTCCATGCGCCTGATGATGGCAGTAGAGTATGTGTGTGCCCGTGCGCCGAACCTGGAAAACTGTGACTGTCCATGCGCTTTACGTCAGACAACACCATTATGAAGCTGTCCAGGTAAGGGCGAGACTGTCCTTTGTATGCAGTAAAGAGGAGCTGACCGCCCAGAACCTCCACACCGTCGCTGTGATCGACTCGCGTGCCCCAGAAGCATGCACTTGGTGTTCTGAAGCAGCTCTAAAATTTCACTGTGCTTCTTTCCTTGAGAAATCTTCATGTAGCTTTATGATATCTCTACATGTTGATGTATTTTCCTTGCAGATGCTCTGGCTCGTCGTGTACATTTATATGCTTGGCGCAAGTGTTGTTCCCTAGGCTTGCTCTACAGTAGCGCCGTCCGGCGCATAGATGACCCCGCGGTCCAGGGATACTCCCGTTATTGCGATGTGGAGTGCATGTTGTGTTGGCGTCTAAGTGATTGCCAGGCTGGGCAGTGTTGCATAATGTGTGTCACTGTATGAGGTGCTGCATGACATGTCAGTGTCATGAAGTCCTATTCTATATAATAGGTAGGTCTATATGTATTAGCTAGCTAAGGGATGTGTAATAACTGCAGCGGAGTTTGGCAAGATGCGCTCTCTCCTCCCTGAAAAGTCGTGTTCCTCTGCTGCTGGAAATTGGTGGTGGTTGTCCAAAGACAGTGTCAGTGTTGTCTTTTCTGTGGTTCCGTTTGCAGCTAGTGGGTGAATGTGCTTGTTGCTACTGGTAGCCCTCCCAGGCGAAGGAACAGTGTGGAGTGTATTACCATAGCATCTTTGTAGCGTCTGCACAATGTTTCTAGGTGTTCTTCCTGAATTTGCCGTGTAGTGAAGAGCATGTGCTGTATTATTTATAGCAGGGGTGAAAAGAATGGACACGGTGATCTATTTGGCCGTATTGATGCTACGACACAACATAGTAGCTCCTGATGCACTCTGTTTTGGCATTGCAGACGCTATGGTACAACGAAACACGCCCGCAAACTGTTCAAGAGAGCCCTGGAGCGAGTCTGGGACGGCACCGAGGCTGTGGGGGGTGCATTTGAGCGCTTTGAGCAAACGGATGGGGACGTGCTAACCATGGAGGACTTCAGGCGCCGGTACCAGGCAAGGTGTGCTCATTTACTCTCTGTTGTGAGCTGTGCTCGTGCCTTTAGTACGCTTTATGTAATCAGCTAAAAAAAATATTTTCATCCTTCCCTTACCTATTAGCCTAGGGGACAATGTGCTCCCCAGCATTTTGTACGGTGACTAAATTGCAAGAGAGGTGACCTGGTAATAGTGACGAAGGAGCCTCTTATTTTCTGTCCTGTCACTGCTGTGCACACAGCGTGCAATCCCTCACTCTGCTCTCCGCGTGTTGTAAGGCTGCGCGGGGGCTGTGACCAAAAAGCTAGACAGCGCTCGGTGCTACAGTTCGTCCAATGACTGCAGCTAACTGGATGGTTGCGGCCAGACGACTATCGCTAAATTAGCGTAGCTCCCTTCCTTGACGAAACTCTTGAGTTCCTCAGAAAATCGTATCCGGTTTGGAGTACATTCTAAAACCTCTATTTCATCAAGATGTTTACTGTGCATTGTGGAAAAAAAGTATTCTGTTTTTTCAAAATATTATTTTTTGAAGTACGTAAGCTCTTACTTTCGAAGTGAAAAAGAAAGATGCATAGACCTTTTTCCATGAGTACAGGTCAGCCGCGGGTGTTGCGCAGTACGATACTCTAAAGACTCGGCAGAATATTGAAGCTAGAAGAGGTTTACTGCAAGGATGTCGGACTTTTATTGTCAGTTTCTTCCCATGGGAAAACGAGACCTGCAATAGAATGGTCCTCTTCTGTTCTACGACCACGGAATACGGTTAGATGTGGCCTGGAAGATTCTATGACTCCGACACCACATTCTTCCACTTGTTCACCTATAGACTGCTAGTTTTTCAAAGTTCTCCACTCATGGATTCTTGTTCACGAGGCATAAGTGATTTTGGTGCCAATGGCAGAGATATACAGACGTCCAGGGATCACCTGTAAGTAGTTAAAACATGATTTGAGTTTTCTTAAGAGCATACGGTTATTCCTGAAATTGTTGATTATTTTCTGAATAGATAGGACGAGTGCTTTAGTAAAACCTTGCACAGAGCAATCCAGTCACACCCCTGGGGTCAAAGAATGGGCCATAGGGTTAGCTTACCTAGTTCAGCTCGACCATCCTCTGTTATGGGGAGCAGCGCCACCCTGCACCCAGGGGGATCCAATAGGTTTCCTTAGTCTGCGCTGAGCCACTGGGACGTCTTTCCTTCATGCAAGCTTTGCTTACGTCTACTTTTATTCTACTGATGATGCTTCAGTCTGTTCTTCCTCATATTTCCCGACTCGCTGTTCCCATGTACAATTATCCTTTGGGAACACCCGCGTGTTTGAGTTCCACGTTATTATCGACGTGCTATATGTGCCTTAGTTTCTTCTACCGTTAGATTGCCTTTATAGTAGAGACAGAAGCTCTAATTATTCAATACTGTATATTGAATAATACAAAAGCAATAAATTCTTTCGGCATCAAGTTGCTTAGCATATAGACTGAGGAACAGTCGAGGAAATACGGTAGGCTCTTTGGTGATTCAATCTCAATTTTTTTTTGTCAGTATAGGATAGACATCCTTAATTAGACCTTTTATTAATACTTTTTTCTAAGCAATGTTGATAGTAGCCGTGCACGCAGTGACGGTGGTTCTCTAGGCACAAGTTGGAAATTTCAATAGCTCCCATACAATTCTTGCGGTGTGGCGTGCAGTATTAAACGTTGCCTCTGATTATCTGGTGTTGCATCGTATGCAATACCACAGAAATTGCTCATGTTGTGTGCGCGATATTTATTGTGACTCCGGTGTTGGCAGGATGGTGATCGTGGAGCGCAGGCGAGCAGAAATGAAAGCTAAGGAAGAGGCAGCGGCTGGGCTCTTGAAGAGCTCAAAAAAGAATAAAAAACGAGCCGCAGCTGACGGGACTCGCGGCCACGACAGCATCTCGCCCCGCAAGGTTTGCTTACACTGAGTGTTAGAGGGAGCAGTGGATGATAAGGGCCCCATACACGCTCGGGCGGCCTGTCCGGCCGCCTGAGTATAACAGGACTGTTCAGGCCAAACTGAGCGTGTGTGGGGCGTTCAGGCGGCCTGAGCGAATCTGGTACTGTCAGATTTTTTCTGTCCCGTCAGGCCGGTTTAAGCGTGTGTGGGCACAAGAAGCGGCCTTCTGGTCGCACGTGTCAGTGTGGATCACATTTAATTTATTTTTTTAAGATAGTTGTGTCAGATTTCAGTGTTTGCCATAAGCCCTTGAAATATTCAGAAGTTTCACGTCACAATTGCGTTACGCAATTGTCGCAGCGAGGAATCGTTGGTATTTCCATAATGGCGTGTAGCTATGCTGACGTCACAATCTGAACATCTCAAGGGTTTGGTGCAGACACTCAAGTCTGACATAACTTCAATATTAGGTGAACTGTGGTGTGGATCTGGACAGCACAGCGTCAACACGTCTGTCGCACACAACACCAGCGGCACTTCCGAGGAAGAGCGTCAGTTTTTGACTGACTTTATATAACTTTATAAGAACAATTCCTGCCTGTGGAAAGTTAAGTCAAAAGTGTATATATAGCGATAAAGAAAAATGCAGCCTATGACATGCTTGTTGAGAAATTGAAAAATATGGACGGCGATGCAACTAGGAGCTAGTCACGAAAAAAATTAACAACATGAGGAGCTCCTTTAGGAAAGAGTACCAGAAATTTTTGTCCTCTATAAAGTTAGATAAAATATACCGTACGCATGTCATCATAAAACGAAATTTTCTTAAGCTCACTTTCATGACTACTAGGATATTTATTTCACATATCAGTTTACTTTCAAGCCTTTTCTGATAATTTGTATTTTTTATCATAACGCAAGTACATCTAATTCCTCTCTATCCAAGGGAGAAGCCACGATGTTCACTCCACAGTGTCTCAGAGAGAAATAGAACTGAGAGTGGGCTTGAGGCAGACTGAATAGTGTGTGGGTGACACAGGTCGCCTGAGTGTGTCTGGGGCCCTTTGGGGACAGCTGAGCATGTTAGGAACAGCGGTGTAGGTTAGGCATAGCGGTGCAGATTAGGGAAAGCAGTGCATATTTAGGATAGTTTTGCATGGTTAGGATAGCGGTGCGTTTAAGGGATAGCGATGCATGTTAGGGATAGTAGCGGTACCTGCTGTAACTCATGTAAGTGAGCAGGTCACAAATGGTTGAGAGCTCTCGAACCTCCGCAACCCAATAATCCAGACTTCTTCCTTGTGCTGCCCTAGTACTGCTGACGGGCCATGGCAGTACCCCTAACAGGTTATAGCAGTGCTGCAGACTGGCCATATCGGTACTCCTGGCAGTCCTCATCATTTGTTTAGAACTTTTTACCAGATAACGGTTACCGTATGTAGTCACACGTGTGAGGCAAGTACAATCTGTTACTGAAGTCGACTGACCCGTGCCGTCTTTTAAGGCTGGTCAACATAGGCGGTTTGTTTGATAGTTTTCTCTCAGCTTTCCGCTGTCAAGAATTGACATAAAATGGACGATATCATTGCTTTTTTTATCTTATCATACATGCGTCTATTGCTCATTGTTTAAGAATCACAGTGCATGTTTTAGAGTTGTTTCATTGTTCTCTTTATATTCTTTTAGAGTCTATTCACTCTTTCTTTGTTCCTGACCAGGAGGCACGCAGCGTCCTCAGCTCATCACATATTGTAAAGCCTTCTACTACTGACACTGAAGGGCCGAGTGCTAAGCGACAACGCTCGGGATCTGACACAAGAAGCTCCTCCCAATTACTGCGCTCTGACAATGGTAGTTATGCGCTGCATATGTTGGCTGGTGTGAGATGTGTGCTGCATGTATTAGGTAGTGTGATCTGAACTGCTTATGTAGGCTTGGGTGGTGTAAACTGCTTATGTAGGCTGGGGTGGTGTGTGTTACATATGTTAGGTGATGTAAACTGCTTATGTAGGCTGATGTGGTGTGTGCTGCATATGTTGGGTTATGTGATGTGAACTGCTTATGTAGGCTGGGGTGGTGTGTGCCGCATATAATGGAATACTTTATTTAGTACTCATGGAGACATTACAACACTGGAATAGTTCATGGTACACAAGTGAATGTATCTCATTTCTAGGTTACAAACAAAGGACATTTATCGGATAATTTAGAATATCTTCTGAGTTTTAGTGTTTACATTGGCGAGACCCGAAGGTAACTTTCTGTGAGACTGGATGAGCACGCCAAAAATATTAGACAAGATGTGTAAGCTTCATTAGTCAATACTCATGTTAAAGAGAATGGACACCAAATGAATTTTGACCAACCAAAAGTTCTTGCGACCGAAAAGAACCTAAAANAGCAATCAAAATTCCATTAACAGGCACATCCAGTTTCCAGAAGCTTACCTTCGGACTCTTCAATAACTTAGGAAATGATTTAACCGGAATTTTATTTCACTTGTGTATATAGGATACTAATGGTGTGCAGATAGCTCTAGCGTTCTGAAATTTCGTTCCCATGACGACGATCAGTGTTTAACTGTTCGAAAGCTTGGACAATAAAACTAAAACTCAGAAGATATCTAAATTATTCGGTAAATATGAAACCTGAGTGTCAAATATTTCGACTTATTCATCAGCAAGGCGATGAAATTTACAAAACAAAGGACATGTCGCAGTGGTCTTCCATTCTAGACATCATTACGCCCCATTGCTTGGCCTTCGTCAGGCAACAGTATGTGCTTCCATTGTAGTTAGCTACATATTAGATAGTTTGTAGCCAGAGCCATTGCGGATGAATTTCTAGAGTTTTCAATCCTGTGTTTTAGGCTCAAGGCGCATTTCCTGATCCTCACTTTGACACAATCAGTGTACGGTACGGTACAGTGCTGCCGCCTATTTAATCTTAATCTAATCTATTAGACTTGCACTCTTAAACATAGGCACTTTCATTAATATGCGGAATATGTCGTTATAAGCAACACGCCAGCGCTCAATGGATTTCTTATTAAAGTTACACCAAAGTGAGTTACAGTACAGGGGGTAACAAGAGGAACGGAATAGCTGGCATTTGACGTCTTCAGAGCAGTGACCGAATTTCTTAATTAACGTGTTGCCAGCTCCAAGGAGCTTTCGCATTTCTTTCTCTATATCCTGGTCATCACGAAAATCATCTGTGATTTTGTGACCCAGGTAAGAGAAGCTGTTAACGTACGTATGCTCCACACCATTCAAAACAGAATGTTTATGACCAGGCACGCTCCTACTCCTAGGTCTAATATACATGCACACTGTTTTTACCGTATTATACTCCATACAGAGGCTATTCGCTTGACTCTCACAGATTGCAAGCAACGTTTGCAATCCTGGAGTATGGGGAGAAACAAGCACCATGTCGTCAGCATAAGTAAGGGCATTAACTGCTTTATTGTTAATATGACAGCCTACTGTAGCAGCATTCAACTTTGTATGGATGCAGTCAATGAAGATATTGAACAGAAAGGGAGACAGTAAGCCTCCTTGTCGTATACCATTAGTCATGCCAAACGCTGATGACATTTACGTAGCATTTTTGAGTTTCAAACCAATACTTTAGTGCTTTTACAACTTGAGGTATTTGTTTCTCCAGCATACACTTGAACAGAGAGTAGTGCATAGATACAATGGAGAGCCATTGCCAGTGAAATAATTTATAACTTGTTTTAGTGCAAAGACAGCCATTTCTGTACCATGTTGTGCATTAAAGCCAAATTGGTTATCTGACGTATCCATGTACGATAACATTCGTCGCTCTAGAACCAGTCCTCTTAACTATGAGATTGACGTAGCGACAGCTATGGGGCGGTAGTTGCTCTTGTCTGATACACACTTTGTCTTACTTTTTATAATTGGGGATTGAGTTGTGTGATGTGAACTGCTTATGTAGTCTAGGGTGGCGTGTGCTGCATAAGTTGATTGGTTGGGTGTGTGCTGCATATGTTAGGTGGTGTGATGTGAACTGCTAATGTAGGCTGGGGTGGTGTGTGCTGCATATGTTGGGTGCTGTTATATGAACTGGTTATGTAGGCTGGGGTGGTGTGTGCTGCATATGTTGGGTGCTGTTATGTGAACTGCTTATGTAGGCTGGGGTGGTGTGTGCTGCATATGTTGGGTGCTGTTATGTGAACTGCTTTTGCAGGCTGGGGTGGTGTGTGCTGCTTATGTTGGGTGCTGTTATGTGAAATGCTTATGTAGTTTGGGGTGGTGTATGCTGCGTATGTTGCCTGGTGCGGGGTGTGTTGCGAGTGGACACAATTCACGATGATGCGCTGGCTCTGTGTGTGTGTGCCTGTTACAACAACACCGTACGTGTCGTGTGCTGCTGCTGAAATTCACTCTCTTATTCTTTGGCGCTCTCGCTTCGAATTTACAGTGTCCTGACCAGCGCCCCATTGAAGTATGGTGCAGACACAGCATCCTTTGCGAGTTATTTATAGCTACTCGTAAACATTAAATCGGTCACTGAGAAGTGCACCGCCATGTCACGCGCTAAAGCAGCTGCCGTACTGTAGGCACGCTGCGTGTGCGTGTTCTGCCGTTTCATCAGCAAGGCTATTTGGTAGGTAATTGCCGTATCATCAATAAGTAAGTATCATTTGGTCATGAGTTGTCGTGCTGTTTGGCAGCACTGCTCCTCATCATTCTCCCTTCGTGATGCACTCCCTGTGGTGTTACAGCCGGTTACCAACTTCCATCCTCCATCTTTACACTTCGCCATTGTTTATGTCCTACGAAGAATAAAAGCAAATATTTACTGCACGATTTTATGATGTGAGCTCCTTCTATTCCATAACAAGCTGCAAAAAATTAACTTGCGCCGACTGCCGGCCAGCTTGCACTGAGACCTCAACGCCAAACAATATTAACTAGTCATGGCCCCCCCCCCCCGATGAAAATCTTCGACGCTGAAGATATTCAGCAAAGTATGGTACATATTTGTATCTCATGCATTAATTAACTGCATTTGCAAAAAAAAAAAATGATCTGATCAAGCTTTTTTGAACGCTAAGTTAATTAACTCTTCATGTGCTACTTTAGCTGAAATATGACGGGAATGCACAAAGCTTCATAACATACATTGCTACCGTACCGTAAAAACCCTCGCTATTCAACAAAATGCTGAGGGCTGCGTACAATGTTTGAAAATATCACGTAATAAGCCATGTCCAGCTGCTGCACCGCATCCTTAGCACTGCTACACTTCATGTGTTCCGTACCTTGGTATGGAGTGCGAGTTCTGACTTACACATATTGGCAGGTAACATCACTGTTGTATCTCTCTGTTGCAGAAGGGACCAATGTGTCACAACCGAGTGGGTATTCACTTAAGCGACACCACAGACAATCTTTCGATGCCGAAGAACCACCTGCCAAGCGAACTAAAGGTATGTTGTTTGCTGGTGTGCCCACAGATCATTGTGGTAGCTGTTGTAGCTCTCGCGTGTACAAGGCTAGTAGCTGAAATACTGAGTATTTCTATATCCTGTGATCATGTGATGAAGTTCAGGACGTCCAACCCGGGCCACGACGGTGCGCCGCCCCTCTTCACAACCTGGAATTGGTTATTGGTTCTGCACTCGTAGAACAGTCAGCTGGTCCAAAAGACTGTTCCCTTGCGCTGCCTGGTAATAGTGCGGGAGTGGCGGATGATCAAGAGCAGTCCGCAAAAACGAGTCCAGATATCCTTACGTTCTTCATACTCATTTGCGTGAGCTGGCTCCGCTGTGCTTAGTTTGTCCTGTGACTGCTAACCGCGTTCTGGATTTATATCTTCAGAATGTATCGGCCTTCAGTTGAACTTCGCTTTAGCCTCAGCGACCCTGCCCTCGCGTTACTAAAGTGGGGAACACCTTCGTGCATGGGTTTCACGTGACTATCGACATACTATATGTCCCTTCCTATTCCTTTCTTAGAAAAGCTTGGTACTTATTTAGGGATGCTTAAACTATATTATACTACTACTGTTATTTTTACCCCCTCCTGTTGTTCTCTTGCTCACTATGAAAGTGCTAGACTTCGCCGTTTTTCTTGACATACCTACTACGTTTTTCTTCTCTTTTCCTTTCATTAAGTAACGCATGGTCCATGGAGCGTTAGACTAGCGTAAAACTTGGCTATCTACCTTCTGGTGAATGTAAAAATTAACATTTTATTTTTATCTTCGCCAGAGGCGGCAACTGAGGATGCTGATGAACACGAGAAGGTGGCGGTGGGCAAGGAAGCCTTCACCGTGTTTGTGAGCAACCTCTCCTACCAAACGCCCCTGAGCGCTGTCAAAGAAATACTTAAGGACTGCGGCCAAATTTCGCTTGCCAAATTGGTGAAAGATTTTCAAGGCAGATCCAAAGGCTATGGGTTCGTTGTGTTTGAAAGTGTATCTGACGTAGCAAAAGCTCTTGCTAAAGACAGAACTCCAATCAACGGCAGGCCCATGTATGTTTCTAATTACGAACAACAGAAACAGGGCCATAGATTCCAATATTCGACTGGAGAAGAAAAAGAGAAGCTGTTTGTGCGCGGTCTCCCTTACACCATGACTGAAGAGGAAGTCAAGAAAGCATTTGAGGCCCACGCTCCTGTGAAAGAAATTCGTCTGGTGACTTACCGCAACGGCCACTCGAAGGGCGTGTGCTTTATTAAATTTGGCAATGCCGCTGCTGCAGAGAAAGTTCGACAGGCCATGGATCAGACCAAGCTCGGAGACTTTACTATTACTGTGCTCATTAGCAATCCATCCGCCGCTAAGCAATCAAGACAGGGTAGCGGTAGAAACTCTGGTCGAGACCCTGCAGCTGCGAATGCCCCTGAGCAGAACAGCGGCAGCAGTAGCAGTACTACCGGCGCTGGTGCCTCCTCGAGTCAGGGTCGTCCTGCACCACCTGCCGCTCGCCGTCCCATTCTTGCCTTCAAGCCTCGAGCTCTGACACAGGCGTCGACTAATCAACCTAATACTGAAGTTAACGGCAGTGCTCCTCCAAAGTCTAACGCAGATTTCCGTAAATTGTTCAATAAGTAATAAATATTGTGAAAAGCCAACAGAAATCTGACTTTTTCCCGATCATATTTTGCTTATTTTCACTATGACCCTTCAGGGGGCAAAGGATGGGCCATAGGGTTATTAGGTTCGCCCATCCTATGTTATGGGAGCGGCGACTCCAGGGGGATTGTGTAGGTTGCCGAACTATACGCAATATATGAAACGGTGCAATATGCGGCAACCATGCCTAACCGTGAGTTGGTGCTAGTGACTGAGTCACACCCCTCCGGGGGCATAGGATGGGCCATAGGGTTAGGTTAGTTAGGTTCGCCCGTCCTATGTTATGGGGAGTAGCGCCTACAGGGGGTTTGAGTAGGTTACCTTAGCCATTAGCTAGGCCTTCGGGACGTCTGTCTTTCGTGCCCACTTTGCTTCCTTCCACTTTCATACTCCTACTGATCTTAATGTTGTCTGTTCTTCCTCTTCTTTCCCGATTTGCTGTTCCCATGCGCGTTGATCCTGTGTGGGAACACCTTCGTGCATAGGTTCCCCGTTTTTCTATCGACATACTATATGTCCCTTCCTTTTCCTCTCTTAGAAGAGCTTAGTACTTATTTAGAGAGGCTTAAATCTTCTTATAATACCTAATAATACTGAGTCACAAAGTGCCATCCAAGCAATTACCAGCTACAACCCTTCTCACCTTCTAGTCTATATCAATATGGAATTAGTGAAAGCCGAAAAACCTTTAAACTTTCCTGGGTCCCGAGTCACGTGGGTGCTACCGGGGAGCGCTACCGTCGTTTACGACATTTTGTGTGCGTGTTTGTGTAGCTACGCAGATCGTGTGCGTGTGAGCGGCGTTCAAGTTGGCGCGCCGTGCTGCTCCCTGTATCGCTGGTTAAGTTAGGTAGGGTTAGAAAGTTAGGTAGTGTTTATTTTATTGGTGGCGCGCTCAGGAAAGCTTACGTGAACGCAAAGGTGTTGTGTACGACGGTAGTGCTACCGGGAATGAAGCGGTGGACAGCTCCGCCAGGAATGCCCTCACACAGGACATAAACCCCGTTCATCTCCCTCGCAGCGACTTTATATGGTACTATAAACTGGCAGTCAGGCAAGAATAACTACGGGAGTGGCACATATTGCCTCAGACAAAACCCAACAACAAACCGTATGATCAAACCTACCACCTTTCTATTTCATGACGCCCCCTGTCGCAACAGACAGTGGGAGATTGTGCTGGCAAGGCTCCGTGTGGGACATACACACTTCACCCACGTCTTCATTCTTAATCGGCAAGACCACCCTCTGTACCTCAATTTTGGCACGGCACTGACCATTCGTTACATATAAATAGAGTGCCCACTATTCGCTGTTACGCTAGCACAACACGTTATACTTGTCAACACCTTCTCAGATGTTCTCATCGGAGAGACTGCGGCTCTCCATGGCCCACTGCACCGATATTTTTTTCCCTTCGTATTGTACCTTTCATTTGAAACAATCATGACTTACCCCATAATCAAGAATATACCTATAACTAAATAAAAACTCATGTGTCTACTACTTATACCATCATATTTCCCCTCAGATATAAGACCCCACTTACTCATAACGTTGTGATGCTGGCTTTTAGCAGAGTGAAACTCTTATCTTAGATCCCTATTGATCGTGTTAGATTCGAAAATATCGGGACAATATCAAAATAATGAATTGAGGGCACTAGAACAATGGGGGCATAAGCGACAGGTTTTCAAAAAGTAGTTTTTCAGAAAAAGGCGTAAAGCTGAATAGAAATGGTTCATTTCTACTCAGCTTTACGCCTTTCTCACTTCACAGGACGACAGTCCTTAATCTGTACTATCCGATGGTGCAAAAAAAACTGATTTTGAAAAAATCTGTCGCTTACGCCCCAATTGTTCTAAAGCCCTCTAATAATTATGTAGGTGACTTTAGCATTAGCTAGGCCTTCGGGGTGTCCTTCGTGCCCACTTTGCTTCCTTCCATTTTCATATCTCTACTGCTGATCTTTTGTTCTGTTCTTTATTTGTCCTTTATGTCATTTCAAAATTGTGTTAGTCTCCGGGTAGCCTTTCTTGGATCTTGCATGAACTGATTAACATTCGTTTGTTTCATTTCCCCGAGACGAAAAGAGCAGCAGAAAAATTGGATGTGAGCACCCAGTGCTTCCCTCGCAATACTTTCTGCAGTTCCCTTCCGTTCGCATCTTTTCGGTACCTTTTGGTACTTTTCGTTTCCTTTCGCTTCTGTGACGTCATCACTTACTCTCCATCTCTTTGGGAGGTGCTACTCTATATAAGGCGGCCTGGAGCCAATGTTACTGAGATCGTCTTGGATTTCAGCACAGGTAACATCTCCAGCGCAACGCGTCTCTTCCTTCCTGTGCTCTAGTGAGCCTCTTCTCATCTGTATGCCCATCTACTGGGTCGAACATCTTAGCCTTTTGGCGTTTCATAGGAGAAGTTCTTCAGAGACCGAAGTTCCATCCTTCACTTACTCCAAGAAATAAAAAAATAGCGAAAAGAAACGAAAGTACCGAACGGGGCGTTTCCTCACCCGCCTTCGATCGCTCAGCTTCTTGTCGCGTCGCTTCTTTTCACTTCGAAACAACCGTATGTGAAATCTTCGGCCTTCATGCCACTTCTCCGCCGTCTGCTCTGAAGAATCGAGAATTCTTCACTTCACTGCATCAGCCTCGCGCCTCTCAGTGTCACAGACGACGGTGGGTCAGGCTGGCACTCCTGTTTGTCTACGTAGCGAACAGCAAAGAAACTAAAAGTTCCGAACGGGGTGTATCCTCACCCGCCTGCAATCGCTCAGCTTCTCGCGTCGCTTCTTTTCGCTTTGAAGAAAACTGAATCTTCGGCCTTCACGTCACTTCGGCTCCATTGCCTTCTTCTCCTCCAGTTTTAAGTCGAAGACACAAAATTTTTTCTTCGAATTTCGGCCTTCACTTCGCTCCAACCTCACCGTCTTTTTCTTTCACCCGAAGCTATTCCAAAGCTTCTCAGATCACTCCTGTTCGCTTTATAAGCGAACAGAAGTGAACAAAAGCGCCCGCACCTCTCTCTTTTGAAGGGAAGGGGTGCGGGCTAGGCGCACACAATGACAGCTGCTTATATGCTGCTACCGCCGCAATGTTTACCCAATATGCCACACTATGGCACCACTTCACCTCCCGACCAAACAGATTGGTCACTTTTAGCGTTGCGCCCAACCTGGACCTCTCACTCAATCCTAACACGTCACTCACGGCTCCGTGCCACTACTTAATAGCACTAGCACCAGGGCCAGTATTGCTACGGAGCGCACAACCGCGAGGTCAGGCCTAAGAGGACCGTAAAGGTCACCGAGTCCAGAGAAAGATCACCAGTTTTGTCGAGGTTAGGCTTAATGGCGCGCTGCTAACCGCATACGCCTGTAACTATTGAGGTTGTTTCTATTGAATGTTAGTATGGACCAGGAAGCAAAGAGCGTAAAGTTGCATTCTTTGCTTCCTGGTATGGACTATTGGCAAGTGGTGGTGAAGTGACAACGGTTCGGCATCGCATCAACGGAGGCCCGGGTTCGATTCCCCGGACGGCACGCTACGGATTTACACTGCGTGGAGCACTCCAGCATCGAGAGGCCAGGCGATGCACGATGAGGGATCCTAAATTGACTCTCAGCACGGGTTGCCTCTCCTGCTCTTCACACAACTGGATCTTCAAAATTCTAGAATTAAGGCAAAAAGAAAACCTCGATAGGTGTATCCATTGTACCCTGTATACGAGATAATAAATGATATTTATTTTATTTTTTTAAGTCGTGTGGCAACGATGGAACTTCTATTGATGATTACATAAACGGTGAGAACTAAACGAATTGTATTGATTCTACACTATTGCTTAAATGTAGCTATCAGAAGTACCGGCTACTGGTGAGAGGAAGAGAACTCTTGACTTATATAGGAAGAAGTACAGCCCTAGACATGAAATGTTTTATGATGGTACCTCTAAATTTCCCATTGCACCTTTCTTCTTTTTTTTTGTTAATCCCTGTAAACGTAACATTTTTGATCCGCAACTACTCGCCCTAGCTCCCTTTAGGCTGCATACTGTACATCATAACCTAAAAAAAAAAAAAATTCACATCACTTCTGTGTAACCAGTACCCCTCTTAACGAAAAATAGTGTCAGTATTATCTCCTTATTAAGATGCGAGCCTTGTTCTAGTAAATTCACTACTAATTTAATACCAATTGTCTCCTATGTTACTTTTTAGTATTATTCCTATGTTAGTACTAAGCATGAAAACCTCAGGATACTGTGTCCTAACCTTGTTGGACGCAGTCTCTAGATGAGAGATAAATGGGATTATTTATTTATTTATTTGGGAGTAAACTTCTTTTCAAACTAGGACTAAGAGCTTGATGATAAATGATAGAACACATAGGTGGAATGTGTGGGGTAGTAGGAGATGTATGGCATGTGATTTGGATGTGGATGAGAGTGTAGAACATGTAGTGGTTGAGTGTCATAAGTATGAGTGGGAAAGGGGTGTTTTGATGGACGTGATGAAAAGAGAGTGTGAGGATGACGTTGTGAGTGATTGGTTTGACAGGGAGGATAAGGGTGGTTTTGGGTTTGGAGACGGGCATGACTGAGGGAGCTATAAGTGGTTTTAAGACCTTTTTGGAGAGAGTGTGGGGGGCTAGGGAGAGTTTTGTGGTGGGATTGGGGGGGGGGTGGGGTCTGTTGAGTGAATTGGTGTTTAGTTTGTGGTTTGCCAATTGCTATTTTTAGGAGTACTCGGCTGAAATCAAAGCCCTAACATTGGTTAGACTCCGAGTTAAAGTCAAAGGCCTGGTGGTGCACGATGAGGGATCCTAATTGACTCTTAGCACGGACTGCTTCTCCTGTTTTTTACACTACTGGATCTTCAAAATTTCTAAAATTAAGGCAAAAAGAAAACCTCGATAAGTGTATTCATTGTACCCTGTATACGAGATAATAAATGATATTTGTTTGTTGTATTACTGTTCTACATTCGGACTGTAGAGCAATGGCGGGGACAAATCCTAAACAAAGTAGTTATCCTACAGAAAGTGGTTTTCTTTGCCAGTGTGTTGTGAAGAATAATCACATCCGGGTGTTCGTGCACGAAAGTCTTTCGTTTCACTGTAATTTTCGTTGTTTGGGTCTCTACTGGAGTTATAATTCAACGTGAACTGAGTGTGTAAATTTTCTATTCCATACGGCAATTGAACATCGCAAAAAGGATAAGCAAGTCACTAAAGTTTCGAAATAGGTCATTTAGGTCCCAGTTGCTTGCGAATGACCCGGGATTTTCAGAGTTTAACTTGGTCCTTATCAGTGGAACAACAATACCTATTGATGTACTTGTATACAAGTTTCACCTGCCGTCATTAATTGTGATTGCTGACAGCACATGACCCCTGCAGTAGTTGGAGGTACGTAGATATTGTACCATATGCCATATGTGGGTGGCCTATAATACCCACACCTGGAGTAAGGTTCTCTTATATCTAGCTGAAATTACCAGCTCTTCAATGAACCACAGTTTAAAAAAAAATGGATTTTGAAATGTATGGGAATTTCCCAAATGCCGAACGTCATTCCCGAGGGTGGCAAACTTGTCACCAAGATCTTGACAAGAAGTGCCACACTATGAAACCTGGTTCCCCGGTCGCTGCATTTCCGAGGGCAGCAAACTACTCGCCAAGATCTTGGCAAGAAGTGCCACTGTCCACACAATGAAATGAGGTTCCACAGGTCGCGGCGGCAGCGGTGCCCATAGGCGCCCACCCGCATTTCCGAAGGCGGCAAACTACTCGCCAAGATCTTGGCGAGAAGTGCCAGACTGTGAAATGAGGCTGGTCGTGGCACTTATAGGTTCCTACCCTCATTTTCGAGGGTGGCAAATTTGTCACCGATATCTTGGCAAGAAGTGCCACACTATGAAACCTGGTTCCTGGTGTCATCGTAAAGCCCAACTTTAAAACCTTAAGAAACAATACAGTACTGGACAAATTATTCTGAATTTTTTCAATATCTGACATTTTTTTTACTATCAGGTTGATTAAACCAATTTTGTTAGGGCTAATTGCAAATAGATCTATTTTCATAACTGATGCGGTGATGCATCTTGAACATTCATTAATACTTTTTTTTGACACACTTTAGTTAGCATCCATATTTGTTTCAACGGTACTAACGTCAGTAACGGTAACTCCGCCAGTCTTCAAAACGTACACTAAATTTTCACCTCCTACCTCTACCACTTCCAATAAATGTCTGAATCTTGTTTCAATATGTGTTCTGTGACACTCTGGAAATTTCTCTAAATAATTTGTTCAGCAATTGTGATTCCTAGGGATAAAAGGTCATGAACTTTTGGTGCGCACTTAAAAAATACGGCGGAGTGATGTTATCTCCTATGGAAACCGCCACGTATATTCGTACAGTTATACAACTCCGCCTGCTCATGGCAAAGTACGATGAGTAATAACTACTTCAAAATTTACTCGTCAGCTATATTCTCAAACTCCGCCAGTTTTATTTTTGGTGGATAATCATCAGGAAATAAACCATGTTCTATTTTTATATGGGGTAATAAAAAATGTTTTGAAAGCAATTCGGTGTTATTGATATAATACCGTACATTCAATTAACAATCTTCGACCTTTCAATTAAACTTAATTCAAGAAAAGTTTGATCATATTCAAGACAGTCATTATGAGCTCTTTAACTTTATTGTTAATCCTGTTGCCCATCTATTTTAAACTGAAACTTGACAATTGATTGACACCTTTCTAAAGAAAATGATCTACACGATAATGAATTACAAAAAGAAATAAAGAAATGTACCTCTGAACTAACAGGAGATTAATTCTTTTCTCTTTGGTAAAATAATAGAAATACAGTATAATAGTTTACGTCACTACAAGGTCGGTAGAAAATCTGATACTTTTTTTTACAAATACAGTAAAACCCCTCTAATTCGCACAGCACGGGGGAAGGGGACAAATACAGTAAAACCCCTCTAATTCGCACAGCACGGGGGGAAGGGGGTGACGGATTAGCGGGGATTTCGGATTACCGGGGTACTTACAAACCCAGAAAAAAACATCTTTTTTCTGCTCTAATACGGATTATAGAGAATTGTTCGTACCTTCTGTGCAGCACCACGCCAGATTTTTCGCTCATCACCTCTTTTATCCAAAAAATGAGAAGCTCCTTGCACGGATTACAGAGGTATTTGTAGGAACTCCATGCTTTTCCCCATTAATCCGAAAAATGCTCATTTGTTCAGATAGCATTTCGAACTATAATGATATGTTTGGATTAGGGAGGGTTTCGGATTATTGAGGTGCAGATTAGAGGGGTTTTACTGTAATTCAATAATAAAGTGTCAGACTTTCTGTCAGCTTTTTACGTGTCATGCCTAAGAAATTATATAAGTGAGTTACATTTTATGGTACTGCCAACAGTTCACTGTAGAAAAAAAGCTTTTCGCTTTTTTTATTACAATGAATAGTATTGGTAGCTAAGATTAACTTGTACAATTAGTGCAATAATATTTGCTTGTGTAGTCCAAGCCTGGAATAAGGCAAGGCACTCTGGGCACACCCAATGAGGACACCTCTGCGTTTCACAGCCAACCCATTTCTTTTGATTTACAAACGAATCATGAAAAAAGTTTATTTCACAAATGTAGCAGTGATTATCTTCTTTACTTGAATCTTCTTTATGTTGAACAGTGCTCTTCCTTTTCCCTTTGGAACTGCGGTCTTGTTGCTGACTGTTTTTGGCACGTTCAGGTGAAACAGATGGACCAGCTCTTCCTGAAATTGAACTCTCTTCTAATCTTTCGTTTTGTTTTTTGCTTCTACCTTCTGATGAGCGAGCATGTCTTTGAGTCTGCTTTGTAGATTTGCTTTGTTTAGATATTTTCTCTTTCCTTCTAGCTGCCTTTGAGTTGATTTCTTCTTCTTGCCTCTGTAGATCATCAATTATGAACTTTAATGTCGACAAATGCTCAGTAATGCAAGTAGGGCTGGTGAACTCTTCCACCCAATTGAAAATGAATGGGATGGAATTGGCCACTGTCACCCAACAACGTGACTTAGGAATC
>LQNS02278177.1:785555-811643 GCA_001587735.2 Parhyale hawaiensis | reverse complement strand
GCTATAGCTAGCTGACTATATAATTGTGGCTGGTTGCACAAGGAAGTTAATAAGCAGCATGAGGTTGGAACACTTAACTTGGGTTGATGGGAGACATTCATCTCTGCCATGGAACATACCGTAACCAATTAGTTGGAGTTATTGCCCAAGTTGTTAGAGCCTATTTCTCAATAAATATGAACTATGATCGGCTTTATCCTTTATTATCTGGCTGTATAACCTTAAAACCATTATTTATTCACACATATTAAATCTCCTTTTGCAGTAACTTAATTTAGATACTTAAATTTCTCAGTCCGAAGTTACAAAAAAAAACATATACAGTAAAACCCCTCTAATCCGCACCCCAATAATCCGAAACCCTCCCTAATCCGAACATCTCATTATAGTTCGAAATGCTATCTGAACAAGTGAGCATTTTTCGGATTAATGGGGTANTACCTCTGTAATCCGTGCAAGACGCTTCTCATTTTTCGGATAAAAGAGGTAATGAGCGAAAAATCTGCGCGAGGTGCTGCGCAGAAGGTACGAACAATCTCTCTATAATCCGTATTAGTGCGGAATAAGGAGGGTTTTTCAGATTTGTAAGTACCTCGGTAATCCGAAATCCTCGCTAATCCGTCACCCCCTTCCCCCCGTGCTGTGCGAATTAGAGGGGTTTTACTGTATTCTAATTTGTCTCAATTAAATAAAAAAACACACTATAAAACTTTTTAGAGAATATATTAAGTCATATAATGTCTTAACATAATCGTAATTGTCATACAATTCAGTTTCACTCCTGAATCGCCGTGTTGCGTCTGGGGTGGTAAAACAATGAATCTAATAATAATAATAATAACATATAATTCAGTTGAAAACAATTGTTTTTCTCATAATTAGTAAAATATCCCTCAAAAAGGAAGTTTATTATATATATGTGAGAACACTAACCATACTCCGCCATATCTCGAATATCGTTATTGCTACTTCGCCAGTCTGACTGACCGGTGAATAAAAAAAACGAACGAATTTACTTACGAAGACGGAACAAAAATCCAGATACACCTCACACTTTAGCGGAACAGATACAACTAACACAACTCCGCCAAATGTTTTTGAATGTAAATAAATGAGCATCGCGGTGCGTGAATTCGCGTCGTTCAAAGCTGAGCTGTGAAGTGTATTGCATACATCCTATTCCTTGGAATGAGCATTATTGGAACTGTGTATTACATTTTTCTTCCAGAAAACTGTTTTTCATCATTAGTTAAAACATTTTGTGATATTATTTTGAAAACATTATGTTAATAAATTGGGTATTCATTCAGTTATTAGCATTTCAAGGCAAAAGTGGCGGAGTTATAAGCTGGCGGAGTTACCAACATTGGCGTTAGGCAAAACTGCATCAGACTGGCCAAAGTCACTGCATGCAGCGTACATGGCCTCAGTTGTTTTCTTCATGTTGCTTGTTTTATGATGTTTGCCTCTTGTCTGCCCCTTATCAAGTGTCATTGTTGTCTGTCATTCTCCTACTCTCCAGTGCTTGCTAATAATAGTTTTCTTTTTGCTTTAAGGCAGATTTAGTGTTGACAAGAGACTGTGAATAAAAATGGGGAAAAATTGTGACTTGAGTCCCTGCAAAGTTGGTCAAATACAAATTTTATTGAGTGATAATCCATTAAAATGAAGAGAAATTTCATGAAAAGTAGGCGTTTCAACACAAACAGTGTTACTAAGGAAAAATACATCGCATTGTAGTTATGGCTTCAAAAAGGGTTGGAAAATGTGGCCAAAAACAAAAAAACAACTCCCAGAACTGACAACAGATGGGATAAATGGCCTTTAAAAATAGAAGAACATTGTGCAGGAACATTTCTGCACAACTGGCAGTGAAGGCTATTGTCGTTGTTGTTACCTAAGGGGCGGCTCCGGAGGGGGTCGGGCGTGTGGCTTCAGGTAGGCCTATGTGAAGGAAGGCAGGGAACACAAGAAGTCAGTCACAGATAAAGGACTGTTCAATAAAGAGGTAGGAAGGAGGGTGGTAGGGTGGGCAGGACACTCAAACAGGTGGTTTACAGTATGGGGGCGCAGTTTCACTTGGGGCAGGAGTCGGAATCCGTCAGTCCAATCCTATGGCGGTATGACATCAGGCCTGAGCAGAAACCTGAGCGCAACTGTGATAGAGTGGAACGGGCCGCTCGAGAGAGGACCGCATCGTCGGGTGAAATCTCCGGTTGGGAAAAACCCTGTTAACGGGTATGCGGTCTAGTGAGGCTTGCATGGCAGATTGGGTATTAGTCTCTCCAGAAGAAGATTGAACACAAGGCTTTTGGAAAGTGGTTTGAAAGTATACCACCCAAGAAAGAAGCCTTGATTATCTCAGCCAATGACAAAGGCACGTCTTGCTTGGGCTGAGAACCACATTAATTGGACTTCTGAACAGTGGGAGAAGGTAAGAATATTAGCTTATTATATTGAACAGTTTAGTTATTCAGTTCAATGAAGTAACTTTAGTTATTAGTATTATCAATATGAATGTGTAAAATATATTATTTGATTTTGACAGCAAAATTTCTTTCAACCTAGAAAGTTTACGTGGTGTTTCATTACTTCTGTAACTGTTCCACTAATTCGGTCATACAGTAAAACCCCTCTAATCCTCACCTCAATAATACGAACCCCTCCCTAATCCGTACATCTGATTAGAGTTTGAAATGCAGTCTGAACAAATGAGCATTTTTCGGATTAATAGGGTAAAGTACGAAGCTCGTACTAATACCTCTGTAATTCGTACAAGGCGCTTCTCATTTTTGGGATTAAGGGGGTGATGAGTGAAAAATTTGCGCAAGGTGCTGCGCAGAAGGTACGAACATTGCTCTATGATCAGTTTCAGTGTGGAATACAGAGTTTTTTTGGATTTGGAAGTACCTCGGTAATCCAAAATCCTCGCTAATCCGTCATCCCCTTCCCCCCGTGCTGTGCGAATTAGAGGGGTTTTACTGTATTTTCTCTTGATGCAGGTGTTCTTCTCAGATGAATCCACCATTACAGTGCTGGATGATTGTGTGGAGAGTGTAAGAAGGCAACCAGGTGATGGATTTCTGCCAGAATGTCTGAAGAAAACTGTCAAATTCCCAGAGAAAATCATGGTGTGGGGAGCCATTTCAGTCCATGGAACAAGCTGATTACACATTGTTCAGGGTACTATGAATGCTGTTCAGTATATAGAGGTAGTAAAAGGTTGACTATTAGCTACCTCAAATACAGGAATGGTACAGTGAAAACCCCTCGATATTGCAACAAGACTTAGCCCCCTGTCATACGGCTAAAGCGATGAAGACGTGGCTTGCTCAGAATGATGTTCAGCAGCTCCCATGGGCTGGAAATTAACCAGACATGAAATCTATCAAAAGTTTATGGGATATACTGAAATATGAAACACATAAGGAACCAATTAAAACAAAGCAAACACTCATAGAACTTCTTATTCAGGTTTGCTTCCACTTGGAGAAAATTCAGGAACGGTGCAAAGCGTTCATACAGGGTATGCCACGGCATGTTAAAGCACTAATTTACATATAAACAAATATCATTCAATTCAAAATTTTGAGTCACAAATTTCAAAAAAATGTAAATGTGGATTTTTTTTTTTTTTGCACATTTCTCTTTTACAGCTATAGCTACCATGTATTTTCCTATTCTATATGATGAGGCCATTGACAAAATGTTGGGTAGAACTTTCGCACCTTGTACATTATGTGAGGGGGAGGCAAAATATTCAATTTTTTAACGATTGTTCTGAAATTTGCATAGTAGCTATAGGCCTATGTATTTTTGAAAAAGAAACACATTTTGCTCCTACAAATTTTTGGGTTTAGGCCTTCCCTTTTCAGATAAAGGGAAATTATAAATACAGTGGAACCCCATTTTCCCGGAACCCGGTTTCCCGGACTTTTTTCCCTTTTCCGGGGTATTCCCGGAACGTTCCGGGAAACTGATCGTGTACAAGTGAGAGCAGCGCTGCAACTGACTCACTCTCCCGAACTTGCTTCTGATTGGGACCGACAGACGTGCGCAGAAGGGCATTCTGTGCTTCGGCGCAGCGTCATGTCCGAGTAAATGAGATTTGTCCGAGGCGGGCAAACCACATGTTCCGGGGTGTCACCTCAGATAGTCGGAAAATGAAGCTGATCTTTCAGACTTTTCCCGGACTTTCATTGACGTCCGGAACATTACCCCATTTACTCGGACAAAAAGTCCGAGGCTCGGAAAATGAAAAAAAGTCTGGGAATCTGGGGTTTCCGGGTAAGTGGGGTCCGAGTAAAGGGGGTTCGACTGTACTTAATCAATAAAAGTAGGCTAGAAGAGTCACTTATTTATTCTAATGAAAACATCACTTGGTGAACTCGTAAGTCAACTATAGCCCCTAGGCCAGCTTTGCAGTCTTTCAAAACGCGAATGCATCAAGTACTGTAGCTAACTACATACATACTGTACAGTATGTATGCATGATGAGCAGTAATGTTCATTCGATACATTAATGTTATTCTTAGGTTTTTTTTTTGGGTGGTGATTACATATTTGAGCCTAGCTTCACTGTACATACAGTAGTTTTCATAAGGGTTAACGGTAATAATAACAGTGACCCCAGCCAGCCTCAACACTGCTAATGGTGAGTACCATTATCTACGGTACTATGAATTTATATGTAGGCCTACTGCATACTGTTTACTAATAGTCTACCATACGTAACGCACTATGTTAAAGTAGATAGAGTACTGTACTACGATGTTATGCGCATAATGTACAATACTGTGTGGAATGGCAATTCCAGAATCGCAGTAGTTTCATTTTCGTGCATCAACGTGCGGCAAACGGGGGTTTTTCTGGCATAAAATATCCCGGAAATAGTTTCAATTTGCCGGACATACGTCCGGGAAAAAAAGGTTTTTCCGGGAATTGAAATTTTCTCGTTTTCCCGGAAATTTCAGTTTTCCGGAATGGGCTCCCCCTGTGCTGTCCGGGAAAACGGGGTTCCACTGTACTAGCAAAAATTATTTGGACATGTTTTATGTTTACATCAATTACGGTATCTACTAGTTGGACCTAGGAGTAGGAGTCGGAGTTGGAAAATCTTAAGAACCAGGAGTCGGAGTCGGAAATTCTCTAGGGCCAGGAGTTGGAGTCGGACCTTGAACCCTCCGACTCCGCAACCCTGATGGTAACGAAGGTCAAACGACCACTGGATCCTCTCCGAACGAGTCTCAAAGAACTCACTAAAACGGCTACCATACAAACAATTCAACAAATCGTCCCAAGGGCCATGTAGCCAGGGACAGCCACAAAAGAGAGAAAGAAACAGGAACTCCATTCCCTTGGTCTTAAGTTATGACTCCCAGAAACGGGACAGACACAATGGAACCTGTTGCCACTAGAAGTCTAAAGATGAACGCATCTTTCAACTCTAAATAAAACCAACTAATAACTCAATCCTTGGACAAACGACTTACAATCCATTCACAATCGTTCATACACAATACAGCAAGTACACTCGAAATGTGAAAGGAACACAAATAATTCTGGTTCCAACTGCTGTATAAAGTTGGCCATGTATGTACGCTCAACCAGAAACAGACCCTACTCAATCTACGCCTAGGTCGGTCTTCAAGGAAAGATACCGCAGGCGCTACATCCGAAGGAACTGGACAAAACCAAAATTCCAAATACGGGAAGACACAAAGATACCATAGGATCCCCCTTGGTCCCCCATGGCTCCAACACCGAAGAGAGGGCCAATATTGAAAGAAACCACAGAGACCAGCACAGGAGCTAGCCAAACAGAAATTCAACAGGGAACATGGATACAAACCATATAAGATTAATAAGAAAGGATAGTAAATAGCATCAACCTCCAGTACAAGAGCCAGAAAACACCCTGCTGCTAAAGCTGTGGGTAGGTCGTGCAAAAGACAGAGGTACTTGGGCATTAGCGAGCCACTGCAAATAGAATGTTCCAAAGAACACTTTTGCAGTGGTGAATGGTTGCCAGAGAACCTCTGGAGTTTGAAAATTGGTCCCAAAACCCTTCCGTTTTCCTGACTTGATGGAATAAGCCGCTCGTTTAATAAGTGAGGTCTGTAGGGTCAAGTGCCAATCTATATATGTACTGGATGGGAGCTCTGCTGGTGCAGCTGCAGTTAATAATAAAAAAATCGCAAGTTTAAGAGAGCTACCATGAAGCCCACTCTTATACATACAGAAGAACAGGACTTTACAATTTCAGCTAAGTTAAAAAAAAAAAATTGGAGTACCTAATTCTGCAGTTCATTGCGCGTTAAGGTGGTTAAAAATACACTTGTATTCATTTCTAAATAAAATATTTGTCACCATCAGAGTTCAAAAAGACAACGTTTCGATGTCTCAGACATCATCATCAGGTCAATAAAATCTGGAATATACAAGCCCCAAAAATTAAAATGATAAGAATACTATTTACTCTCCGATTGATTTAGATTACTATAAAACGTGTGAGGACTAGATAGTATTAATTATGAACAACAAGGTTCGTGACTGCTCCGACCACATGTCAGTTCACACCCCCTCAGAAACACAAAATGGCGGCGGCTGCTAGAGAAGACCCCTACCCCGCCCACTCCACCCTAGGTTCCAATAATGTTGGTACTAGCATGTCTATTGAACAATTTGAGTGCATAAAAGTCTACGGTGTTTTCATTAAGATTTGGCTGATATTTATAAATGAGTAGGGCTTCAATGATGTTCAAGTAACTTCTATTGGGTGCCTTATACAAAATTTTAGTGCTATTATGAAGATCTTCCTTGGTCGGTTTGCGGTTATGAACGTTGCGATGATGGTTGAATATAGCGCCTTGGTAATTGTGGTAATAAAGTCTATTTTGTAAGGTCATCCTAGTAAGTCCTATGTAGCATACATCCAGAGACATACATTCTCCGCTAACACATTTATGTGGAAATGAATACAAGTGTATTTTTAACCACCTTAACGCGCAATGAACTGCATAAATTTAGAAAGGTTGAGAAATTAGAAAGGTACCTAATTCTGTCATTAACATGAGTCTAATCAACTCGGAATGATCCTCCTGACTGGAGAATGCCCAAGACATGAGAGTTGTGCAAACAACAGAGGTACTCTGGCTATCGCTCACCTGTGTAAAAGTGTTCATTGGAACATTCTATTATATATCAATTAAGATGTGCTCATTCCAGAAATCACAATCTTTTTTTCTTTTTTGTGCAAATGTGTAGTTTTTGAGATATTTGACTCTCAAGTTCCATTTTTGTGGGGTGAATACTCACCCCTTTCCATCCATCAAACTACTGGGAAATTCAAAAATCTGGATGAACCACGTAAAAGTGCAGCCACCCCATTCCGGCATATGTGGCCCCTGGCAAAAATTTTGCTTATAACTATTTTAAAAATGATCACATTCCAACAAAAATACCAGTATGGGAACATCATACCAATACCTCGTAGCTTCATATGTATCTTGGTAATGGCACTATAGGACTTTTCAGAATTTAACAGGAGGCTAACCCACTTGATGCGACCAGATTTTTGGTAGGCTATGTCTAATGGGCTTTTGGCCATTATTAGCCCATTAATTAATAGGCCTACCTATTTGTGGCAATCTAATAGTTTGTTGCTGTACACAATGTAGGCCTACCTATTATATGGAAGTGACATACAAGTAGATGTAGCTACCCTAAAATGGGCACAGCATAAGCCATTGGGCTGGCAATGTTTGCTCTTCCTGTTATGGTTTTTGAAATAGTTAAGCTTCTCTCTTCCAACAACCTGGGCTAGTTGTAGGGTAGCTACCTATGAGAGAGCTCTCATTGATACCTGGAGCAGTTAAGCCACTGTGCTTCACTAGGCCACTAGATGCCAGTCATTGCCGTAGCCATATTAAGGCGTACAAGACTTTTTTGTATGACCACTTTTTTTCTACCTAATTTATACTTGCAAGTAGCTAGCTACAGCTTTTGTTATGTTCTTCCTGTACCTAACTCTGTACACATTTAGTTGCCTTTTGTTGTACTAGCTAGCTTCATGTTCTTGGTTTCAGGTGTACAGAGTGGTGTCAAAAATTGTCTGAACCATATATGGAATTGGTATATTCTCATTACATCTCAATAGAATGAATTATTTTGTATGAAATTGCTAATGCTTCATTTTGAAGGTGTAGCTACTGTGACTTCTGTGACTATATGATTTTTTTCTTTTACAAAAATCAAACAAATTTTTGACATTTTAGGGTAACATGTCTAGTATCCATCCACCATGCTAGTAGCCATCCACTTGGCACGAAGAAACTTCCTGTGTGCAACTAGCAGTTCTAGAAAGCCGTACATAGGCTTAAACTATTGATTAAGCAGTGCCGCACCATCCCTGAAAATGACCGGCAAAAAAATGAAACAATAAAAATGATTGTGGTTTTTATATTTTTTCACTGAAAATATAAAAAATGTGAAAAACACCACCATATTTATTGTTTCAATTTTTTTGTCCGTCAGTTTTGGGGATAGTGCGGCACTACTTAGCCTACAGTTCAAGTCTCTGTACGGCTTTCTAGCACTGCTAGTTTTCACACGGTAAGTTTTTAGTGCCAGGTGGATAACTACTTGTATGGTGGACAGCTACTAGACATGTTACCCTACCCTGCTGCTGCCATTCTGAGTAGTTTTGTTTGTATAAGCCTACTTGTGTATACAGTATATACAATTATTACATACCTATGGCTAAACCAACCAGCCAAAAGTCCCGTGTCTCTCCAATAGGACACTGCTGTAATACCATAGCAGGTTTTATAGCTACAGTATTTATATAGTCCAAATCATAAGAAAAGCCGACTCTGTCAAAAGTTCTTCATGTCCTGTATGAACAATGGTCAAGAATTTCCTGTTCCAAAGACAAACATCACCATACAAGCTGCTGTGTCATGACTTGATTTCAGAAGCCTTCAAGATCAAACTTAACTTGACCCAAGGTCTTATGAGCAAGGTTATAAAATTTGAGTTCAACATTTTTGGGGAGCAGGACTCAGAGTTTAGATTTAATCCATTCAGCTCCACAACTCTGGTTAGGCCATAGGATAGGAGCCTTGCCACTGTTGAGGTTTCTATCTGGTCTGATGAAACGGTTTCTTGTGGACCCCCAAATGAACATGCCCAATCACAGGGTAGGTACCGGTATTGTAGCAAATCCTTATGGCCTTGATCAAGCAGCACCAATTGGCATACAACTGTCAGTCCAGATTCTATCAATGCCTCTTTGTAGCCTAGTGGTTGGAGTATGAGTCATGTTACTGTTCCTTGAGGATCCAAGAGCCTCGGGGTGTCGTTTGGGCTTGGGTAATCCTTCTGTGGCCCTTGGGCTTGGATGGACAGCCCACTTGTGGTTGGCCTCAGTTCCCCACCTTTGTTCTATACCCCAGTCTTAAAAAAAATGGGTAATTAATTGAGCAGTCGCTCTCCTCGCTCTCAGGTACGGTAGTCTATGTAGACAGCAACCCTATGCAAAAAAAAAAACACCTGCCTGACCTGCTGTCTGTGCACCACATCATAGCTACTCACTACGCCACATTACGCATAGGCTTATGCTTGCAACACAATCCTGCATGGTTCCTGGATCTGTGGGGCTGCTGGTGTTTTACTACTGCCTGTTCTGACAGATCAGACAACCCAGTGACAACCACTTACACGGATCATTATTAGGTAGGTTTACTGTGGGATCTGATTGCTCAATATCCAAAATGGCAGTCGTTAAGCATTTCCATGCCTATACCCTAGTTTATGTGGATCTGCTGATGTGGGAGACCTGCTGTTGACCAGCAGCTGCTTCATTGCATACATTCCCTGGTGGATTGGTAGATAGGTACACTAAATGGTGATTGTGGCCGCCACAAATGGAGCACCTAACACAATGATCACTGATCAGTGGTGTAATACCAACTTCTATGGATATCGCCAAGGACCTATGATCCCCTATCTAGTTAAGACTTTATCCCTATGGGCTTTGTTTTATGACCCGTTGTAGAGTGGGCTGTGTGATTGTGTGCAAAAGCCACCCAGCAGCAGTGTAACCTTCAATTGGACCTCTACTGCCTACCTACTAATTACGATACCTATGTGCCTATAGAACAGTCAGAGACAGCAATAAAGAAATACACTGTTAGGCCTAATATGAATGGACGGGAAAATTATTGACACCACTCTTGTTAACTGCCAAGCTTTCCATATTGGCCTAGCCTACCTATTTAGTTTAATTTGTTTTCTTAACTTTAAATTTGTCCCATCAGGCTCTTGTGTCACTCAGCCATGCCTATGAGCAGACCAGAGTGGTAAGGTGCAGCAGTGTTTATGCAGTTGTGTGCCCCTCTCTGTACTCCTGCATGTGTTTGTGTATTGCAGTGGACATGTCTAGCTCAGGAGCTGCTGTAACATTTGGTTTGAGTCTTGGAGATACGAAAGAAATGTCAGACTTTTCCTAGACAACAACAATGGAGGAACTAGCAGAACCTGCCCTATGGTACCTACCTACTTCTAATCTGTCATGGAGGCAAGACATTGGAAATGATAAATTTAGACATATTACTCCCAGTACCTAATGTCTTCCCACTAAGATTATTGGAATAGGACAGGCACTACGGTACTGATTCCTTAAGGGTCATTTTCTAAGTAAGATAGCTACACAAAGCCTTTTGTTTGATGGTCTCCATCCATGCTACCACGCAATGGCATCCATCTCATGTTTAGTTCTATTTTTTCATTCCTTCTTGTAGCTACTTGATTATTTCATTTCATCAACTACAGACTTTGTAGATTACCTGATAGTTTTACTGCTCAACTCTGATAATTCAGATGTAAGTAAGGTGTTCCAGTAACCTATCAAAGTTTATTGAGAAGTCATGAAAAAGAATGTTGAAGAGCTACCATGTGATCTGTACAGTGTCTAATCATACCGTATATCCTGCGGTACCTATAGGCTACATGAATGGTAGCCTATTCAGTGAATGGGAGTCTATTCACATGATCTATGATAGCTAATGGTTCTCCGAAGGTGCTACCTGGGTACTACCTATGCTGGTGTGATGCAGAGATGCCTAGCTGCTCTATATGACATCCATCCCATAGATATCGTCTATGTGTCAAAATATAACTAGGTACCTACCTATCTATTTTAAAAAGTGGATATGAAGTGCTGCAGCACACTGCTTTAGCTAATAAGAAAATAGTGTGCTTTTTTGGCATGTCCTTATAATGCTAACCATTTTTCTATCGTTTTTCTTGCAATCAAATAATGCAGTTTATAGGACTTTTTTTTATATTTTTCTTTGTACAAAATTTGATCTTATTATAATTTGAGTTTACTAAATGCTGAGCTTCTTATTTTACAAATTTATTCATGACTTCAAATCTAAAATGATGCTGGATAATATTGCAAATGCCTTAAAGGACTGTCTTTAGCTTTATCCAGTTGTAGCTTTATAGGCCTATAGGTATGTAGTAGGTAGTACCTAGTGAGGAGCGGGCTTAACTAAATGACCTAATTGCTGTCTGATAATTGTGTTATGGAATTACAGTAGATTCATTGGAATATGTAGGTACCTTGAGGCTCAGTCAGACGAACAGCAGGTCCACGAGTTGCAGTCACACCATAGCCTAGCTACCGGTAGCTACATTGTGTGACTTCACAATCCAGAATTACATTCAGCATCATGTTGTGCTGTGTTGATGTGTACGGTAGTAGCTACCTATGATATCTGCCAAACACAATCCTTCGATAGCTGCGCAAATTTTGAGCTTGCGCAGCTCTAGAAGGATCGCCCCTCTACATTATCTTGTCTAGGCTTTCCAGATTTTTTTCGTTGCTCACTGTGCTGCAGTTTTTTTCCTGCATCATTTGACCGACTTCATAGCGTTTTTCAACTGTTGCCCTCATTGTTGTAAAGTAGCATTCTTGGGACTTTTTTTTCATTTGCATGTACTGCACTCTTTTTCCTTCCTTGCAATATTACGTTGTGTCTAGGCAGTTTGAGACTAATGTTTGAATTAACTTCCTGGAAGTGTCATTGCTACAAATGTTTGGCCTTATACTATAAGTTATAGTTCAGACTCTAGGGGTGTCTGTATACATTTCTCTTTCACGGCTCTACCATGTACCGTATTTTCCTATTCCATATGATGAGTTGATGACATTAATAAGAATTGGGTAGAACTTTTGCAACTGGTACATTTTTGAGGGGGCATGTGGGAGCCCAAAATTATCAATTGTTCACTGATTGTTCTGAAACTTGCTCAGAATTTTTATTTATGAAAAAAGAAACATTTTATTCCTACAACTGTTTTGATTTAGGCAATTTATAAATGCGGAATGTCCTATATATGGTAGACTATGTATATTTTGGAAATTTCAAACAAATAAAACTCAATGAGTTCTCATGCTAGAATAAAGCAATGACTGCTTTGGAATCCTTGAAACATTCTTAACAAAACTATAAAGCTGGATTCCCCATTTTTGCCCTCATAATATTTTTTTTTATCAAAGCTGAATCTCCATTTTCAATTTTGTTGTGATTGCTAACTAAAAAATATTGGGAAAAAATAATTAACGGATTCGCTTTTGAGCTGTGATAAAAAAATATTATGACGGCAAAAATAGAGAATTCAGCTCTGTAGTTTAATATTTAAAGGATTCCAAAACTCATAGTTTTTATTCTAGCATGAAAACTTAGGCTATTGAGTTCTATTTGTTTGAAATTTCCAAAATATAGCTAGCTACATATACGTATACCGCACTTATATATAGAGGGCTTAGAGCCAGAAGTGGCTATGTCCATCTTTGGCAAAATCTGGTTCCATTCACAAAGTGGGTGCCTGTGAGGCATATTTTTAGTGTTCCGGGTGTCTATGCCATACATTTTTATGCCAAATCTCTTCTTAATGAAGAGATATGGCTTAGACACCCGTAGCACAACAAACATTCCTCACGGGCACCCTTTTTGTGAGGGGAATCCAATTTCACCAATAATGGACATAGCCACTTCTGGCTCTAAGCCCTCGATATAAACCTCATTATCTCAAAAACTAAGGCCTTAATCAAAAAAGTTGTGGGAACGAAATATGTTCATTTTACAAAAATGCATATTTTGAGTAAGTTTTAGAACAATCAGCCTCGAATTGGTAATTTTGGGCCCCCCATGCTCCCCTCAAAACAGTAGTTACCAGTTGCAAAAGTTCTACGCAACTTTTTTAATGTCATGATGTGGAATAGGAAATGCATGGTAGAGCCGTGAAAGAGAAATGCACACACACACCCCCTAGAGCCTGGACTATTAGGTCTAATGGAAAGTTGAAAACCAGCAGGGTTGTGGAGTTAGATAGACCAAGTCTCATTTCAACTCTGACTTTTGGGTCCCGCCAGTTTTCAACTCACCTCTGGCTTCTTCCAAGTACCACAGTGAATCTAAGAGGGCTTGACGTAACGAATAAACTAACGTAGCATGTAATATTGTTAAAACAGAATACTAATAGGCCATATGCTCACAAACATTCCCCTCTTTGGGCATAGGATGGTCTGCAAGCCTTAGGGTGAGATTAGTCTCGTTCGCCCATCTTTTGTTGTTGGGAGTTGCATTCCCATGGAATTTATGTATGGGTTACCTCAGTCTTAGCTATGTCATCGAGACATCTGTTTTTTTTTTTTGTGCCTACTTCGTTTGCTTCCAGTGCCATACCTACTTATACTGATGATGCTTTGTTCTTTTCTTCCTTCTCGTTCTTAACTTGCTATTCCCTTGCACATTAATCCTGTGTGGAGACATCCTCGTGCATGGATTCCATGTTTCTATCAACAACATACTGTGGTGTCCCTTCAGTGTCCTTTCTTTATTATTATTATAATTTCACGCTTGAGCCCCCTCAGACAGGTAATAGGTAGCTACAACCCAAGTGAAGCACCTTGTGACACCGGGAAGCCCAAAACGCTGCTGAAGGAAATCCAACAAAAAGTTATTAACAACTGACTTGAACGCCTGCAGGCCACTACGACCAAAAGCCGATGCCGGCAACAAATTCCAAATCATAACCGACCAGGTACGAATCACCGACCAAACTGATTACTCCTAAAGACCTTGAGGGCAGGGAGGGAAGAATACAACCAATGCCTCTTATTGCTTTACACCTTATAAAACATAGGTACAGAGCTCGGCTACCCTTCTCCTGTGGGACAGGTTCACAAGATCATTATCAGCGCAAAGCCTGCTGGCTGAACTAACAAGTTGGACCAACAGCCGCAAGTGAGTGTCAGCAGCTAGCAGCTGAAGCCCAGACCAGTGAGCAATACTCCAACATAGGAAGCAAAAAAGCATAAAAACATTTGCGGACAACCTCACTGTCACCAGACACAGAATTCACCTTATGTAGGAGCCCAATCTTAGTGGAAGCACTTGGCACCAACCTCCTTAGCAGCTCAAAAGTAAGCTTCTCTTCAAAGACAACAAAGAATCCCCAAGGAGCTATACTCCTGAAGCAAACTTCGTCAATCTCTATTTGGGGATACTGCCGTACTAGTGTCCGAGACCGACTGATGAACATCGACTTGGTCTTACTGGCATTCAGCTTTATACTCCAGGCCGAGCCCCATGCACTAATGCTTGACAAATCCCTATTCAGAGACTGGGCGACAGCATTACGCATGCGAGAAGCATGTATCACTCCTATCAAAGTAGAATCGCTGGCATAGTTGATCGTGTTTTCAAGCGAAGAGAACATGTCATAAAGCTACAAAACGAACAACAGCGGGCCAATCACACAACCCTGAGGGACGCCAGACACCACTGCGACTGAAGCGCTCAAAACGCCGTCAACAGACACGCTCTGCTTTCGCTCAGGAACAAAATCGCGACTGATTGACAGAACCCTGCCACCCACACCAAAGGATTCCAGTGTGTATAATAGACTCCTGTGGTTAACTCTGTCAAATGCCGCGCTGTAGTCCAACTGTACAAGGCGTGCCTCCGACCTACAATCCAGCGCAGACTGTAAATGGTGTGGCACCGATAACAGAGCGTCACAACAACCCAAGCCAGTTCTGTACGCAAACTGACCAGCAGGCAGCAACCCCGTAACCTCAGCGAAACGACCAAGCGGTAAATTTTTCGAACACCTTGGACAAAAAGGGCGTCAGTTTGATGGGTCGATAGTTTCGACACTGGACCCTTGGGAATAGGAGTAGTATTCGCAGTACACCAACAGCGAGCAAAATTTCCTAACCGTGTCAGGCGCCGGAAGATTACTGCTGTCTTAGGGTAAGAACGTCAGCCAGCTGCTTATAAAACAAAGGAAGCATGCCAACCGGGTCCACACTCCATACGGATCAAAGCCCTCAAGCAGCATCCTGATTGTACCAGATCTGAACGCCAAAAGATCAAGCGAGGTTCAGGGTGGCATCCATGCGGCAATGAGAACACATCTCTGCTCTGCTTCCCGTAGAAGTACACCGACAAAAGCAGTGTCTCACTCGCTTAATCTCCACTGTGTCCTCCGCAGCACACTCTTTACCGCGGGCATAATTATTGAGACTGTCACTGCAACTTTACTACCATTTCTGTTTGCACCTGGAGCACTAGTATATAATACATAGCTAGTAAGAATGAGGGCATAGTTTGGGGAGATAAGGTTTGTCCAAATGTCTTTGGGAGGCAGTGTGCTTTGATGGCATTGTGTGTGTGTCCCTTCATAGGATGGAGAGCGGAGGCGTGGTGGGGTCGCGCCGGCGGGAGGGCAAGAAGTACGCCGTTGAAGATGAGGCTCTCGACAAAATTGCCAAAGAGGTGAGTACTGTGCGCTCTCGTTGTTTTATTCTTAGTTTAGCTGCTGCTAGTACAGTACTGTGTGCGTACTGTTGTGTTGTGAACTTCTAAGTTGAAGCTACGCTTACATAGGTACAACGTCCTACATACAGCGTATGCTTGCTACCTAATTACTGTTGGGAGACGAGTACTGGTAAGTAGTACGGTACCTAGTACTGCCCTACCTGTTACCGTGTACTGCGGTCTTACTGCAACAGGTGCGTTGCCGTGTTTTGTCTAGCATATGGGTGTGCAAATTTTTTGGCTCTGGGGCCACATGGATTTTTAAACATTGACCAACAGGCCGGACCAGCATCTATTGCATCTATATGAAACCTAAAAGAAATAGGTACTGTACATTGTTTAAGTACACTCGCAATTTTTTAAACGGATAGGTACCTACTCTACCGGAAACAAAGTAGTGAAAAAAATATGTATGATACTGAAGAAAAACCTACACGTGGCCTGAATAGGGTTAATATGTCGAAGAATCCTAAATCTTCAGCGGGCCGAATCATAAAGACTAACGGGCCGGACGTGGCCCGGGGCCGTAGTTTGCCAACCCTCAGACTCGAGAGCTCAATTGTGCCCGCTAGCTACCCTGTAGTTTATGTGGTGCTCGTGCGTTTTGTAGTTGTGCCCGCTTGTCATCTTGCAACAGATCGTTGTTCGTGCTCTCTGCACCCTAGTTACGTCTGCTAGTTACGGTAGGTACTCCGCTGCAGCAGTGTTGTTGCCCATGCTCTTTTTCAACCTAATTGTACCCACTAGTTACTCACCACCTGTCGCGTGTACACAATAGGGGTCATCACCGGCTGCGGATGGTGCAACTACACGGGGCGCCCTACATACTGTAGCCTATGTGCCGCTGGTCACAAGTGTGGCATCGCACCTGTGCAAGCGACACGGCGCGTCGTGAACACCTGTTTGTGGTGCCGGCATCAGTTGTGTTGCTCCTGCTGGTGCCGTCACGCGTGTAGTGCGGTGTTGCTGCAACTCTTGTTGCACAGTGGTGCGTGTGATGCCGTGTTGCTACAACTGTTGTGATGCAGAGTTGCGACGCTGACGTGTGGTGCTGTGTTGCCGCAGCTACAACAGTGCAGTGACGTGTGTGATGCCGCGTTGCCACAGCTACTGTGGCACTCCCGGGCGTGAAGTTCTGCCTTTCTCCGTACCGCATCTTGCTCCGCACTTGCGTGTCTGTGCTGCAGGCAGTCATCAATTAATATCTCTTAATGGACTCTTTGTGCTGATAGATCAGTACATGGAGAATAGAAGAGCATAGAACGCGGCGCCTCTCTCTCCGACTGCTCAGGATACAAAAGGAATTATGTACGCAGTTAAGCGTGCACTGTTGGAAATATGACGTCGAAAAGACCGCCAACCTCCCTCCAAAGAACTTTTCGTGCACTTTATTATTTGTAGCGTGTGGCGTGCGTTTTACGGTGTCAGTGCTTCTCATCTACGTAACAGCCCAACTTGTATCGCCGTGATGGTGATCTTCAGCAAGGAACCCACGCGCCGCAATCTTTACGGCAGCCTCAAGCGTCTCGTTGGCATCCGGCGCAAGGAGTATGCTTGTGAGAGCGGCGTCCATAAGATCCTTACGACAGAGGGCATCAAGGTTGTGAAAGATGCGGACGCTCGAATGTTTATGCGATATTACCGAGCCTCGGTACGGCTGAGCAGCGAGGAACCTGCCACTGCTAGCGCCCCTGGTTCTGTGACGTCCATTGGGCAGCTCCGGCGTTGGGCGTCCCCTGGCTCTGTGACCTCCAGTGGGCAGCTCCGACGTGAGGCGTCGCACCCGCACTGCAGTGCAGATAGTCGCGCAGAAGCAATAGGTGTGCTCAAGCCCATTGGCGCCAAGTCCGCCCAGCCTGAAATTTACGTTGAAGGAATGAAACACTACAGTGAACGGAGCTTCCCGTCTAATCGACGGTCGTTTAGAAGCTACCCTCGCATGCGGAGGAAGATCCGCACCACAACACGAGCGCTTCCTGAGGTGCTTGGCTCATCACCTCCTGTTTCGTCCTCCATCACCAGTGAGTATGGCAGTCCGAGCCCTGACGATTGTGTTGCATATGCAAAAAGCTCATCATGTGATGCATTCTCTGCTCACCAAGATGACCTGGCGGTCGCACTGGATAGCTTAAGTATAACGCAGAGCTTTGCCACCGACGTGTTAAGTTCCAGTGACTTTAGAGACGTTGGTACGAAACCGTCCAGCTCCCCTGTCCAAGACACTGCTACCACTGTTGCAGATGTTCATGTTTCCACCATAGCTGAAGATGTTGCCTGTACGTCTGATACTAAGCCAAGCAACAAGTACCCCGTTCCATTGTATTTATTGGCCGATCTATCTGACATTACATCTCCGTTACATGCTGATGACTCCACTGCCAGTGAGGGTGGCTCGAGCTTTGAAGAATATGATGAAATAGACTCCTCGCTGGACAGACCGAGGTTCCGTGTTAATGATTATGGAAATTGTTTTCATCGTTATGTAATCAACGAGGACGAAGAAGAAAGTGCACTAAGTTGTGTTATCGACCACGATTATGACACCGATGTGCTGCTCGCTGCTGATGGAGCTGATGCAACAAGTAGCAGAGATTCCTCTGGTTCACTTGTTGATGCGAACTCGCCTCCGCGTGTGGTGTATGCTGACCATGAGTGGATACTTTCTGCACCGTTTGCTACAGAAGCAACGGAGCCTATTCGCGTGGGTGACTCCAATATTGAGGTGACGTCACAATGCAATGCTGTTGCCTCTCCCTCCCTGTGCTCGGAAACAATCATGAAAATGTCCTGTCCAGTGCCAGCGGACTGCAGTAAGCGGGGGCCCGTCTTTGGCAGAGGCACTGTAGGCACTGCCACAACAATCGCGTGCAGTCGTTCTTGTTTGAAACCTAGCCACGCTGCTAGCTATTACACCAGTTCCTCCGCTCGGTCGATTGTACGAACACGAAAATCCGTGAAGTTTGCCTCTGATTGCCGAGATGCTTCCGGCAGCGCCAGGTTGCCTTCCAGAGACCCTGCCGAGTCCTCCACTTGTGCAGATTCACCGCGAGCTGAGCTGCCCAGTGACCGTGGTAAGCTGCGTGATGCTGCATCTGCAGCTCAGGATCTTCGTCTTGTGGTTGCTGCTGACTTTGTGTCCCATGGTGATGGTAGTGAGTCATCTGGTACTGGGGACCGTCTCACGAGCGCACCAACTGGTGTTGGGGACGGTCTCACGAATGTACCATCTGGTCTTGGTGACCGTTTCGCGAGCGCGCCGTCTGGTGCTGGGGACAATCTTGCGAGCGCGCCATGTGGTGCTGGGGACTGTTTTACGAGCGCACCATCTCGTGCTGAGGATCATCTCACGAGCGCTTTATCTAGTGCTGATGACCATCTCATGGGCGCACAAGCTCGTGCTGGGGACCATCTCACGGGCGCGGCATCTGGTACAGAGGACTATCTCGCTAGCGCATCGTCTGATGCAGACGATGAAACCCTCCATTGCGATGACGAAGTGTGGGAATCATTTAGTAACATATCCGCTATAATTGAGAGGATGAATTGTTACTTGGCCAATACTCACTTGTGTGAGGATCGTGCTCCCGCACAGCAGGATTCTTGCAAATGATGATGTGCCAACTTAGAGCCTAGGTGATTGTCGGTGTTGGGAAAATGTTTAGGCTAGTTTTCGTTACGTTCTAGTCTTCGTAGCTGACCGTTTTTAAGTATCTGCACCAGCAATATAATTATTCATATCTGCTTCTTCGTTTTTCCTTCTCAACCTTAGAGGCTCCGTATTTTTGCGCTCTATTCGGTTTTGGTTTGCGTCGATGTACAGTTTGATGTCTGCTGCCAAGCCACCGCTCTTGATTTCGCTCTCATGGCTACTTTTGGAGCGTTTGCAGTCGTGAGCCTGCAGTGTCGGTTGTTTTCAGCTGCCCTCATCACGATGCCCGATGCCTATCGTGAGCAGCTGCCTTAGCCTTTGTACCCCAAACACTAGAGTAAACAGCTTCCCAGATCCTAGACTCCGACCAGGGTTGAAAAAGCTCCAAAGAGCTGAGTGACAACTCCAGTAGCTGTCATTCCTACGTACGCCAATTTTTGGATGACATGTAGATACATAATAGTTCTACTGCCCTTTGAATTCCTAACCAAGTTTGCGAGTCTTACTGCGACCATCTCCACATCATCGCTCTAGAAGTGATATTGTTCAGATATTACAGCGTGTTGTGCGTGCACAACATCTGACTGTCGCACCATTGTTTGCTTTATATAGCTACCGTATATGTTAGGTTTAGGTTCGGATGACGGTTGGCTTTCTCGATCATAGCTGTTCCGGTTTGGGTAGTTTTGACGGAGCACAAAAGAGCGTATCGGCGCTATGAGGCTAGCAGCCTGCCGGCAGCTATCCATGCATCGGGTTCAGCTGCACTGTCAGTAGGTACCATAAGGATTACAGTAATGAGGCCATGTGGCGTAGCCTTCTGTTGGCTGGAAGTGTACGACGGAGGTTCTCAACATTTTTGCGTTTGTGCCTCCCATCAAAAACTTGGAATCCACGCGCTCACCAAACAGCAGCTTTACTTACGTCTGATATTCTGTAATGGAGAGACATAGAAACTTCAAATAAAAGCTTAATACGACAACTTTAGACTTCTACCAAAGCTGGACGGGGAAGATGCGGCCGTCAGGTTGATGGCATCAACAGCTTGGTGTACAGTGTGTCGCCACGCCTATCGTAATAACCATTGTATAGCGTTCGGCAGAGCCGCGCTCCTGTGCAGTCCATACGTAACGCCACTTCCAGGTTGCAAGACTCTTACCTACGAACGCAAATTGTTTTTTATACGCGACGTAGTATATGTTCTTTCTGATTTCCTTTATTTCAAGCGCAGCCTACGCAGTGAGTAGGGGGCTCTAGGTAGAAAAAAAATTGGCTTCCAAGAAATGAAAAGCTGTGAGAATGTTATGTATATATACGTGGTGTCGGTGTTGTCAACGCAGCCACACCGCTTAGGCGTAAGTTGTTACTATACTCATCCCCGTGACCTATGGTGCGGCAGTGTCACTTCATTTGGACAGTTAAAAAAGTCTCGCAGCAGGTGGTGACCACTTTTATTAACGGCGCAGCGAAGAGCATATAATACTTCGGAGATTGAGATAAATAGCTGCACTTCATTGGGTGTGCAGAGACGTGGTACAAGTGCCAGCGCACTGATGACTGCTAGTTATATTAGATACAAAGAAGAAGTAATACTATCATCACTAACTACACTGCATTGCGGCCCGTTGTTTGATCTCTAGCTATTTGGCAACAGTATAGGTACGCTGCCGTCAGCTGTGTATGTAAGTTTGTAGCCAGGACCTATACGGATCACCTTAAGTAAGGTGTTACAGATTTTTCCATCCTGGAGCGAATCTCTCCAAATCCCTTCACTCGGCATGACATTTATCATAGACCGTAGGGTTAGGTTTGTTCGGTTAGTTAGTCTTGTGTTATGAGGAGTCATGCCTGTTATGCCATGGGTTACTTTAGCCAGGCCTTCATGACGTCGTGACATCCTGCTCGCTTTGTTGCCTTGCACTTGCCCGCTCTTATTGATACTTAGTTCTGTTCTTCCTCTACTCTCCCGATTTGTTGTTTCCATGCGTTTTGATCCGAGGTGGGAGTATCCTTGTGCATGGTTGTACGTGTTTCTTAACATACTTGTCTCTTATTTTTTCTTCTTTTTGGATTACACTGTACTTTGTGGTTGTAGAAAGATTAATCCGGCAGTATCATCATAGTTTTTCTAAATCGCTGTAACATTTACGTAAATCACCGGTTGGGCCTCGGATCTTGCGCTTAAAGTGATCATTGACTGGCGCTGCCAGTCAAAGTCACACGTTGAAAGAAAAAAACGCGTCTTCGACAACCCTTCATCGTTTTTTTTTAAGATCAATTCGCAGAGCTTGAAAATGGATGGCAATTTACGCAAATCGAAAGCCTGGTCACTTAATGCGCAGTACAGGATGTAGACCTGAGGAATAGAACTGTAGAATATTTTGATCGAGTCCTATGTCGGTGGGTCAGGTTATAATGTGCATCATTTGTGTTTATTTTTTTTTTTAAATACTGCAGTAAATGGTGTTGTGTGACACTGCCACGGCTGTCAGTGTCCCAATTGCAGAGTTGTCTGTTTGTCATTTCCTGAATGTGTGAAAGCAATGCTTCCTATATTTCGGGATGATGCTTCACTAGCTTCTTATCTTTAAACTCTTGAGCATAGAAAACCCCTTACTGCAGCATCGTTAGATTGTGATAATACATGCATATTATTTGAATGCGCTTGTTCAAGCAATCGTAGCAAGAGGAACAATATTGTGGTATATTGTGTTGGGTTTCAACAGCATCACGCACATGCCAGATAGGCTGAAAATAACTGGGTTGGTTAGCGTATTGCTTAGTCAAAACGAAGCCACCATCGTACTTTATAACTTTGGTTGCGTTTTGGCTCCACACATGAGTGTCAGTATTGTTATGTTTCACTTGCGTTGTTTAACAAAACACTTGCTATATGCAGGTAAATATCCCTTAATGGTGCGTGCGGCGACTGGTGTGTATCTGGCGCTCAGCAAGCTGCTTTGCATGCCCGTGTCTGACGCATATTCCGTCACTGTCGCTCTGTTGGAGCTGCTCTGTAAGGCCTGGATGCTCAAACAGTTCATGAAGCTACGGGAATTAATACGTAGACAGTTTAGTAAAGAAATGACAATATCACGAACCAGATTTTGTCACTTTATCCTTAATTTAACAAAATAGGCCTATGATCAAATAGGTTTTAACCTCCAATGAGTTTTTAGATACGTAAATGATTCTACTGTCTTAAATTAAAGAGCGAAAAAATAAAGCTCAAGCCGTTATGTTAGTAGATTCGTTCCTGCAGCAGTATTGTTACGATACCCGTAATTTATCGAAGCATCTGATAATGCGAACTAGTGCTAGCTTCTCTCCATTGCTGGGAAATTCCTTAGCCGCAAGCACCGAGTGCCGCGAGATGCTGTCGCTCTACAGGAGGAGACACGGGCCGTCCCGAGCTGTTGGCTTGTGTCGCGCTTCACGCCAGCAAAAACAGCTTACCTGCCCTCAAGCAGGAAGTCCCCCTCACATTCTTCCCTCAGTCGCGTTTGTGTGGGGCGTCGGTGCGTTGCTTAGTGTGGGAGTCCCTGCTCGTTACTGCTCACGATCGGTGCGTCCGTATCAGACTTGGGAACGACCGTGCCACTTGGTCCTGCTGCTCTTTGCTGTACTCTAACCATAGTTTGTGTCGGTGTCTCGGGCCGTGCATAGTTATGGATTCGGTATCAAGCAACCGGTATTCGCGAAGATATACAGGCTCTGCTACAGCAAGTTTTGATTTTACACCGTCAGCTTCTGCGAATATATCCTATACTCTTAGAAAATATTCTTCTCCATCTCTGTCGTCCGCGGTACTTCGACATTATGCGTCTGCAAGTAAGCACCTCACGAGCTCCGCATCATCGTTCTCTGCTCCCTTTGGCAAGCGCAAAGATGAACCGCCTTCAGATAGTGGCTATTGGTCTTCTTCCTCTACACCCAAATGCCAAACTCGTGCGTCTTCTGAAACTCCTTCATGCGTGGCATCGGTGCCTAAGGAAGATATCACGAGTGTCATGGGTAGGTATCTTCCAGGCGGCTATGTCAGGGAAACTAGCACGAAGCCCAGTCGAGCGGGTAGCATGTCAAACTTGTCGTCGTCACTTGTGTCTTCGCTGACTTCTCTGTCTACCAGTTCTGGCAATTTTATGGCGAGTTCTGTTCTAGAGAAGCGAGCGTCTCGCAAACGAAGGGAACTTTTGGCATCGACTCGCTCGACCAGCGTGGAGCGCTACGCCCCCGACCATGAAGTATCGCACCCCCGCACCAGACAACTGTCTGCAGATAGATCATTACCGAACTCGTTTGATTCCGAAAAGAGCGCTTGCCATTCTTCTACTTCTCGGTCCGGGTCTGTATATCGCTCAACGCCGGATCTGGAAACCTCCAGAATCCCAAGTGCTACTGATAAAGAATCTGTGTTTTCTTCAAATTCCTGGATCGGGTCTAAGCCGGGGTCTTCTTCGTTTGTAAGTGACAGTGGTGTAGAAGATCCCAGTGGTTTTCTGAAAATACAGGAAGGCCTTGCTCGCGTAACGGAAGCCCTCAGTCGTCACCAAGAAAAGGAAAGCAAGCGATGTACTACAGACCAGAGTTTCGACGCCAGGTCATTCAGAACGGGATTTACGCACAGCGCTATTGCCTCTAGTAGCAAATTATCTCAGAAGGAAAAACGAGATTCTAAGGCTGATAGTGCGAATAACGAGTTGCGGAATGTTGCGCATTATTCGACATTTAAGTGTGGGCAGCATTTAAGCGGCAGCACAGATGACATCACCGCTCGTCTGCTCTCGCTAAATACCTCAGGAAAGACATCATCTGGCAGGAGGCCGTGGCGACGAGGAAGAATATCTTCTTATCCGTCATATAGTGTGGGTCTCCAGCAGCGCACTGCAAGCACCTTCGTGCCTGATTCCACGGTGAGTATACATCTGTTTTGCTCTTGTAAATGGGGATCAAAGAAAGTACTTTCAAGTTCAAATTTCTGTCGTGAACATAGTCGATCCCTGTATACTTCTCGACTATTTTGTTAATTTTACTAATTTATAATTTGAAGGATCGAAGATGAGACAGTGACCTTTTTTCTCATCTCAGTGCGCAAGCAACGATGCGTAAGGTGCAATTTCCTGAACAAGAGCGAAGAAAGGCCTATGCCAAAGTCGCACCACAGTCCCTTGCGGTCCCGTACGGGACCGCATCAAGATTTACAAAATACTTAGAAATTGTGAACGTTTTGACTCGACCCGAAATAAATTTCTCTTATGAAAGTTATTCCTCAGTTTTGTTCCTTCATGAGGATGAGTCTGCAAAAAGTACAGTTTCATATTATTGGTTTTGATTGTTGTGAAGATCCACCTTTTTAATGTTAAAGAATTGCAGATTCTGTAAATAATAGACAGTCCTCGTCCAATAACTGGAAATCAAAAGTTTGACGCACTCGTTAATGTCAAAAGACAACAATAGCCTCGAGAGACGTTAAAGATTTTTTTTTCTAAAAACAACTTGTCGAAATTTTTATAATTATGAAGCTACATGAGTGTACTTGCTGAACTGTTGGCAACGAACTCTTTGGCAGTATTTCCCGTAACAATATTGGCCTTTGAATTAATGTTAGATAAAAATAATGGATTTTGTTCCTATAAGTGACTTCTTCAGGCGTTTCGTCGAGTGCGACTGTATTGTCAACAGAGTACCTAGCTATGTGCGAGAGTTAAAAATTAACATTTTTTTCACAAAAATGTGTCTGTTCACCTGCAAATATGGAGCCAGCCGCTTATCTTGTGGTCGGTTAGTATGTACGATTTGGTGTTCGCCTATGTGCGCAGCGAGCAAGGTTTTCTTTTCATCACATTTCTTAGGTCATCCGTTTGGCGGGGGGTCGCCACATAGGAACGGTCTCGATTGAGCACATTCATCTAGGTTTTCCCTGCCATTAACCCATATCTGAATAATTGAACTTGTAGATTTGAACTTCTCCCGTGGCGTATATTACCTGGAAGATTGAAATTGCCGGTTTTTCTAGAAAGAGTTCTCTGGAGTAGGGTTTTTTTTCTTACATCTGCTTGTGGTAGTGACAGGTTCTGGGTTTAATTTCAATACTACCTATGAAACCAGAGCACTCTTAGAGCGCATACCTCCGCCAAGCACGCAGCGGTGACGAAAAATTTAATTTGGCTCTGAAACCAAGATTTTCTTTGTATCAACACCAAAATTCAGTCATTTTTGCCTTTTGACAGTATTAACAGCTTCTGCAGTTTTCTTGGATATCTGTTCATAACTTTTAGATTATAACATACGTATTATTATTATTATTATTATTAAATCACACCAGGCTGGCGACGTAGGAACGGAGAAACTCCATGAGGTTAACAAACCCCCACGCAACCAACCCAGCGGGTGGAGAAAACAAAAGAACGAAAAGAAAAAAAAAAAGAAGATCCGAGATCACAGAATAGCTCTGTGTACAGATCGTTTAAAGCTGCCAATACCAGCACCAGCAAAGACAGAGCCATGAAGACCATTCCAAACATCCACACATGATGGAAAAAA
>LQNS02278177.1:690045-753107 GCA_001587735.2 Parhyale hawaiensis | reverse complement strand
TGGGAGACACCACTGACACTCCAACCAGATCAGAAACATCAGTCATCAGTAGGTCAAAAACACCTCCCATCAAATGGGTAGGACCTTCAACCAACTGCTCACAACCAGAGGCACTCGCGAAATCGAAGGCGGCATGACCATGGCAATCAGTCCTCCCAGAGCTTAACCATTCCACATGGTGACAATTAAAGTCACCCATAAAGGCAAAAGCAGAACGCCTATCCGACGACTGAATTGTAGCCATTACATCCAAGAGACAATCAAAGACCCTATCATCAGCAGACGGGCTGCGATGCACAGAGAACAAATATAAGTTCCTGAATGAGCCACAGACTCGAAGCACCATCATCTCGCAGCGTGGACACTCATATTCACTCTGCCTAGACACAACAACACCCTTTCGAACGTAAGCAGCCAAACCCCTAAATCCAGGGCAAGAGTCTCGCAACCGCAGCACTGGATTTTCAAAGTTCGGGATCATCAGCTCAGAAACATGGCGATGGCTTAGGACGAGCGTCTCCGAACATAGCACAAGGTCGTAATTGGAAGAGGCTACAGCTAGTTCAGCCAAATTACCATATATACCCCGAACGTTAGGGCACAAGATCCAGTTGGAGCGAGACCCAAAACCACGAGGACTGGGGTTCTCTTCCATGTCCTGATATCTAGATATCAGGCACGAAAAGAACAATAAATAAACTTACACCATAAGCAAAGGAAATCATAAAAAAATTACAAAAAAGCAAATCGACAGTCATGATAGCAACGAAAGCGGCCAGCTATCCACGCGCCCCAGACCCTGCCATCACCAGTACGGGCATTGGCCGAAAAGAGGAAGAAGAGAAAGGAAAGGATAAGAGCATCAGGTGGTACTACCCGCGGGAGTTTACACTACACCTGCTTGCTTGATTTCTAGTGTATAATATCTAAAGAGATTTAGCGCGGCCCTTTGCATCTGGCAGTTCATTAGCTACCAGCGTCCTTCCCGTGCTGGCGGTTGGCGTGAGAGTTGCTTATGTCTCTTCTTCGTTGCACTTCGATAACGAATACAATATCTGGCTATTTGCTAGCAAGTGCCGGTACACTTATATTTGATCAGTATAGTGGCACCATCGATTAATCTGATTATAAAATGTTACTGTTGTTACATTGTGGCTGAGGTTTCCCTCCAGCCATCCTGCGTGATTCGTGAAAGTTGTGTTGGTATTGGAGGACGTCAGCAGCGCACGTGTTCCATCAACAGCTATTGACCAAAGGTTATTTTGTGTCGCAGCCCTGGTGCTATTGTTGCATCCTAACAATGAGGCTGCCATTAGTGCTGTGGCACGACCGGCGCGCCCCGCACTTCATTAGTGTGACGATGCAGTGACATGCAGCTCCTGCTGCTCTGTGCTGTATTGCTGGTTTAGTCCTGTCGCAGAATTGCTTCTTTCTACCATTCTAATTATGGCAAGTGAATTTCCTGCTGCTCACGGTGGTCCTCATGGCTGGGGCAAATATCGATACGTTGCGGGTATTGCGCCAGGGTTGCGGGATGGGATGGTCCAATCCGACTCCGCCACCCCTATTGCACACCAACGATGCCACGCTTCTTAGAGCTTTGTGACACCGTGTTGAGGGCACACTTATAAACGTGGGCCGTTCCAGCCTACCGTGTTTGTGCTGCACATCTACTGGGTAATATCGACTTTTGCCGATATTTTTTAAAACATATATATAGTTAACATAGGAACGAATCCTTACGAATGTATATAATTATATTGTCGACTATAAATTTTCATCTTCAAAATAGCGTTATAAAATAAATAAATTTCTCCCTCTTCTTCCAGGGGTAACTATAGATAGAATGGGCCATTGGAGTAACTTAGGTTTACCCTTCTTATCATGTCATGGAGAGCAGCGACCCCAGCGGGAACCGGAAGGTTACTGTAGCCAATAATTAACTTGACCCTCGTGACATATTTAGCTTTATTTACTCCTTGCCCACTTTTCCAGTTTCACACTCCTGCTGTTAGTGCTTTTCTCTGTTCATCATCTTCTTTCCCGATTTGCTGTTCCCAAAAGCGTTGATCATGTGTGGGAACACCCTCGTGCATGGGTTCCGCGTTTTATAGTCTAATTATATGTATTTTTCCCTTCCTTTCGTATGAATATCACACTTGTCATGGTTTAGGATGGCTTAAATTAAATTTCTTGAGAATGTGCTTGTTAATATTATGTATCTGAACTTTTAAGTCGAAGTCAAGCGTCATTCATCTCTACGCGTTCAATGAGGTGAAGGAACACGATCTGTGCGTCAACTTTTTTGTCGCTGTCTACTCGTAGAAGTCTCTCATTCAAATGTGCGATGATACGCGTACAGTTGTGACATTGTTTCTTAATATTTTTGTTTATATTTTACGTCTGCTCTAACTTTGAAAGTCACATTCATATCCCATAATCTTACAGCTTAATTCAAGTGGATCAACCTATCCGTAGAATATTTATAGCCTAGTGAACCGATGGATTAAAATCATCACACAGTAATCAGATGGTTTACCAAACAAACAACGCTTTTCGCGTGCTTACAGCATTTTCAGGTTTTCTTGTGTTCTACGGGATTACAGTGATCCTGATCTTTAAGGTCACGGCAAAAAAAAAACATTTTTTTTATCGATTTGTTCATGATCTGTGAACGGTACAAAGTATTAATTTACCATTTATGTTTTGTTCACCGAACTTGACTCGTGCTACGCGGTGAGAAAACGGACGTGCTTCATAGCCTACTTCAAACTCGTGCGTTCATTACACCTCCTTCCGTCGACTGCACGCGCCAGCAGTATGAGCGAATGCGTTGAGATCGATGAATGACGTGTGAACACATGCACCTTTAGACCCCGATGTGTTTTTTTTTAAGAAGAAAAGAAAAGGAACACCCAGGGCTGTTGGACTGGCCCGCTGATTGCGAGATAATATTATTCCAGTGTGTTCAACTCTATTTTCATCAGTTGCACGTTGTTATTTCAAATTTGAAGACCGTTTTTGTCTTATCACGTTCCATTTTTAAGTACTAACGTTCTGTTTCTTGTACTTCATAAGTGCTAGTCTTAAACTACTCTCACTGGGAACATTTTCTTACGCATCACATAATTGTATTTCTACGAGAATGTTGAATACGAATACCTGTCCAAAAATAATTCGACGTGCTATAGAACAAATCTAAGCACAGATTTGTAATCAGCGTACCTATTAATTACTGCGATGCACCAACATGTACTCAAGTAGCAGAGACGAAGTTAATATTTGTTGGCTAGCGTAATTGGTCTACTATTAAGCTGTCGCCCATTGACGCAATGAGATCGGGCTGGATAAGCTAATTCAATTAGCTTTTTACTTTCCCAAACTACAGAAATGGTCATTGCTACCTCCAATGGATTAAGTTTGATATTTTTCTCGAGCCAGTTCCCAGTGAGCTTGTCGGAATCTCAAACCTCTGATTTACAAGGTTGAGGTTCCGGCCGTCTCAAGCGTAATCGATTTGCTACTATCGTCCCATCACGGGCATTATATGCGTCGTACGATTCAGTTAGTTAGCATCGCCCGTACTATATGTTACGGGGAAGCGTACCTCCAGGGGGACCCCACAGATTACCTTAGCTCCAGTTAGGCCTTCGGGACACCGTTCCTGCGTGCCCACTTTACTTCCCTTTTTTCTCTCCTACTGAGGATGCCGCCTCTTGTTTCCCGACTTGTACCCATGCAAATAAATCTTGTGTCTGAGCCCCGTCTTGCGCGGGTTCCACGTTTTCTACATTTACTTCATGTACATTTCTTTTTGCGAGGTTACTTAACGTATCTTGGCCTGTGCATATCCCAAAAGAAATAGTCCTGCTAACGCAAGCACCACGATCCAAAATTTTCAATCTCAAATTTGTAACTGAAGTTCCAGACAATATAAGGCAAATGAGATGAGCTTATCTTGATCTGGAGGTGCCACTCGGTGAACGTTGACCCAACTTGGCAAAAAAGTTACTTGCATGGGCTAAGTTTGCCTAGTTCAGGCTAGCTAATTGGATTAGATTGTATTGCTGGAAGCAGACCAGTCAAAGCGCCTGACGTACGTTAACGAACGAAAAAGGCTTACACTCAATTATTTACATAATTTCAACTACAGCTCGTTGTAATTTCGTTAGCTAAAGTCGTCACGTCCAGAGCTGAGACCCTCATAATTTTATTAAAACTACATACCAGTGGTAGCCTATAGGTAACTCTGACCCTGTTTTGGTTGATGCCACAAAAACTTGCCAGTATGTCGGTTACCGATACCGATAGCATCGGTACACCTGTACCCTGCACCAAATTTTGTCCCATTGAAAACCTACTTGCGCAAAGCCCTGAAGATGCAAGCACATCACAACAGACTACCATTTGCTACTGGAGGGCTGTCACACCTGCTGACGTGCTTAGGAACATACTGAATGTAAGGCTGCTCTTGCGATGTGTACACACATAGCTGCTGAGATCGCTGCATGCAATGGGCCAGTAGCCCAATACTCGTGCAGATGTGCGTGGCTTTGGTTGCGCCTGCACATTCGCCAGCAGCAGGAGGTTTGGCGCAGCTGATGCCGGTAGAGCTATGGATCGGATACATCCGTGCTGTTCTGCCATGTGTACTCAACACTGCTCGGAAATTACCCCACAAGACAGTTGTTGGGAGTCTGTAACAAACTGGTCTTGATATGAAGTTTGTTGCTTGGCACACTTGGTAATCAGAATGAGAGCGCGCAGCAAGCATTGCTAGGTATACGTATGTAACGGAAAAGGTGCTCCCAAAAATACGCAATACATTTGTAGCGCTTGTCGCTTAGCAGCAGCCTTTATGAAATAGTTCTCTCACTTGATACGATATGACTCTATAGTTAACTTTTTTTCTCGAGATATGTATGTATACATTCTACATTCTGTATGTTGTTCATGTTGTTCCAGTACAACCTCCGCGATAACTTTACGATCACTGCTTTGTGTTGTCTTGGCATGGTAATGTGGCTTCTGTAGCCTTCGCTTTGAGTGATCTGTTATATATGCGTTTCGCACATGCAACATTCCAATGTGTTAGCCTTAACATTCAAATGTATAGACGCATTCTTTGTATCATGTGATTTCATGTCGGGTGGAAGTTACCACCGCTTCTTCATGTCAGAGCTTTTAAGATAAAGAACTTAGAAGGTCGTTTTATGACTGTGCAAAAATGTGCCGGTTTACCAGCACTGCTTCTGAGTGACATGTGTATTTCTCGATGACCTTCCGGCTGGAACCTATACCAGTAAAAGCTGTCTGTCAAAGCCTGTAACCAGAGTTTCGAAGATATTTGTTATTCTCGTAAAGGTACAGTAATTTACCAGTGGATTTCCGACTCGAATCCAGCGGGAGCAACCGGTGTTCTAATGAAGCCGGTAATCATAGATATTTAAGGCGCTTGTACAATCAAGCGTCAGCTTATTTCAGTACTAGCATTAGAGTACTGCACATAGTCTTACAGCTTTCTGCGTGTAGAACTTACTTAGATGCAGACCTTGTGTTCTGTTGTTTGCATCTATCAAGTAGCATGCTTGCTACTTATTATTGGAGCATATCTTTTAAGTCTTGTATAATAAGATCTAAATAAACAAGAAGATCTTACGACATTCCGTCACCAGCCAGCACTGTAGCCTGATACATCACTCGGCATTGAAGTTCACTCTCTCTACCAAGTACAGTGACGATCTCAATTAGAACTCACGCACGCCAAGAAATTCAATATATTACATGATCAATATATAAGTAAATAAAATGAGCTCGGGATAGGAGACAAGTGGGAGAAACATGGCAAAGGCCGCTCAGCTCAACGCAGCGATAGCTAGAGCTGTAAGCCCGAAGCTTATGGCATCGTGCCGTGTATTTCAAAAGTTCTGATGAAGTTAGAAAGCAGAACCCAATCGGAAGTTTTTAGATATTTATCCGATGTTATCGGATACCGTTAACTATTTACTCGTAGGCAGTCGATAAATGCCTCTAAATTCCCGATAGGGAAGTGGTCGGCTTCAACAGCTATTGCAACTGAAGGTTACTGAGGAAAGTACAACATCACTATGTTCTGAGCGTTTTCATTAAGCCAATTTTAATATGTGACTGTCCTTGAACATCATAGTTACACCTTGAACCGCGTCGTTGAGCGTACTTCAGTCCTGGGCAATTTTAACGATAAAAACAGCTTCATATCTTTGATAGCGGTAATATAAATTCAGTAAGATCCATGGCCCTCAAGTGTAATCGCGAATAGAATTCTGGAAGTCGCGTGTCCTGCATCAGACCTGAGACACAAGGGCACTCGCTCACGCAACGGCACTGAGCGAGCTTGTGGCGAGCAAACGTACAGAGACTTTTTGTTGGGTTAGATCACCCACGACCAAAAAATCACACGTACCCAATGACCGCCGTACTGTCGGAAAACGGAAAGGATTATCGGGTAGTTAGTAAAAAATTCATTCATAACATCGTGCAAGTTAGGTGAGGGTAGGCCTGGTTTGTCTACATTCCTATTTTTTTCAATTACGGCCACCTTTATATTGAACTTTAAGGTGACTTTAAGGCGCCCTCTAGCACGCTCGAAAGATCTTTTTTCTTATCCGAGTAATGCAGAATCACGTTGATTTCGGCGCAGGCGATCCCATCCGGCAGACCAATAGTTACCTTTTCAAGATTTCATGTTTAATTTTCAGGTAAAAATTTTGCTTCGTTTCTATAGACTCTTTGCCATAGGTACCCTAATGTTCTACGTTGCGCTGAGACACAAGGATGCGGTACGGTATGTCCTCAACACAGTACCTGGGAGAGATGCCTTAGATTTCGTATTACCTGCGCCCACGCTCCGCAGCCGCCTCAGAAGTGGGCCAATGAAAGGGTGGTGGTGATGGTCAGTAAGCCAGTCGTAAGGAAGGTCGTGCATGCGAGTCGGTTGCCAGATTGCTGGAAGCTGAACTGGAGGTCTTCCATATTTTGCGGCTGCAGTAGATAGTGACGTAACGAAGGCGGGTCTCCGAGATGCACGTTAGATAGGGCTTTTCGCACAGGTGCGTTGTGTCGGTGCTGCCATGCCGCCAACAGTGACTCACGTGTGTGTGTGCTGCAGGTGCGCTGTGTGCTCTGGAGTTGTGTCGTGTCAAATGACCGATCGTTACTCGCAACACATCCGCTGTTTACCCTCAAGCTGTACCGTTCAGCATGGTGGTGGTGATGATGACTCGCCTATGCCACACACGTGTGCGTGTAACCTGAGACACAGCTGTTAGTGAGGCTATGCGTCATTTACTATTTACAGCGCAGGAGCTTCTCTCGTGTACTTCATTAGGGAACTTCATCAGGCTCATCGCCTTGTAACCACATTATTTGAGGTTTAGCTGCAAATGTATTGCAGTGGTAGGAGTTCAGCGGCGTGTGTAATTAGCGTCTTGACGCTTTTTACTGTCCGGAACGTGTATTTGTTTTGTAGAGAGCGAGTCTGGGTCACGACAGCCTTGCGCTGCCCCACTCAGAGGTTCTCATGTGCTGCAGCTGCTGCTGCCGCTACCTCATCGATCATGCTGCGCGCAAATGCAGTTTGTGTGCTGCTGTGTTGGTGACCACTAACGACGTGTTGAGAATGGATTAGGACTCTGCGTGATGTTTCTGAAGAGGACTTGTATATATGGTCGTCTCGCGTGGAAGACCGTGCAGAGAAGAGCCAAGCGTCTCCTTATATGGACTCTGCTGTGTTGCGCGCGTCATGTGTTTGTTCTCCAGTGCTCCTTGCTGTCCGTGTAAACAGGTCGCTTGTTTATCTGTAATATGCTCCACTGCCGTTTAGGTTTGACAACCAGACATTGGTGTGTGTGCAGTGGCCAGCACGTGCACCATGTCTAACAAAACTCCACTGTTGCTCTTATCTCGAGTTCGCCATGCAATCCAGTGGTAGGTTGGCTTCAGTGCACGGGATGTGACGACGTTTCCTGCGGCGCTTGATTTGCTTAGCCTGAGCTCTCTCTCTCTCCCTTGCTCTGTGCCAGGCACCTTGTGCCTCGCTGCTCGGCTGCTTACACCAGCACAATTCTCGGCCGCCACAGACGCCAAATTCAAATTACTGCAGTCACCGAGACTTCTCTATTTCTTGTGCTTCCACAATATTTGCCAAGTTCCTTTATTACCTCTGCCAAGGAGGTTATGTTTTCTCGCTTGGCGGTGGTATGCGCTCTCATAGTGCTCTAGCTTGTTATGTGGAACTAGTGGAAGAAGCTAAGAGCAGGAAAGATATTTTGAAAACTACACGGCCGCGCTCTTACGAACAGGTAGTGGAACCCTAATGAAGCGCGAAGTAACTCCATGCAGGACACCCGAACCGCTGCTTAAAAATGGCTGCATCGCTGAGCTACATGTCTATAAACGCCTGCAGGTTCTCCGGCTGAACGTGAAATCCCGGCAACGAATGCGAGACCAAAGCAGACCTCGGTACAAACTGCGCTGATTCCAAAGCGAAGTATATTAACGTTGAAATAGAAGTTTCATACCCTTCTCGCATGTGTTAGTGAGTTGCGCTTCTTCTCATTAGCTAAGACGCGAGCAACGTGTCACAGAAGGTGAAAAATCTCGGCGTTATCCTCGCCAGCTGGGCCGTGCTCCCGGCAGCAGTATATAAGCTGGACATACTGCCCCTACTCTCACACCTGCAGAAGCCGTGAAAGAAAAATGATCACGGTAATATTTTGTGAATGATAAACATTGACTCCTTTTTATGAGAAGCAGTATAGTATAGCTAGGGCTGTAGTGACACCTCGTGTCATGAATACTGTTGGCAGTTGGGAGCTGTGGACACAGGCCAAATAAAGCCCTCAGTACATTATCCTGGCGGTATTTCACTATGTTGCTTGTGCTCGCTCTAGGGAAAAGGACAGCAAGAGATCGAAAAGAGAGCAGTACAGCGATCAACAGAGATTTGGTGCAGCAAATATGTGCTGTGTGCAACGTGCTTAGTATCAGGAATGAAAAAGAATTGAGCATTTGTACCAACTGTGCCGGTTTTGCTTGTCCTCTGATTTAGATTAGATGACTGGCAGTAGACGGATCAAGAGGCCCATTCCCACAGCGCAGCCGGGCCTCACGCTCCTGTCCTCTATAAGCTCTTGCCATTATGTCAAGATCGTTTAGACATCCATGGGCTTGACAACGTTTGCATGCGCGGTTAGTGCCGTGTGTCAGTGCCTTGACATAATCATAGTTACTATCTGCCCTATCTTTGTTACTTGTTTTGGATAAGAGCGACATCTGTTTGTAATAAGGTGTGAGACATTGTGTAGGCCTGCCTGTCCCGTCCTCAGCAGTTAGTCTGGTCCCTGTGGACATGAAGTGGGTCTTCTACTACCTCTATGCAGTCTCCACCGCCCCGTGTAAACGTCGTCTCATGTTACAGCGAATGCTGGGTATGCTGTCCTTGGACGAGCTGAAAAATACCGATAGCTCCTGAAAGACTTTAGGGTAAAGCCGTGCACTGGAGAGGAGTTAGAAGTGGTTATTGAAGTATTCAAACTTTTTTTTTTTGAGAACAAATTTTTTTTTTGAAAGCAGGGAAGTGTGGCAGTAGCCGATGACAGATTTTCGCGTACGCTTTCATTTTTGTTTTTGGTTTGGTTGTAGGGAAATCTTATATTGGATTGTGCAAAAGTGTTCTACAACCCTTCTCATTTACTATTTGAAAAATATATGCTCTGGCATTTGCTACCCAATTTGGTAGGGTCGAAAGCAAGGCCTGCAACATGTGACGCAGCAATTTCCTTCCATCATGTTATTAATATTAGTTGAGGCCCTGAAAAAAAGCATGAAATCAAAGTTATGGGATCCTTTGCGTAATTAACATTTGTCCAATTCGCGTAACCCTCTCCCCTTAGCCTGTTTAGTTTACCCCATTTGGCGGTGCATGAAGTCTAAGTTGCGTGGCATACGCAGCTCTGTTGGTACGGAACTTCTTACGCTGCCACTTGCTAACTCAACTAATCGCTCGACAATAACTTTTTAAATCATCAACCTACTTGTGATATGGTATTCATAAAATATGATGTGGAGCGCGTCGTGGTGCGCACATTCTAGCATTGGGCAGTTATTGCTATGCGGCCCCGTATCTTTATGATGGAGATGAGCTGGGACTCAATATTTGATATTGCTCGCTTGTTTCCTGTCTTGATGCCTTATCAAGTACATATCTTTATCTATTTCGATAGGGCGCTTATCACGCCCTTATCTACACACTTGCCTGTAGGCCATCTCTGCTGGCTGAGGGTACTAAGTTTATTGCTGCGAGTCAGTCTGTTCGTGCTTTTGTCTGTGTGTAGTGAGCTACGTGCGGTACTGTGAATTGTGTACCTCTGATGTGTGTGTACGTTACTGGATTGGTTCCGTGTGTACCATATGCCTGTACGTCAGTGGATATGTACCGTATGCCAGTGCATGTGTACCATAGCCTGCACTAACTCCAGTAATAATAAGTACCGCTTGTCGTGTTCGTTTAGTGAGCGCTGGCATGTGAATATATGAGGAAATTTGCCCCTAAGGTATTACAGGTCGCCGTATGTCTCACCCACTCTACTCACATGTCTGCCCCTACAGGTATCCATTAGCAATTTTGTAAGTGATTTGCAGCTATTCCGTAGCTGTAGCTTTTGCACGCAGATAAATGTAAAGTTTTGTACCGAGGTCACGATGTGCACTTTGATTGCGCTATGTTTGCTTCAGCTCTGACTTAGACTATAGCTACCTGTGGCTGTGACATCAAGTGCTCCTGAGTAGTACCCCACTAGTCAACATGAATCGTTTCTTATCTTTTATGAAGAAGAAAGAAAGGGATGGAGAGTGCCCGAGCCCTCCTCCCTCTCCTGTTTCAAAAAGCAAATCAGAAGGTGCTGGCAAGTCGGTAAAGCAAGTCAAGAAACGCAACAATAAGCGTGATAGACGGAAGCAGCGGGACTCGTTGGACCCTGACGCGTCGATTCCATCAGAAGATGACACTTCTCCGAAGACAGAGCCGGCACATCTGGTCAGTACAGACGCCAATGGTAACTCTGTAGGTGGTAACGTCAAAAGTTCGCCTCGTAAGTGTGCTGGCGAAATGGTCCTGAACGTTGGTGTAGATGGAGACTGCGACTCTCTTGGAGACGTTGACTCCATATCTGAGGAGGAAATTGCTAATGGCAATCCTCTGCAGTTGAACGGTGGTGGCCAAGCTGCGGAAAGTACACAAATTGAAAGCGGTAATGAAAAGCCGCCGGACGTATTGGAAATTGGGTTGCTTAAAGAAAACCAAAATAGCGAACCTGCTATGTTGCCTAAGGAGAATACTTGTTCTGGGTCATTGTTAGAAATGCGATCATCTTGTAGCAAAAGTAATGACTCATTGCTAGGCGATTTTATGGATGAGGCCTTAGATGATCTTGAATGTGCTACCTCCGCAAGTGTCGTTTGCGTAGAAGAAGAGCCAGAGACTGATATCGTGCATACTAGCCCTGGATCCTCTCATGGTAACTCTGACACTGCTGCAGCTGTGTGTGCTGATGCTCTCTCGGAAACCAGCAAAAAAGGTGAGATAGAGAATGACACTAACCTCTTGGCTCGTCCTCAGTCTACTGACCCAGCCGCCACCCAGTACTCGAGCTGTGAGCCTTGCAGCGCTGACTTTGACACAACTTCGGATGAGTTCTATGATGCTCAAGACCAAATGTCTATAGGTCGCCGGGAGGTTTGCCGTAACTCCCAGAGAAACTCGGCGGTGCAGCACTCTGATTCGAAACCACCACGACCGACTGATCAATCTAAAGGCGACTGGGATGCCTGTGCACCGGTTGAAACCCTGAACTGCGCTAAAGAGAATTACTCGAACGCTACGGAAGTTCGTCCAGCCCAGGCTGATGACGCAAATTCGGGCACGACAATCAGTAAACTGGACAATGCTGAAGAGGATCCCGAGCACACTCCAAAAATGCGTCCAGCCCCGTCTATTGACGCTGACTCTGGCGCGACAATCATTAAACTGGACGATGCTGAAGCGGATCGCGAGCACACTCCAGAAATCCGTCTAGCCCCGTCAAATGACGCTGACTCTGGCGCGACAATCAGTAAACTGGACGATTCTGAAGAGGATCGCGACCACATTCCAGAAATCCGTCCAGCCCCGTCTAGTGACGCTGACGCTGGCGCGACGATCAGTAAACTGGACGATGCCGAGGAAATTCGAGAGAACACGACGGAGATCCGTGTAGCAAAGTTTGATGACGCAAGTGGTATTTCCAATATATACTGTGCACCATCCGATAGTGATAAACATGGCGCAGTTGTCCTAAGATCTTGTGCTTCCGAGAAGCATGAAATTTGTTTTGAGGTTTCATCTCTCGATCGCACTAGCATGCTCGTCGATGAAATTGTGGAGGCTCGAAATGACGCCCTTGATTCAAACCATAGTAAACCAATTTTAAATGCTAATATTGCCAGTACAGGAGATTTTTCCAGCGAACCGAATGCTGATGCCTTATTCATCTCAGCGCCAGTGGAGGCTACCTCACGCATAGAAGGCAGCGGCACTTCTCTCTTATCTAACGAATCTAGTCCCTCCCGTAGTCTTGTAGTATCGAATCCAGGTACTGGAACTTCTGTGTCAAACGAGGCCTCTAGTCCCGGGTTACCTTCTGAACGCTATCCTCAAACAGATGTCAATCGTCCGTCCTTTGATTGTGATAAACTTCTGTCTTCTGATTCTTCACGAAAATCTTTTGTGAGTGAAGTTGATTCTAGTCGAGTTGGTGTAGATGAAGCAAATAATCAAAAGGAAGGTTCATGCAATACGCATGAAGATACTGAAGCGGTCTCTAAAGTCTTACATGAATCACCATCTCCTTCCTCTGAAGCTCACAGTAAAGGCACTCTTCCTGTCACTGGTGCCACTGCTCAGCAGGACGATTATGCAGAAAAGCTAGTCGATTGTATTGATGCAGAGTCCACTGGATTCAGCAATGACAGTACTGACGTGCCTATTAAAAATAACGAAGCTGAATTGGCATCTACTGGTGTTGTCAACGGTGGGACGACTTCTGCTGACGCGGAGCCAGATGCATGTAGTTCTGGAGACCAAAAGCCTGAAAGTAATAACTTGACAAAGCTAGACGCTAGTGCCAGTTCGGTGAGCTCCAGTGGCCAGGGTGGGCAGTCCAGAGAATCTCACGCCTGTGACCGCTACAGAAGAGGCAGTAGCGCCTCTGATCCTGATGGAGCTGAAGCCTCATCATCACGTTCGTATTCTCAGCAGCAGTCACTGGAAGATGAGCTCAAAAAGTATGATGATGAAGCCATCAAATCTGAGGTAAGATCGGCATGCGTCGCGCATACTCAAATGTGCTTGATGCGTGCGTAGTGAGCTGGCGTACGGTATATAAATATGGGTGCGAATGTGTTGCAGGGCCACACTGTGCTTATTGTGTTGCAGAGTCACACATTGTGTTGTGGGGCCACATCGTGCACATTGTGAAATACAGTATTGTGACTTAGCCAATAATTTCACTTGTTACTAGCCCTTCTCTTAAACATTGATTTTGTATTTTTAATTTCCAATTTACCTCGTACCTACCTTGTTACAGCTACATGCCGCTCGTGATTATCGTGTGTGTGACTTTGTATTCAGGTGGTCATCCTTTACCCTGCCTGCTTTAACTTACTTTGGTGGGTGCAAAACTAAGGTAGCTACTGCTACAATAAATATTGACATTATTCGCTTAGCCGTGCTTCAAGTGCAATGCTCTTGGATCTTTCCGCAACTTCTAACATTTGTAAGCGTGCTGCTCGGAAACGCCGTCTGCTGCTATGAGTTGTGGTCTTGTGCTCCTGCTGTGCCCTCGCGTTGTAGTGATGAGCTGCTACCGAATTGGTTATCCTGCCTTGCTTGGGAATAAAGCATCTGCATTGGTAATATTTGAATGAACATTCCCTTTCTATAATGTCTTCTAGTCGCATCACACCTGAAGTAATGTTTTACCATCAATGCTCATTGTATATGGGTGAGGTCTCCTTTTGGAGCGTGAGCCTCCATTATGTTACCATTTACTACATGTTACTCACCACTGCAGGTAGTCCACCTGGCTCATGAGAAGCGCTTCCCTGTTCCTGGTTGCAAAAGCCAAGTTTCGTTGTTCCATCTTCATTAGGCCAATATCGTATTGTAGGGGGGTGTGGAGAATGTCATATCTAAATCTTAAAGGGGCTCAAATTAAGATATCGAAATAATAAATACAAAGTTGACTAACAAATAAAATTTGGCGTTTCGGGATAATAAATCCCATCATCCGAAGAGAAAAATGACGATCTACAACCTATAAATAAAATTCCTTCATTTCTTATACGGTGAGGGGAGCATATATGTGGTCGGGGGGGGGGGGAAGTCTTAAAGGCGAATTAACAGAGCTACTTGGAAGGGCCGGGTGTCAGCTCCTGTACAGTCGGCTGATGTGGGGCTAATTGTGGACTGTGTGAAGCGGTACTGCTGAGGTCATAATGTTAAGGCTGGGTCTTGTTCTGTAGATGTATAGGGCCTCGATTGGATTAGAAGAGTCTATGAGTTCTGTGGATGTATAGGGCCTAGATTGGATTAGAAGAATCCATGAGTTCTGTGGATATATAGGGCCTCGATTGGATTAGAAGAGTCTATGAGTGGGAAGTCATTCTTGCTGATGGGATTGTTATTTTGCTCAGCATATAGGTGGGGAGCTGAATGTGAGGGTTTTACAAGTGGTAAACCGGTTCTACTAGATACACCTATATGTTGGTCAATACAGGATTTGAAATGTTGTGCAGTGCTACCGACCTTTCATCTTATGCATTTGAAATGGTAGATAACACTTGACAGAAAGTTGTGTGGGAGGTTTGTCTTTAACCCTTTGCCTCCTGACGGCATCATCAGATGCCACTCTCTATTTTTCCCAACACAAAAGCTATGCATCATGTAAATTACACAAGACACTGACGGCATCTGTAGTAGCCGATGCAAAAAAATACTGTTTTTTGCAAGTAAAGCTAAATTTTTTCTCAAATATGTGTTTAACTAACCTATTTTTCATAAATTTAACAAAAACAAAAGTGAAAAAATGTTATCTGAATTTCAGGAGGCAAAGGGTTAAATTTAAATGGTGTATCACCTTTGAGAAATTTGGTAGCCTATTACTGCTAGCCCCAGCTTGTGTGTGCAGCATCAACAAGTTTTCACTGCGACTGTTGACCATCATATTTGTATTCAATTTGGCCGAACATCTAATTGAAAAAAAAAAAAAAGAGTTCCTGCCATTTGCAGGAGCTAAATGTGTTGAATACTGTAGTGTGAATACTATTGCATGCTATAGTTGTTGAGGTACTTACCGAGACTCCATGTATTTATGTATTGTTCACCATAAGCAAGAAGCCTACACCATACCTAAGCAAGACACTCTGAAGGCAACTACAATTGTGGCGTCCTAAGTTGTACGGTGTCGGGAATTTCTGGGTGCAAATAGTTGAAGTCTGACACCTGCTGATCCCAGGAGCTTGAGTTAGAAAAAAATAAGGCCAGTGGTCAATTCCCAGTGTGTTTAGCTTAGAAGCTGCTTCTATGGAGTCGGAGGCTGCTGGGTGCAAGGGATTTCTGTCGGACACTTGTTGCTTTCAGAAGTCGAAGTTGTAACATAACCTTCCCGCTTTATAGCTCCATTTTAGAATTCAACTAGAGCACTCTGTGAGCACATACCTCCGCCGAGTAAGGCAACGGTAACAAAAAATTCAAATTGGTTCTGAAACCATGATGTCTTTTGTATCAACTCCAAAATCTAATCATTTGTGCCTTTTAATAGTATTAGCAGTTTCTGCAATTTTTTATGAAGATCCTTTCATAACTGTTTGAATTTTGCTGCTAACAAGCATTACGACAATCATAAGTCAAACATGCAAACGAACCAAACGATCTGCACCAAAATGTAATCATTTATGTCTTTTAACATTACTAACAATTCCTGCAAGTTTCATAAAGATTCACTGAAAACTATTTGAGTTATTGCGCTAACAAACATAAAATCAAACACTGCAACAAACATACAAACGAAGAAGCAGACTACAAAACTATTGTCATTTACTCTTTATGATATAGCTACCTAACAAGTAACAACTCATGTAAATTTTATACAAATCCGTCGATAAGTTTTTGAGTTATAGCATTGAGAAAAATGAGGCAGGTAAACAAACAAACAAACGGATGGATGGTTTTTCACAAAAAATTAATCATCTATTCCTCCTAACATACCTAGCAATCTCTAAATCCGTCCATAACGTTTTTAGTTATCTTGGTGACAGACAGGCAAAGAGACAAACAAAGAGACAAACCCGACGAAAGCATAACCTCCTTTGCGGAGGTAATAACATTCACTGCCTTAGTCACTAGTGTTGCTGACCGATCTACTTCTAGGCTTAGGTAGTGGGCTAAAATCTGGAGCCTCGAAATCATGAGGCTCCAGCCAAGATTTAGTATAAGCGTATATAAATCGACGGTGTGCCGTCCTCATTCCTGCAGTCATGATGTAAACTCACCAATGACTCAAATTTTTTACTATGGCAGTTCGCTCTTTTCCTAAGGATGACAGTTTGGAGAGCAATTGAAAATGTAATTAGCTAGCCCCAGAGACACTTCATCATAATGCTGCTGTGGCTATTGACGCCTTGACAAATACCTACTTGCGTTCACCTACATTCAGAATCAACTCGTCCTGACGTGCATTTCACAGCGTCACACCTACTCACATGAGCAAGCTGCTTTAGGAGGCACAACATAGTGTCACTGACTCGTGGTGCCGTACACTAGCCCATCTAACTTATTTTGATCTCTCCTCAAACGCTCTCATACGCTTGTCTCTGCCTTGCACAAGTTCTCAAGTGCTTTACGATGGTGACGGTGCACGCAATCGGCCAGTAAGGCAGTGCGTAATTATTTTGGCGCAGTCTTATTCACACTTTACTCACTTGTGGCTCTCTGAGCGCTTACAGTCACTGCAGTGATGGTGGAGTTCGCGTGAGGGTAGCATAAGGTTAGCTGAGCTTGCTGCGCAGACCAGCCTTTCCTAATCCTTTGGAATTGCTTTCTTTTCGTTCCCACTTTACTATTGCATTTTTCTTATTCTGCTGGTAATTGTTGCTGCCGCCTTTCCTCCTAACTAATTTTCTGTTCCTCAAGTCTAGTTCCTCACTATACTGGCCATCGTGTATGTCGCATTTTTCTTCCTAGTAATAGTAATACTGTGTAGATATCTACTGTATCACGCTCTCTAACACTGCGCATCATTTTCAGGCGGAGGCGCGTCTGGCCCAGCGACGTGCAGCCCGTGCTGAAGCGCGAGAACTGCGCCTACGGGAGCTGGAGAGGCAGCAGCAGCAGAATCCAGAAACCACTGATGATGCCAGTGATGTGTCAGGTGAGTGCGCGACACTAGGTTCTGAACACGGAGCATGCGTGTGCTCATTTACTATAGCTCGTTTTTTTTCTGCAAATAGTGACACCATAAGAATGTGCCTGTCTTTAGTCCTTGGTATTAAGGAATGCTGGCCGTCAGAGCAAACTTCACTTTTTCTAGCGACCCTCGTAGGGGGCATAGGATGGGCCAGGTTAGTTGGTTCGCTGATCCTATGTTTTGTGGAGCATCTAGCCCAAGTGGACCCTGTACGTTACCATAGTCTTGTTAGGCCTTTAGGACTTCTGTTCTTCATGCTCACTGGGCTTCCTTCGGCTTTCATACTGCTACTGATGTTACGTTCTTCAGTTTTCTTTCTTCTTTCCCTACTTGCCGATCCCATGCCATGCGCCTTGACCTTGTGTGGAAACACCCTCATGAACCGGTTTTGCATTTCTATCGACCTACTATATATCCCTTCTTTTACCCTCCGTGAGATCGCTTCTGCAGTGGAAACGGAGGCTTAAACTAATAAATATAGAAATCGCTTTGGCAACATTGAAGTCTAGGAACTCTCTGCCCAATTTATACCTTTACAGTATATCGTTTGAGTGTAATGGACGTAGTCCACACAGTTTCAGTAGAGCGTCAGTGTTTAGTTTTCGTAGATTTAACGTTATTCATAAGAATTAGATAGGATCAGTATCTCCTGGTAGTTACCATGACCTTGCTCTATAGTTCTGAACCATGTCTAATTGTTCGCAACTTTTTCAAACGACTACGTATAGCTACAGCTACTAATTGTCTTGATATCGTCACTAGCGACGTAGATGATTGTATCGGATTTTTCGCCTTGTAGTCCTTCAACTCTTAATAATCTTGCCGTGTGCTGGGATGTGGACCAGGTTGAGTCATTTACTGATATCGTGAGAAGGGTCTACGGTATGCGACGAACTCGACAGTTGGATGGAATGTTATCGCTACGGCTGTGAGAGAGTTAGTTGCCGTGGCTTTCTACTGTGCTCTGGAGCCTTCTTATCTGTGCACTTGTTGACCGAACAGTTTCAACTTATAGGTTTTTAAAGTCGTGAGGGGTAAGGGTAATCCTAAGCGAAAATCAGTAACATGGCTCCAAATAAAATTTGATTCAATGAAATATTTTCGTTACAACGTAGAAACTTCAATTATGCCTATCTCACTTAATTAATTCTACGGCCGTTATTGGCAAGCTCAGCAGTTCAATTGGCTTTCTATTTGAATTTCATACAATACTCTTAATGAATAGATACTTAAAGTTGTTTTGGAGTGTTATTCCGGTTTTCTACAAGAGCAGTACTTGTAAACTGCCTTATTTCATATTTAGTCAGTGAGGTCTACGTTGTCAAGTAGCTAATAAGAATTGAGCATCGATTTAAGATCGCGGGTTACTGATGTGATGATCACAAGATATTTTAAGGGTCATGAGGCAATATCCATGCAATTTGTGCTCGTTATCAACTGTTCTGAGCATAGTGAAGAAATGTGAAAGATTTTATGTAGCTAATTGAGAACCGTTAAGGACGAAGACGACGGCAAAAACTTACGCCGTGAGTAGCTAACAAACTTGTGTGAGAGGTAATATTGACCCGTGAACGTCTGCCAAAATATTTATAAACAATCTGAGCAACTTTGGCTCAGAAAGTTTTAGCTTATAGATCAACATTGTAAAGAACATTGAAGAAGATAAGATTTAAAGCTTGCATGCTTACTAAGCACCAATTCGTTAGACACGATAAAGCTCGTGAATCCTTGGCAAAAGTACGCTTGTACAACCGTCTGGTCATCAGTGTTTTGATCAGATGCGGCAGAGCTAGAGTTTTTTGGTCACACAGGTGTCCTTGTGCTTCAAGAAAAAAAGGACAGGTCTCAAATAAAAAACGTAGTTTCAGCTACTACACATGGTGGCGGGAGCATAATGTTTTGAGGTTGCTACTCATCCAACTAAACTGAAATTTTGTAAAGGTGTATGGAATCATAATGCAGGATCTCTATGCCTATCAAAAATTACTGAAAATGTAAAGCAGTCTGCTCCAGTACTCGATCTTGGGCGCATTTGAATACTTCAGTAGGATAATGATTCAAAGTATGCACCCCAATCGGTTAAGGGATGGTCAACAGATTTTGCGTTTCACAGTAGCCAAGCCAACGCCCAGATTTGGATTCACTCCAGAACTTGTGAAACCGTTCATTTCTGGAAGCCTCTAAATCTCGAATAGCTAAAGTTTGCCGAAGAGAGTGGGCAACTATTTTCCTTAAGATAGCATATACGTAGGAACCTAGCAGTGAACTTTAAAAAATATCTGGGTAGAGTGATTGCCAGCAAGTGCTTTTCAATTACTTATTGAAATGGGTCTCAATAAATTCTAACATGGTGAACGTCCTATTTTTGTTAATGAATATTCCTTACAAATGAAGTTCATTTTGGGAATCTTGTTCTTTGGGAATATCCTTTCAACTTTTAAAGTCACAGTTTGTCGGAGTACTCGCGTATTGAATGAATAATTTAAATATAAAAATACTGAGGTAGAAGCCGTATGAATAATTTCGAGTGTAACTATGTGGCGCATAGAGCTGCAACCAAGCTGGTTTACCAGTGGGCCCAGCATGGACATGGGCAGCATACCCGGGAGTCCTTGTGAAGCCACATTCATGGCTGTGAGAGCTGAAAAGTTCAAAATTTAGAGCTCCTTGCTCATAGAAGTGGACTACTACTATCGGCACTGGTAGCCCAATTACGGTATTGGAAGCGGCCGAAAAAGGATCAGAATTGCCCATGCAACTGATGCTTTTGTTAAATGATGCAATATAGATCTTGAGACCGATTATACCTACAATAGACAGTAGCTTAAGTTAGGTACCCAAGTAATAAGGCTATTAAATCTTATTTAGCTTCTTTTAGGCTAGCTGTTTAAACAAGTATCGACGACCTTCCATTGTGTTTTTGAATCCCTAACACGGATACTCAAGAAAATGGCCTGTACTTTCATACTGATGCTATTTGTTCAACTCTTAACATCATTCGTGTGTCGGGTAAATGCAGTTTTGTGGGGCTCTGAGAGGTGAAACTCTGCAGCAGATGCTCTGATTAGAACTGCAACGTTTGCTGTACTCTGATACCTAACTTAGCTACGGTCTCCTTCAGATGGCGGGAGCGGCGGCAGGCCCAACAGCAGCCGAGGCACGAGCAGTAACAACGTCGGAGCTCCCCACACCACCTCCACAATTCCCCCACCCCCTCCACCTCCACACTACAGCAGACACTCCTCTGAGGAGTCCAATGCTGAAGATCCGGCCTCCTCTAAAGATGTTAGAGTGAGTAGCTAATTCGGCATGCCTTGGCCTCCTACTTCTCTGGGATACCGAAGCAGTGTTGCCTTGATGTGCTCAGTTCTGCTCTCGACAGCCTATAGCTCGCTGCTCTGCTGTAATCTTTGGGCAGAGTATTGCGAACTCACAGTATTTTTATCCTTTTTTCATGTTCTGTTTCTCTGCTCCTGTTTATGCTGTCGCAAGGGCTCATAGTCATTACGCGACGACGTACGTACATCACACTGCTCATTCTCTTCTTGCGAAAATGATCAGAAGAATGCAAAATATTAGTGCTCTCTTAAGCAGCTTTTGTTGAGGCTTTTAGAGAAAACACTGTTTCGTATCGTGGAGTTTTGCTTCTAACGTCAGCGTTCTGCTTTAGTACTTAACGACATTGTTTCGTTGTATGACTTGGGCTGAAGTCCGAGTGACATGCGCTGCATTTGAAGCATTCACAGATCCCGGTTACCTTTGTTTACTTTCATTTGTCATTTGAGACAACCGGAAGAGCCAAAGCGAGAGAGCTTTGCAAGCGCAGGCCAGGGCCTCACCAGTGCAACAGGCAATGCAATGCGATTTCTGCAGGAGACATGTTGCTTGTGACCGACAGCAATGCACGGTGTGTCGCGCGGTCTGGGTTACCTGGGTTTGGACAGTAAATTGCTGTACCCGACGTAACGTTGTTTTGAACACAGGCCGGGGCTCCATCAAGGCAACAAGCTACGTGCGACGCAACAAATTTCTTGCGTGGAGAAACATAACCTCACGTACAGGAGTCTACCTTTTCCACAGACGCACTATTGCTTACAGGCGCCATGGCTCCCGCCAAAATCGCATTGCATCGCTTGTTGTGTCAGTGGGGCCCCGGCCGTATATATTTGTTACGTCACACGTCGCCTGCTGCACTGGTGTGGCGGTGCCTTAACATGCAGAAGCATCGACGAAGCGCTGTGAAATTGGCTATTTTGTTGCTCGGGGAGGTCACCAAATGAAGCGCAAAACACTTGCTCTTGTGATGATGAGTGTCTAAAAAGCCATTTGACCTCGTGTGAAAGTGCAACACCCCAATTTTCCGAGTGGAGATTTGGGTTCCAACTTTTATCTAGTGTATATCTCCCAACAGCTTTATAAGCGAGGTACATTCTCTTGAGACGAGATGTATTAGAAGATGGGACAGTGTGATATAAGTTTGGCTATGAACTCGTTGCTTTAGTTCTCAGTTAACACTATGCAATAATATGCATTGTGTTTTACTTATATTTTTATTGATTGTTTCTTCTTACTCTTCATTATGTGCTAGGTAGTTGTTCTACTGCAATCACTGATTTACTCTGGCTCTTCTGTAATGAAGAGAGCTAGGAGAAAATCCAGTCTGGTTGAAGATGGTGACGCTCCTGTCGCGCTCTGTTTAGAAACTGGTGAAAAGTAGTCCTTGCAAATGGTGAGAAAAGAAAGGAAGCCTGAAATATTAAATATTTTTTTTAATTTTAGTGTCGCTATTGACGACCTTTCATGTTCCTTACAGAAGTTTCATGAATTCAGATCAAGATATTGTTTTCACAGCGACACATATGTCCGTTGTGCTGCAGCACAATTGTGTGTTCCGTTCATTAGCGTGCAATAAGCACTTCCCTTTAACCACTTCAGTCGCAGGCACCTTTGTGTGGTGGAGGACATTGTTTTGGCGGGGTTCTTATTTTAGCGAAGGCTGAGTTGCCATAAACCAAATTACGCGTCTCGATGAGCTCTCCAAGTTGAGACCAGTATCAAAGCAGTTGGAGTAAAAGGGCGGGCACCATCGCTTAAATAAAAAGTAGTAGGCCCCGCAGTGTTAGTCTGACTTCCGTCACGGACACACAGCTCTTTGATGTGATGATGAAACCATCCTCAGTGGTGTCGCGATGACAACTGGTTGCTCAACGATGTATAAATCACACGTGTGACCACGTTATCTGCTTACTTACACTGCACTATCTGTCCTACTCGTTTGATTTGATAGTTTGCTCAATACCTACGAAAGACCAATAATTGAAGGTTTAAGAAGACAGCCAAGCATCACTCTATAAACCTGAGCGTCATCTGCATATCTTTGATCACCTTCCGTGTAATCAAAATTTGTAATCTAATTTTTTTCAACGAAGTTATATCATCAAAGTAAGAAATGTAACTTGAGGAAGCTGGTTACTCCAACAAAACTCCAGTTTCTTTGTTTCTTTCAAGGGTTCTACGCGGAAGACGAGTTGGTATCTTATCAAGTTATTTTCGTTAATCTTGCTACTCAATATCCGCTCCTTTATCTCACAGCAAACTAGGCTTTGATATTGCAAGAAATTATTATTAATTTCAGGATCCATAAGACTGTTACAGGATACCGACTTCAAAAATCGTCACTGCTGATATTTTAAATTAGGCGAAACAATAAGTGCCTGAAGTATTGAGGTTCATTTGACGTTATATGTAACCTGGCCTTATTTCTGCTAATTGGTTGCCAACCGAGTGCCACAGGTTTACCACAATCTTCAACCTGGCCTAATATTCGCCTGTCTTCTTCAGACTATGTCCAGAAATATACAATACTAACACATGTTGGTGTTGATTATATTGCTTTGCGTTGAATTTTATAAACTTTTAACCCAACCATTTTGCTAATGAGTAGGGTTGTGACTTTGCAAAATGTGCACGCATATTCTATCCAGTTCTTTTACTGAATTTTGAGTATTTACATAAAATATGATGCCTATGCATACACTTCCCTAGTATAAACTATGAAAATGAAAATTCAGTCATACAGTTGGACAGAATATCCGTGCATATTTTGCAAACTTACAAACCTACTAGTGAGGCTTACCGTATCTGCAGGAGCTGGCGGAGAAGTTCCGTGGTGCTATGATCAGCAACGCACAACTCGACAATGAGAAGAGCCAACTTACGTATCAAGTGGAATTACTTAAGGATGTTAGGGCAGATATTACAGAACAGCTCACACAATTGAAGGTAAGTAGTGTTTCACAGCTCTCTTCTCTGTACTGTTCATTGTGTATAGTCTGCAGCTCTCAGGGGTATATTCTGGCGGGCTCCATCGCAGTCGCAATATTATATGGGCCTCACTCCCAACGGCTGTACCGAGTGCCATCTCCGCAGGTGATGTTGCAGCTCGCCGTAGTTCCTGCTGAGAAAGTTATTTGTTATGATTAGGTAGGCTTTCTATCTTTCCCCTTCTGCAACGTGAGGTGTTCCCCCGAATGGTGATAAGCGACCCCTCCCGTGGGACTTCTACCTGTTCCCGTGTTAGGACCAAGGAGGATCCATCCGCACGAGTGCTTCTTTCTCTTATCTTCGTTCTTCTTTCGTCTCTCAAGAGATGCTTTGCGCCTCATTTCTTACCAGTAGTGGCGCACTTGGCCGACTTTAGACGCGAAATACTAAGCGGTTGTCCGCAGTGCTTGCACACGGCGACCTCACTGAGCCTGACTGCTTGGATGACACTTCATAGTGGGTGCGATGGTAAACCTAGGAGAATAACAATATTAATAATTTAGTATGCTATGCCTGCGGGGGCGTCGTAAAACTCAATGCTTTTTTTAGTCTTTTTTTGTTAAGCATTATCGTTTATTGAGCTTGCTTGCAGCTACCGACTACTACCTCATCACCCGAATCGCTTTGCTTTTCGTGCTAACTACCAAAGTTATACCTATGCTTATTGGCATCAGTTTCTTTGTGTTATTGGAGGAAATGTATAGGGACTTTCGTTCGAAAATGAGTAAATACTCTATGCCTCAGGAACATTCTTGAGCGTAAATGAGAGCTATTCGACATTTTGATTTTACGTTGTATTATCCAACAACTGTACCTGTGCTGCAGAATATTCCGCTCTTATGTAGTCTTTGCTTCAGCTGCGGGAGGAAGACCAGATTGTAATAATAATAATAATAATTAGCATAATAATAGGTAGCAGTTAGAAATGTCGAATCTAAACCTCGCCAACAAATCTGCTGGCAGATTATTTTGCGTCTAATGTTCTCCCCGAGGATGAAATTCAGGTAGGTAGCTACTTTCAGAATGGAGTGCACCTTCTGAAAAAAAAAAGAGCTCTAAAATGTTGTTGCGAGCCTCTGACACGGTAACCTCCACCGTGCCTGAACTTTGTTCTGCACTGTGAGCTGTCGACTATTCAGTGGAGGTTATTGCTGGCGGGAGCTACTCAGGAGATTGCGTTGTATGCCTTGTTGAGCAATGCTGTAGTCTGTTGCGGCGTAGGTGGGCAACTATGCGAGTGCAATCTCTGGTTGTGGTCTCATCTCTCGCTGTCAGTCTCTTACGTTATTATGCTATGCCTGTCAGTTATATTATGACGCTCTGCCAGTCTCTCCTATCATTAGGTTGAACCAGTCTCTCCTATTATTAGGTTGAACCAGTCTATCCTATTTTTACGCTGTGCCAGTCCCTTATATTATTATGACCTCTCCTGGAAGCTAGGTGTGGTGTGAGTCACCAGTATGGGGACTGATAAGCTACCTCTAGTGCCGGCAAACATTCTCCCCTGGTATTACATTAGAATTAATCCTTGCCAGCAATCAGTCGTGCAAATGACTATGCATATCTGCTCTACCCCCTTGCCTCTCAGGGGGTAGAGGATGGAACAATAGGCCATAAGGTTGGGTTCGCTCATCCGATGTTATGGGGAGCAGCGATCCCAGTGGCATTGTGTAGGTTACTTTATCCATTACCTAGGCCTTCTCGACGTCGTTCGTGGCCACTTTGCTTCCTTCAACTTTCATGCTCGTACTGGTGATAACTTTATTCTGTTCTACTTCTTCTTCTTTACTGATTTGCTCTGCCAATCCGCTTTAATCCTGTGTGGGAACACCCTCTTGCATGGGTTCCTCGTTTATTTTGACTTACTATGTGTCCCTTCCTTTTCCTCTCTTACAACAGCTTAGTATTGATATGGGGATATTTAAGCTATCATATATACAAACAACCGTGCCCTCATCAGTTGCTTAAATCTTCCTCCCTCACAGAAGGAACACAAGAAGAAATGCAGCGAGCACGAACAGCTCCGTAAAGTGTACGCCAAACTGCAGGAGGAGAGCAGGATGGTGCGTCGAGTGCTGGAGCAGCGGGACGAGCTCATCCAGGTGAGAGCAGCAGTACCTATACCGGGGCGCACTCTCGTCGTTCGCGACTATTTGTGTATGTGCCGCGCTTAGCGTGTATGTTTATGTTGCGTCACCACCACCAAAATCACTACCATGCGCTATGCAATAGTTGCCGCACGTCGTTGTGTGACACAACTGCGCTCGTGTGAAATTTAGACAAACCAGGCCTACCCTCACTTTACCTGTCCGATGTTAGGAATGAATTTTTTTACTAACTACCCGATAGCTCTTTCCGTTTTCTGACAGTACGGCCTAACCCTAAGCTAACCTAACCGGCGATACAGCGACTTCTGGAAATGAGACCTAGCACACGTACTTGAACACACGCACACACAGCGATGCACGTACACAGAATAGTCGCGAACGACGACAGTGCTACCGGGGCTTGTGTTGATGCTCGTTTGCTCCGTCCGCCAATACAGTCAAACTGCTCACAACACCAACTGGTTTGTGGCGGTTCACCAGCCCCATTATTTGTGGTGCCAATCCTTTGCTCATGTGTTTCTCTTGTAGGATTTGGCCCCTGTTTTGCAGGTTAGTGAATCTCCTTAAGAATAATCCTCACGGTTTAGTTAGGTCATGTATTTTGTTTGTGAGTTGGGACGTCCGTGGATTCAGAGACTTCACACTTCATAGTACCTACTGTTTTTTTCTAAAAACTGCTTCTTCAGTGCCTTCAAGATAAATTTTTTCCTTTGTCCGTCTTCTCTTTGCTTTTACATTGCTTAAAACTGCTGCGTTCATTGGGCTATGAGGTTAGGCCTGTTCTACTTCGCCCATCTCATGTTGTGGGAGACGAGCGCCCCAAGCGATCCCCACAGGTTGCTTTAGCCTTCAGAACACGTCTTTCGAGCCCACTTTGCTTCCTTCCGTTTTTATTTTACGGCGTCTTTGGTTGTAAACACAATTATTATCCTTTAGATGCTGCCATAACTTTCCCTTTGTTCTTTTCTTCATCCGACGCGTGAGCAAGTAGGTATCCAATATCTATGCATCTTTAGGTTCACTAACTGCCTGCTTGTGCCGCAGGAGTACGGTTTGATCGTTGTTGGTGCCAGTAATGAGGAAGAGGAAGATGAACAAGATGAAGAAGATCTAATTGCCCGGGAGGAGACAGAGGATGGCCTCGTGCTCCCAAGACCTGTACCTATGAAACGAGTCCTGTTGTCGCAGGAAGCTGCTGAAATATTGGAGAAGGGCGCTGCTAAAGGTTCCTTAGGTGAGTTGCTATTTGTTGTTGTAGGAGATTTGTATTTATCTGCCTGTTTTCCGTATATTTTGCCTGACATTTTCCATGTTCTTTTCTATCGCACAACCCATGTGCTCTTAGCTGCTTCGTCCCTAAAGGACCCCATTGGATACCTTTACTTTAGATAGGCCTTTTGGGGTTGTTTTGTTTTCGGGTCCACTTCTTTCTTGTACTGATGATGCTTTTCTATGGTATTTCTTTTTCTTTCTGGACGTGCTGTTCCCATGCATGATAATCCTGTCTAGGAGCATCCTCGAGCATGGGTTCCAGTTTCTCTAGGCACATTGTAAGTCTTGTTTCTTCCTTTTTATTTCTTCCATTTTGTTGTTTAAGAAAGCTCAAATTTTTCCTTACCGTATAGGCTACTTCGTTCTACTGACAGCACGCTGCTACTGACTAGGAATGCTGCTAGTTTTTGAAGTTCTATAGCTACCTTATTTGAAGGCGCAATTGAGCTCCGTGTTCGAATGATGTGCACAGGCACCTCGCCAAACTGATGTACGGCACCTCCAAGGTGTGCATCTACGCAACTGTGAAGTAAGGTTCAAATGAGCCCTGAAGCAGAAGATTCAGTAATTCCCTGCTGTAACAACCGACTACCTTTGCTTCTTTATATAAGTAGCAGCTACTGGATGGAGAGCAGTTGTAGTCATATTGAAGTCCTTATTAACTACTCGTTTGACACAACAGCAACAGCGTCGTATATACGCAGAGAGGTGAACATGTTTAGGTAAGGTGGAAGAGGGTTGCAGGAGGCTAGTATAATGTAGGCATGAACCTTTCGTTGTTTAGGCGAGCTGTGCCGGACACCGCTCGTTCTCATCATAAGCAGGACCGCGCGCTATGCTTTGGAAACTCGCACTGTTGGGGAGCTGTCCCAGTATTGCCCCTTCGGATTCCGTTTCACGTGGCGTCTTGATTTGGAGCGAAATTGGGGCTGTGGCTTGCGTGTGGGCACGGGGCCGAGCTTTTGTTCGTCTGGCTTTAGCAAAGCCACGTTATAATTTGTGTCCAATTTCAGAATGGAGATTACGACGCGTGGTGGAGGAGAAACATGAATTGGAAGATAAGCTGCGCAGTGTCAATTTGGAATTAGAAGAACAGGTCAATAGCCAACGTCTGAACAACTGCCTCGACTCAAATATTCAAAGTAAGCAATGACTGCACTGCCACACCACATTGGCGTTTCTACGTGTTTGGGTTATGATATATTTTGTTTGTCATTTGTTATACTGGATATTTTAGCATTATGGCCTGCATAGCTATCAAATTAATGTACTTCTGTGTCCGTGTTGTTTGTGCAGAGGAGGCAAACAAGACTGTTAATGAATATAAATTCAGAGTACAAAAGGCTGAGGCTGAAGTATCTTCACTGCAGGCCAATGTAAGTACCAGTTACTGCAATGAGCTATACCAGCGTGCCATTGCAAGTACCTGCTGCTCTATAGAGCTGTACAAGTAAGCCATTGTAGGTACCTGCTGTTCTACAGTGTTGTACCCGTAAGGCATTGTAGTTACCTGCTGCTCTATGGAGCTGTACGAGTAAGCCATTGTAGGTACCTGCTGCTGTAGAGAGCTGTACCCGTAAGCCATTGTAGGTACCGGTACCTGCTGTTCTATGGAGCTGTTGAGCTGCAGCAGGAGGCCAGTGTAAGTACCTGCTGCTGTATGATGAAACTGTACCAGTCTATCAATGTGAGTACGAGCTGCTGCTGCTGCATCAAAACTTCCTGCTTTGTGAAGCTGTACCTGCAGGTCAATTTAGCTTCCATCTGTTTGGATGCGACCGATGTTGAATATTTTGTGACTCATATCGCGGTAAGCAAGACCCCTCTTACCCAGTGGTGGGCGTAGCCGCTGCCAAGGAGCGTCTGCAGGCACATGTAGCTACAGCGTTGCTCTTCTGCAGAGGCTGCAAAGTGACTCGGTCTTTTTGAGAAATAAAGGCTGGCGAGGTTGCCAGTCTCTACTCGTCTTGGGTGCCCACCAGCAGTAAATTCCTTGAGTCGTTGTGAAGCCAAGCCGGTCTATCATCGCTCTACCAACTTGGACTGTCGAAAATGCTTTTGAAATAATTTACTGGCAAAGTAGAAGATTTGCATTCACATATCACGGACATGTGATCAAATCTAACATAGACATGGAACACGTCACAAGCTCCTACGTATGTATAATTTGTACAGGCACACTATTGAACTAATGGTCTGCTAATGATATGATAGATAACCCTCAGGGGGTTTGTGTAGGTTGCCTTTGCCATTAGCTAGGCCTTCGGGACATCTGTCTTTCGCGCTCACTTTGTTTCCTCCCACTTTCATACTCCTACTGATTTTACTGTTGTCTGTTCTTCCTCTTCTTTCCCGACTTGCTGTTCCCATGCCCGTTGATCCTGTGGGAACACCTTCGTGCATGGGTTCCTCGTTTTTCTGTCGCCATGCTATATGTCCCTTCCTTTTCCTCTCTTAGAAGAGCTTAGTACTTATTTAACGAGGCTTAAATCTTCTTATACTACTTCTACTACTATCTATGGTAAATAAACGCACATCAGCTTTACTTGCAAGGTACATGAACAGCACAGACCTGTTCGACTCTCTCACTTACATCAAGTTAATCTATTCGAATTTTCTTCAACTTGTACGGTATGAAACTTAATTCTTGTGCGTTCGATTTGCCACTTGAGGCCGAGTTTCAGACGTTAGTCGTTATGGAATCTGCTTAATTTTTGGTCATCTCGATTCAGTCGATAAATTGGTAATCAAGCTGCAGTTGAAGCTTCGAAACTTGCTTCCTAGTGAAAAATCAGCCGAGGTTATATGACCTCTGCAATAGCAGGCGAATGGCAGAGAGGCTAATGCATGAGACGCAAAAGTGTGGTACATGTTCGGCTGTGTGTGCAGGTGAGCCGCCTGGAGGCGTTGGTGGCTCGGTACAAGGCTCAGGCCGAGGAGCTGGAGAAGAGTGAAGAAGAGCTCAAGCTGGAGAAGCGCAAGCTGCAGCGTGAGGTGAGGCTTTGGGTCAGCAGCGCTATGTGTGTGTGGGCCTTGCGTGGGACATTGAGCGTTGTGTGGGGGTATTGGGAAGTGTCTTGTGTGTTAGTCTTTGATGTGAGATTGAGGTATTCACTGTTCTCTTCTGTGTAAGGTGTCAGTTAAGCGATGTCTGACTCTGTATGGGGTATCAGGTGTTCGGTGCTGTATGGGGTGCTAGATATTTGGCGCTGTGTGATGTTGCGGCTAGCCAAGAAGGACGTACCTACGGAACAGCTTGCAGAATGTTCAGTGACCCATGCAAGTACCACTGTGCACTAGCTGCACTACTAAGCTCACGGCAAATATCCTAAGTAAGGCGGCGTGTTGCAGTCATCCATCTCCTAACTGCCCTTTGACAAGTTGGTCCCCCATACAGCAATCGGTGTCGAAGGAAAACATGTTTTGTTGGCTTGTAGCCGTAGTTCAGTTGATAAGCAAGTAGAGCAGTGGCAGTGGCCTCTAAGGTTATGCAGATCACCTACTGCATGAGACTCGCACAAGCATACCTATAGTAAGAGAGCTACTGGTACCCAGCTAATGTTACCAGTTATTACCTCTGAACATTGTTCGCTTAGTTTTAACACTCAATTGTTCCACCAACAATTTCTTCCTCACATTGTTCAGTGCATCGCAAGCTTTGCTCGCCCATGTGTTGTGCTTACATTGTATCTAGTTTCACGGTAGCAGCCAATCAAATAGCTGCGGTAACTACCAGTTCCTTCAAAGAGCTCGTGTAGCTACTACTGTCATCATCACTCACCACCGATGCCTGCTATGCCATGTCACTGATGTAGCAGCATCCTTTAGCTGTAGTGTTTTTGTGTGCTATCTGTAGTCCTGTCTCTTTTTTTTCCTTCCATTCTTTTTGTGTGAACTCCACATACCAACGATTACGGTACTCTGTGCTTCAGCGTACTCTGTCTCAGCCTTTAGGTTGCGAATGTTTCTGAATGCTGCTCTGCAACGTTCACTTTATATACTTACCATCCGATCCATTGGGGGGAAGGAGGAGGAGGAGGTCAATAGTACTTCACTGTGTTCCAAACTCCCGATCCTGCCGAGCATTGGTACCTATATCGTGAAATGGGGAAACAAAGAATATTGCGCTGACCCCACGATGTTGATCTTATCAAACGCCACACTAAAGTCCAACTAATGACGCACGTTCAGAACAACAATCCAGCGCCGACCGTAAGTAGTGTGACACAGACAGCAAAGCGTAATAACAATCCAAACACCTTCTGTTTGTAAACTAACCGGGAGACAGGCGTCCAGTAATTTCAGTGAAGCGACCCAATTACAAGCCACCGATTTCTCAAACAACTTCGACAAAATGGCCGCTGTCAACTTGGCATACTAGGCTTGTACTTGGCTATGTTTGGCGCCACTGGACCATTGGGGAATGGAACTTATATTCCCAGTGTGTCAGCAACGGGCCAAATTTCTCATCCGAATCAAGCATCGTAAGAGCACTTCGAGCTTAGGGGCTGCAACTCTAACAGAACTCCCTATAAATAAACATATCAACTGGGGTTAAGTCCGCCGTATGGATCAAGGTCCTCAAGGAGCGTTTTTATAGTGCCAGATCGAAATGCCAGAATGGTCCTACACGGCTCTGGGTGCCATCAAAGTGAGCTGAGAGGTGCTCTTCCTTAGCAACAAGAATCCTCTGATGCGCATATATACTGTTTGTACAATAATACTTTCTAAAATACTCAAACGTTTGTGATACCCAAGCTTTCAGAACTATTTCTCTGGAGTACAGATGAAAACGTCAAGTCGTTCATAATCGATCTTATGTACGTATGCCTTGCCATTAAGCAGTGAATTATCTATCTTTGAATAGCCTCAAGCTGTCCGGGATATTGCTTCTACTTCGTATCCAAAGATGAAACAGTATTGTATTCTGGCCAATATTGTTTGCATAAAATGGGCATCACTCCTAGTTCACGTGTTCGAAAATTTCATTCAATTTCTTTTTTCTTTTTTTTTTCACTGTAAATTTCGCTACATTAGCCTCATCTAGCTTTCTAAATCTTCTACCTTTCTTTGAATTTCTTGCTCTTCACTAGTATATGTTGCTGATTCTAAAATTGTGTTGTTCGTACTTTGCTTCGTTATTTTACCTTATTATCCACCGACCACTTTAAGATTCCGGATAATTCTAGTTGAACTGCTTGCACGTCTCTCACTGTTTAACTGCCTTTAGTGTGCGTGTGTCGTCGGTAAAGGAAGAAAGAGGTGCATAGTCGCTTCCCTGTTCTATGTCTTCGACCGCGACGAGAGAGCCTATAGGGTATATAGGTTCAAGAACAATGCCTTATAGAGGGCTAGAGCTCGAACAGTTGTGATGTGGGTGGAACGCTGATGTTGAAAACCGTATTTCTGTGTGAATAGATTGTTTCTCTCTGGATCTTCTGGTTGAATACGGAACACACTTTCTTCTGACTGTAATAAGAAGCGACACCTAACTTTTGTGTAGCTACCATTTGATATGTCATGAATACTAAGTTACAGTAAATCATTATTAGAAGGTGTATTAACAATAAACTGGATTCTCTGTGGATGGGTGATTGGTGGGTATGTATCAAGTCGTGGTGAATTTGTTAACATCCTTACTGTTGTAATGTATAACCGTGGAATGCTTTCGCTGTTCTATCAGTTGTAGCTGCCTGTTTAAATAAGATACACTTGAACACCCCAGGCAAACATGCTGTCCATTTTTTTTACAATAATGGGTAATGACTGTTAACCTCTGCCGCTAGTTGTTTTTATTTATTTTCGTGCCCTTTATATGTAGCTATCGTGCCGTATGCTAGGCCATGATTTTGTCTGTCATCCGAAACATTCTCATTTTGGACCCACGCACTACTCTGCCAGTCACCACTAGCATGTCATGTTTCTTTTATGGCATTGTCCAGCGTCGTGAGATGCAAGAAAAGTGCGACGAGCTTGAGTCATCGAAGAGCTACATCAAGCGTCAATATGAGAAGCTGCTGCATGACCGCCAGGGGGCTCGACAGTAGGTCCTTGTCTTCCTTAATGTCCCATTTGCTTGGCTGTGCCTTACATGCTGTGTAGGTATTTGCAGCGTACCGCGTTGCTTTATTGTTGGGTGATGCCTTGTTACTGCTTTCTACTTCCTGTGTTTTTCCTTGATTTCTGTGTGGGTGTTGCAGTTACTGCAGCGTACCGCGTTGCTTTGTTATCCGTGTGGTGACACCTTGTTACTGCTTCCTACTCCCTGTGGTCTTCCCTTATTTAGGTGTGGGTGTTGCAGTGTACTGCGTTCATTTGTTATTGGGTGACGCCCTTTTACTGCTTCCTACTCCCTGTGAATCTCCTCTGATTCTGCATTTGCTGCAGCGTACCGCGTTGCTTTTGTTATCCGAGTGGGTGACAGCTTGCTATTTTATGTTTCGTTAGCTGCTGTATTTTACGTGATCTTCAATTACTCCTCCGTTGCATAATAATAATGTTTGGGTGACTGTGGACTCGAAATGTTTCTTCCCAGGTTTTCTTCCACATACAGGCCGCGTCCTATTGCTGCTACACATGACACAATAACCCTTATCTGCTGCTGATTTCAACTAATCCTTGACAGTTACTAACTCGCATATCCCATGGATTCCCCGTTTTGTCGAACAACAGTTCGTGCGTGTTTGTGTGTGTGTGCGTGTGTCCGTTTGGTACTTGAATGATTACTTCATTGTTGTAGGTAGCCTTCCGTATCTATATTAACGAACTTGCCCGTCCAATGCAATCGGCTGTTTTACTTCCCAGAGGTCAATAATATGGCAAGACTGGTCGCTGGAATAATAATCGCCAAACTTGGAAGAGAGACGGGAATACCGCAATAGCCGGAGTGCTCATTTCATGCATTCATTTTAATCTTGTGCTTCCACTGTGGTTTGCCATGTTGAACTGAATCGCGACGTTTTATATTTCTATGAAAACTTGTTTATAGAGTAAACCGTGTTTCATCGGTTGAATACCTCCCCTCAGTCTCGCCAGGAAGATATGCAAGACTATCTTGCTATCTCTGCTTAATTCCATTGACGTACGTGTCGTATCGCTGCTGCTCGCATGCACTCCCATCGTACGCCATTATCTGCAATGCAGTGAGAAGTCCATCTTCAAAAGCACTGCCGCTTCTTATCACTGTAGCTCGTGAATCTCATCTGAACCATGCCCAGAAATTATCGTAAAGAGAATAAACAGGCTATAAAAAGTAATTCACATCTTCGAGCTTAGCATGAATAGTCCAGGCTCTAGGGGGTGTCTGTGTGCATGTCTCTTTCGCGGCTTACCATGTATTTTGGTATTCCATGTGATGACATTAAAAAAAAGTCCAGTAGAACTTTCGCAACTGGTAGGTACATTTCTGAGGGTGGGGCACAAAATGATCAATTGCGGACGGATTGTTCTGAAACTTGCTCAGAATATGTATTTTTGAGAGAGAAACTTTCTATTCCTGCAACTGTTTCGATTTAAGCCTTATTTTTTGAGATAATGGCGTTTATATATAATTCTCACCTCCAGGTCACTTGACACCGTTAGGACTTAGCCCAGTAGTTCCTTCTGCCCTTTACCAATCTGACAAACTTCCACAAGTGGGATTCTTAACTAAAACATAACAACCTTTATCAGTATGATTGATGCTATAATCGTTTCAAAATGTATGAGGAGGATTCGATTACTAATGATTTTCCTACTTTCCAGATTGGCTGTCAAGTCGCCGCAGCCTGTCAGCGTCACGCCCGGCTGAGCGGCGGTCCGCCGAGGCTTTAGTCAAGTGGCGCTTCCGCCAGGCAGCCACCTCGCCAGTCAGCCGACTGGCGGGGCTGACTGGCGGTTACCTCGGGGGTTGCCTTGGCCCAGCTCGCCATGCCCACTTGTGAAGTCGGCGAGGAAGGTTCACTGGTGCCTACCTCTTCCGACTTCATGGACACCTACTACCGGCAAGCCTTGGAGCTTGTAAAAAAGAAGCCCTTTATCTATATCTGTGGAGTATAAACTTTAGAATAAAAAAACTTCGCCCTGCAGGGTATGGGATCTACCCCAACTTGGTAGTTGGGACTTTCCCTGCTACAATATGTTTGGGCATCACGCACCAAAGTTTCCCGAGTGCCTTATCCGCAAAGGATGTAGCAGCTAGCCGCAGTTCCTGCTGAGAAGGTTAGTTTTGTAAAGTTAGGTAGGTTCTCTATATTACCCCTTCTGATCCGCGAGGTGGGCCGCCGATTGCTAGTAAGCGACCCATCCCATGGGACTCCTATCTGCTCCCGTGTGTGGGGGCCTCGGAAGGGACGAGTTCGCTTTCTCCTCTCTTCTTTTTTTCGTTTTTCATCTCCCCTGCGCCGCACCGCTAAGCGATTTCGTTCGACCCAGGCGTGTGGAGTTGGAGATGCTCACGCCTTATTTCCTGCCAGACATGGTGCACCTGGCCAAGATTGTTCTAATAGAACTCATTTGAGTTCGACTAAACTTCTAAACTATATTATACAAAATTGGATCGCTGTTATATAGTCTTTGTATCTAATACGGCTGGAAAACCCACAATATAATGACAATGATAGTTTGGAGTCTTGCTCATACCCTGTCAGAGTTGAAAAAAAAACTTTGCCCGGCAGTGTATGAGATCTACCCCCAACTTGATAGGTGGGAGTCTTGCTCATACTCTGTCAGAGTTAAAAAAATGTAAGTAAATAAATGAAATAAAATAAAAAACTTCACCTTACAGAGTATGGGATCTGCCCCCCAACTTCAAAGTTGGGAGTCTTTCTCATACCTTGTCAGAGTTAAGAAAAAAGTAGAAAATAGCTCCTTTTACCTTGCAGGATCTCAACAATGTGCACCTGAAGTTCTCGCGATGTTTCTTGCTAAGCTCCCTGAACTAGTTCCACCCATCTAAACCGGACTCTCCTTTCGCCGCACCGTTTGTGCTTACCTTGATCGTCCCATCTAACTTGGGTACGAAACTCAGTCGGGACATCGCACTCACCTTACGCACTACCCATTGCGTCATTGCTCAGCAACTCCTCCGCTGAAGGCACTATCGCTAGCACGACCGCACGAGTCTATCTGATCGGTTCAGAGCACGACTCTGGAAGACCTGTGCTAGTATGGCCATATTGGCTGCGACTGAAACTTCACCCAGCACCTCAGGCGAAATTCGATCTGTCGGTCCCGACAAGGGCAATCCGGAAATATGAACTCTGTGTTCAGGCTCGCTCTAGGCGACGACCCACCATCTCAGACCGTTTAGGGCGGGAATCGGCGTCGCTAACGCAATAAGGACAGCGTACACCCCTTGTATCGCAAAGACATACCTATCTCTGACATTGACCCGACGTAGTCGGGCCATCAGCGCGACATCCTACTCGAAGCACTCCTTTACTGCATCACTCTGGTACCGAGGGTCTCTACAGACCTGTGAGCCTAGCAGGCCCTACGCAGGCCGTTGGTGAGCCCCGAGCCTCAATACCTCACTCAATAATCAGGCCAACACCCCAACTTAGCTCTTAGAACTAGAACCGATCTGGTACGACGGTCCCAAATCCGAAAAACGGAGAGCATTACCTTCCGTAGCATTATCAGCACATACGGGCTCAACTCAAGGAAGAGGGCCCCTCTTGATCTCTGAGGAGTGCAAACTCAACTTTCCTCCCGACTACGAATACTACGCCGCATGCGGCCTTTCCGTCAAGCATCGTTCACATTGCGGGCTACTTCCCGGTGGCGGGACCCACAACTAGCAGAAGTTAACCGAGGGTTACCACTTCCCCGGACTTAGGTCCCTCCGAACCATCATCCGGTTACACATAGCCCGGAACATACGCACCATCTGGTGTGCCAACGTACGATAGGGCAGTCGATGCTATCCCTCACTACTTGCTCACCTAGCTCGGCTAGGCGACAAGCCTCCGAGTTCAGAGCCTGCATACGCTCTATATTTAGGCCTGATTGACCAAGCACGGGCATCCCCGAAAGCATTACTCGGGCCTCGCGGCTCAGGAACCTCCTGTAAGACCCAGACCCCCAAGTCAACCTGTCGGGGTCACCTGATGGTAGGATGTTGAGACGGATTACCACTTCCTCTTATATAAGTACCACCGTAACGCACGCACCCTAAGTTAGACGACTGAGTTGTATTTAACAGGCTGGGACTTGAAATACATAATTAGTTTTTGCCTTTACAATCTGATCTCTGGTCGCTTCCACAGCCAATGGTTACAAGTTCGGGCCTTAAACTAATAAGTCCTAACGGTGTCAAGTGACCTGGAGGTGAGAAAATATGTTTGTGACGAGCCAAGGGCTACGGAACACGCCCTTTTTCTCACTATAAGGGAACTTGACACCGTGAAGTCCTCCCACCTCCCCGTCGCGACCAGATGGTTGCGTGGGCATGGCGAGCTGGGCCAGGGCAACCCCCGAGGTAACCGCCTGGCGGCCGCGCCACCTGGCTGAAGGCTGCGCTGGCTCGGCGGACCGCCGCTCAGCCGGGCGTGGCGCTGATACAGCGTGCGGCTGCTTGACAAACAATCTGGAAGGTTGGAAAAGCATTAGTAGGTAATCGAATCCTCGTCATACATTTTGAAACGATTATGGCATCAATCATATTGATAAAGGTTGTTATGTTTTAGTTAAGAATCCCACTTGTGGAAGTTTTTCTGATTGGTAAAGGGCAGAAGGAACTACTGGGCTAAGTCCTAACGGTGTCAAGTTCCCTAATGGTGAGAAAAAGGGCATGTTCCGTCGCCCTTGACTCGTCATAAGCAATTATATGTATATTTTGGAAATTTAAACGAATAGAACTCTATAAGTTTTCATTCTAGATTAAAAAAAATGACAGTTTTGGAATTCTTGAAACATTCCTAACAGAACTATACAGTGGATTCTCCGTTTTTGCCCTCGTAATATTTTTTTATCACAGCTCAAAAATTAATCCATTAATTGTTTTTTCCCCATATTTTAGTTGCGATTGCAACGAAATAGAAAATGGAGAATCCAGCTGTGATAAAAAAATATTATGAGGGCAAAAATGGAGAATCCAGCTTTATAGTTTTGCTAGGAATTTTCCAAGGATTCCAAAACTGTCATTGCTTTTATCCTAGCATGAAAACTCATCGAGTTGTATTAGCAAAAAGTGTTTTTTTTTCAAAAATACATATTATGAGCAAGTTTCAGAACAATCAGTCCACAATTGATAATTTTGTGCCCCCCTCAAAAATGTACCAGTTACGAAAGTTCTACCCGACTTTTTTTTAATGTCCTCTTCATATGGAATAGGAAAATACATGGTAGAGCCGTGAAAGAGAAATGTACACTGACAACCCCCCTAGAGCCTGGACTACAAGGAATGTTCAGCTTCACATTTCATCACTTTGTAAATATTCGAAATGTTTCCTTCTTGATCACTTTTCTCCAAAATATTGTGTGGCGCACAAATAATCTGACTGACCACACTAACACGGCCGCCGCTGCAATATCTCGGACGTGGAACCAGGGGCGGACACAGTGGCGACGATGTCCTGTGGGCAGTGCCGCCCGCGGTTATGACCGTCTTGTGGGAGGGGCTTGACTGGAGCGATTGCCTCTGCTTTCAGGATGAAGATCCTCTCGCCATGCTAGCTATAAGGAATTGTGTCTATGCCACCTCGCGGCCAGTGCCGCAAAAGGTTACAAGAACGTTTCGTGCGTCCTCCTCTTCTAAGCCGGCTCACACGCTATGCTTGTACACGTATTCTCTCGGCTCCTCGTGCTGATGTGTTTGGTGTCCTTGTACATAAAACTGTGTAATCTAGTAAGAAGTGATCTAAAATGGTAGCCGTGCAGTCAGTTGGATTAAGCAAGTGCTGCCTAGATAGGTTGTATGAGGTGACTTAGGATAGACGGGCTACGTTAAGCCAGTTGCATACGAGTCGAAACACGGAAGCGCTTCACGATCTTGGAACAGATGTTTCTGTGCGATTCCAAATTGCAACCATTGAAAATTGAAACTCAATAGAAATTAAAAGAGAACTGCGAAGCTGAGAAGCGGGCCCTTGCTGTAACGGAATTTATAGCTGCCGCGGGCGTTCGGAGCTAGAGCAGTATTTCAACACAATAATATTAGACAAGTCGAAGCTGCATCCCCGGCAGCGTAAACGGAAGGGTTGGAGAAACGTTCACATGTGCAGCAGACTTGAGGTTAGATGCCCTTCTTCATGGGTGTTATTTATGGGGGGTAGGTTAGGTTAGAAGAGCTGCATTAGGTCAAACTAGAATGAGTTATTATAGCCTGCCTTAGGATTGCTACGTTTAATAAAGTGAGAACATTAATTAACCGTGGGACTTGTACGGGTCCCGCTAGTAATAATATTATTAATCTACAATATAATAAAGACCGATGTGTATTTATCTGTTTGTTTATCCGTTTTCTGTCACGCTTTAACAAAACAGATAGGCGGAAATTAGCCCAGGTTGGAGGCTCTGGTCGTCCTCTCAAGCTCCATTGAAAACCGATAGGTAGAAAATAGGCCGGGTTGCAGAAGATCGCAAACGTTTCTTAATTAGGGACAGTTGAAATTAGAAAATGAAGATATCACAGGCTCAGTCAAATTCGTGTGAATATTACCTTCTCCATGCATCGAATCTATGGCAAAGTATCGGCCGGCCTCAAGTCTAAATGCACTTCTTCATTGCCGAAGTTGAAATCTCAGCACTGAAGATATCTGAAGCTTCCATTGGCACTCTCATGCATCTTGATTCGTAGTTTCTTCTCACAGATGATATCGTTGCCTCAGCTATTCTTTCAACTTTGATGCAATTGTCGACGAAAGAGCTTTCAATAACCAAAAGACTATCGGACAAATATGATACACTAGGGTATCTATGATACCAAATCGAATCAGTTCTTTTCAGTGTTGCTGAACTGACTGCAAAAGTAATGAATTATTTTCATCTCAGAAAATAAGTCTTGATACCCAGTAATTAGGATACCGTGAACCCTCATCTGGATGATCTTTAATGTTGGCATTTGTATGAAGGAAAGCATTGTTAATGAAGAAGATAAACACAAATATTCGCTGTCAATTTTTGACAACGCGGGCACACTAGTGTATCTAATAAATATGCCCTTAGTGCTATATTCTGGCTAGCCCTATCCCTGTCAGAAAATATACGGGCATTACTCACCTTGGGGCTGTCCGAGTGCGTTCTCCGCGAGGGATGTTGCAGCTGGCTGCAGTTCCTGCTGAGAAGGTTAGTGCTTTAGGTTAGGTAGGTTCTTTATATTTCCTCTTGTGTTCCGCGGGGTGGGCGCTGCTGCTCCTGTGTGGGACTGTGGGGGCCACTCAAGGGACCCTCCGCACTGGTGTTTATGACTTCTGTCGTCTTCTCTTTTGTCTGCCCCTCAGGGGGCATAGGATATGCAATAATGTTAGGTTAGTTAGGTTCTCTCATCCTTTGTTATGGGGCGCGGCGATCCAAAGGTGATTTTGTAAGTTACCCTAGCCATTAATTGGGCCTTCGGGACGTCTGTCTTTCGTGCCTACTTTGCTTCCTTCCGTTTTTTCCGTACTCCTACTGATATGCTTTGTTCTGTTTTTTCTTTTCGCACTTGCTGTTCCCATGCGCTTTGATCTACTTTCGTGCATGGGTTCTACGTTTATGTCGACTTGCTACGTGACCCTTCCTTTTCATCTCTTGAATCACCGTAGTTGTGTCTGGGGAGGCTGAAACCACTCCATATAATAATCAGTTTTCGTCTCTTGGAGATGCTTTGCTCCTAATTTTCACGTCCAGTAGTAGCGCACTGGCTGAATTGAAAGTTTCCTGTAGGAATGCCGAGATAAAGTATTCATATCGAAATGGATATGTGCATATGTATATTAACTATTAAATTCACTACTAAATCGCCAAGTAGCCGCTGCGATGGAGAAATAATTATTATAAATATTTAGTAGGATTTAGCCGCAATATTGGACAAAATTGCAAATTTAGTTAGGTTGATATGTTTGAGAGAGGCAGCATTTTTGTTCCAAAAACATGGCAAATTGTCGTTGCACCGCTGCATTGTCTCGCTTGGCTTGAACGGAGCACCGTCTTGATGTGATCGTTTGTAAACTCTCTGAAACGTTTTGGGTTCGATACCTATTTTCTCTCATCATTTAGTCAGAAACTCGTGTTCACCTTGACAATTTGAGCAGTAAAGACTATAAGAAACTTTAATCCATGAAGAAGATTTTGTCAACAGGGTTCATGCCGCTCAGTGTTCAGCTTATAGCTGCACCACCGTCAGTCGCCTTATGCAGAAGCTACACTAGACTTTCATAAGAAAAACGAGACTTAAGGATGGGCAGCTAGCATGTCGTTCATGGCACGTATCTATGATACCGACACTAAATACGTTTCAGAACGACGAGTAAGTTGCTCATCCTCGTTTCCAGTTGTTGATACGAATGCATATGTGGCCTCGGCATAAGTCTTGCTTAGGCCCCAAGAACAGCTTGCTGTTTTGCTTACTTTGCTTTCTTCCATTCTGAAACTCCCACTAATAATGCTGTGTTCTCTTCCCCCCTCTGCTTTTCCGATTTGCTGTTCTCTTGTGCGTTGATATGGTGCTGGAACCCCCTCATTCATGAGGTTCATGGGGCATTACTAACAACGATCGTGTTTATGTTGCTGTTCGTATGGCAGCCAACCAGTTGGCTCCAACTCCTCTACCTTTACCGACGTCTGACGTGATTCATCTGATCCGAGTCACCGCTAGACAGAGATGGTCTGGCGAGTGGTGTATAACCCCAGAAAAGCTGGGAGAAATTAAGCCCAAAACACGAGCGTTGAACTCCTCTTATTTCGACCAACAATCATGGGAGGTCACTCTGTAGACTGAGAACTGGTCATACGAAACTGACTCGCAGCCGCCTGATGAGTTGCGATAACCCACCGTATGGTGTAAACGGCCTGGTACCACTCCCTGTTAAGCATATACTACTCTCATATCCGACCCATTCGGTAGAAGGCCGTCACCACTTTGGAGACCTACTCGAGCGGACATACTTGTTCACAAGCTTACTGCATATCAGGGACCCTAGGTACCTATTCGGACCTAATGAACTAATTTATATGCCAGCAATATAACTGAAAATTGAAAGATATTTACTGATTCACTCCTGAATCACTGTTATTGTGCGACAGGTGCTTGAGTTTGCAAAATATTAATGATGAGGTCCACGTTTCTTCCGACACAATAAATGTCTTCCCTCTTATAAGACTGTTGTCGCGGCTAGGGAGGCTTATATTTTAATAATATTAATTATGAAAATGACACCAAAATGATCAACATTAATATCATGTTTGCATCTAAACTTTTGGAGAACAAATAAACGAGTAAACGAGTATCCACATCCCGTCAGTATTGTTAATGTCTGGTAACTTCTGCCACATAAACAAGTTCCTTTTCTGCTGCCGTATAATTGGCGATAAATGTGAATGTAATAAGTTGGGCAGCAGTGCCGCCGGTTCATAATTGCATTTTGTAAGCGAGCTCAAGGATCTGGCTACAATGGATGGCACTGTGGGCCGGTGACAGTGACCTTTGACAGGCAGGCTTTATCAGTTTTAGATGTTCCTCCTTGAACTGTAAGCATTTCTTGTTCAAGAGGACGAGCGTCACTCTTATGGAATACACTAACAGTCAGCAAACCACTGCTGTAGTTGCAATATCAGGCCTCATTCTCTGCCATGACACTGTAGCGCGTCTTGCGTGAGTCGCATGTGGTTCCAAGTTGAGCAACTTACTTGGTTTGGAGCACTTTTCTGCGTTCTGTTATTACCATCGAGTTGATTAGTTTTAGAAATGGAGAATGTGCAGTTTCTTATTAGTTTTAGAAATGGAGAATGTGCAGTTTCTTATTTCCTTCAACTAAGTCTAAGATTTACAGCTACAATGTCACAGAATTTGTATTTCAGTGTTGTAAATTTAAATGGACATTATCAGTACCGGTAGGATTTGTGAGTCACTGTGTGTACAGTTGTGCAACTTTTCATACTGCAGAAATTGTCACTTGCTCTCTCCCATGTACTGATGAGGCCTCGGAGTGCATGTGTGTGGCTTCCAGTGAGAACTGCTTCCTCATTTAGTAATTACATGATTTTCTATAAATCCTCGTTAAACTGTGTCGTGGGTTTTGAAATAGTTCAAACTTGCATGAATATATTCATTCAGACTGTATGTAGCTAATGCTCTTTGGTGTGTTGCAGCTGAGAGAAGCTCAGGGAAGACTGGAGGAAGTGGAAACAACCAATTCGCATCTGCTGCGCCGGTTCGAGAAGCTAAAGAACGCCCGCTCTAATCTGCTCAAAGATTTGTCCCAGGACCCTGTATGAAGCTCCATCACTTATGATTTAGTTGTTGTTCTTGTTGGCTTACATTTCCTTAGTTTTTATTTAATTTGGAACAATGCGATGTACGGAATACCGTCTTTAAAAGGCATTTGTTACCTTTTGTTAGAGCTATTTGTTTGTAATTTGGTGTCGCCATTAACCACCGTTGCTAATGGCGTCAGTGCTGCACAGCTGTGCCCCTGATGTAGGTGTGCTGCTGTCGGCCTGTGACCCTAAGCGTGTGGATGGCGTGGCTGCAGTAAGCCTCAACTGGTGTTGCTGTTATGCGTCGGTGGCTCTCGTGTGGTGCACAGATCTGTGTGTCTCGTCACTTAACTGCTTTGGAATAAGAAATATTCCCAGCTACGGGCTCTGTCGGAGCAGTTTGGTCACGCAGTGTAGTCGCTGACGCAGTGATTAGAATGCATATAATCTGTAATAGTTTTCTGTTGTACTCAGTGCACACTGATTCTTTCATCACAAATCTTTTTGCGTATAGCCACAGATTTTGGTGTCTACTTATGCCTACCAATGATATTTTCTTTATCCCTTCCTAAACTCAACTAGAGTCATTAGTGCATTCGCTGCGGCGTCTTTTCTTCGACTGCACTAAGTTTCTGTCTGTAGTAGCCGTTGGACGCACAAGCGTACCGTAGAATATTATTGTATGTGTGTTGTATTTTGCAACAGGAAGCGGAAACGGTTTCCAAACCTTGAGTCGTATGCAAGGAAAACTTTATACGAGCAATTAATTACTACTGATTTCCGAAATAAATAGTCAGCATCACACTCGGTGATCTCGCTCCCTTGCATCAATATCTAAGTGAATGTGTGAGTGTCAATGGAAATGCAGTTGAGCAAAATACACAGTATTAACGCAGATCATGCATCGTGTCATTTGCGAAAGTTAAGGACCAGGAAAAAAGGCAGGTCATTAAGCTGTAGTTATCTTTTTGTTTGTTACGAGTGCTTTCGATACAAGTTGTCGCGTGTTTCATATTACACGCGCCTCTAGCTGGTGTTTTGTTGCACGCTGGTAGCTGCAGCTCATACCTTGGACAATTTTACGTTCATAGGGGCCTTCCTAAAACAAAGCCACGGTTTGAACCATGGATATATAATCGTTCATTTGGTTTTTTGTAGTTCTATGTTGAGATTCTGTTCAACATATTTCATGCCAGCTGCATGAGCAGCGAGCGCATAGCAAATCTTCAGCCGGAGCCCCGTGTGCTATGAAACAATCCACTACGCGTTAGTCGAACGTTCTCGTAACAAGCAAAAAATTCGTCATTATTTAACGAACTGAGGTTGTATGGGTGGTCTTAATAATGTGCTAATGACGGTATTATTTAAAAGACTTTTGATGCATATTCGAACGTCAAACGCAGTAAGCGGTTTAATAGAAATATGAGTTATATATATATCTCGACATTTGCTGCTATGAACGCTCTAGTTGCAGCTCTTGTGTAGGTTACCTAGATATGGTATAATCAAACTGTAGTTAATTTGATTTGAACCTTCTTGATGAAGTATGTCGAGTTTAGTTTTGCAGTCATTCGAAGAGCCCTAATATAAACATTCGGGGCAAATGGCGATAAGGCCATTTTGGGGGCAAAAAATGATTTCGCCTTCAGGAGAGTTAGAATCACTATGGAGAAGAAATGAGTGCATAAACTCTTAGAGCATTTATTTGCAGTCATTTCAGTGTTTGTATTGCTTTTCTAAGTTGAAAAAATGAATGTGTGTGGCCAAAATAATTTTTTGCCCCAAAAATGACCTCATCGCCATTTGCCCCGAATTGTAATGTAAGTTTCCTTTATCCCCCATTTTTAGCCCGAATACCAAATTCATGCCATTCTATTTTTAACTGTTTGTGTTTGGATTTGTAAGATCTGATATGTAACGTACGATGTTGTCAAATTGTTGTAATCAGCCCTGCAAGTTATGTCTGTAATGATAGTAGACTGCAAAGATTTGTTCCAGAACAAGACGCCTCTAGGAGGACAGAAAATTGTACTTCAAAATCGGAACTCGGTGCTAAGAAGGGAAAGTTTTTACTTTCGTTTAGATGTTCTGCTAAACTGTTATAGTACTTTCTAGCAATGCTGGCTGCGGTGTAAAGTGTCCTCGTCGCTGAAGATATCTTGGTCCTGGATCCTACACCTTTTCTGATATACAGTATTTCAAAAGCTTTCTGTATATAGAGGACTATTATGTCAATTTTTTTACGAAGTATGGACTTCTTTAAAAAGATCCAATTCCGCAAATCCCTAACTTGAACTATTGAAAACAAATACCCTATATTTTAACGAAGCACTATTTTAATGGCAGAGATGCACTATTGAAATGCCGTTTTGAGCATCAGTGGTGGTGAAAAAGTTATATAATAATAATAATTATCCTCGTCTGTTAGTTTGGTTCTAAAAAGTGTCCAGTGTTGAAGCTTTCAGTGCTTCTACCTTCATTTCGTTCCTCTCAGAGGCCTATTCCCAGACACGAGTCGAAGCTCAAGCTCATGCTTGCATTGAGTGCCTGTCGCCCCGCCAACACACGAAGAACTCGTGAACTGCTGACTGGTTTCGTTTTGGTTCTGACTATGTGCAAGGATCTGTTGTGGAGGATAGTGGAACTGAGCTGCTTCTGAAGTGCGGGGTGGTTGAAGAGGGTCCAAAGTCGAGAGGGTGCTGCTTCTAGTACTTGTTCAGACGATTCTTGAACGTGTTGACGGTCTGTGCTCCTGTAAACTGATAGAACAATTTGCTCTGTAGTAGGTACCAAAAATTCCTTTGGCCAAGTAGTGCTGTGTTATCCGAACAATTTGCTCTTTAGTAGGTACCAAAAATTCCTATGGCCAAGTAGTGCTGTGTTATCCGAGTAATTTTACAGTTTATTTTGTGTTTGGCTATCCTAGCAATTTTCTGAGCAGTTAAACGGTAGCAGTTATGCACAAAGAAAAGATATTGAACTATGAAAGCCTATAAGAACAAAATTTTCTCCCACAAGCAGAACTTAGCACCATTGCGGCATGATAATGGGCGAGCACATTTTAGTGTCATGAAAATGTATAATTACTCTGTTTTCCGTACATATACGTAAATGATTTACAGTCTGAACTTTGGGTCATGTGTACCGTTATTTGGGTGCTGCGTGATCCAAATCCTTACTAAGTAAAGCTCAGCAAGTGAAGCGTTCATTGTTTGGTATTTATTTGGGCATCACGCACCCAAGTTTCCCGAGTGCCTTAACCGCAAAGGATGTAGCCGCTAGCCGCAGTTCCTGCTGAGAAGGTTAGTTTTGTAAAGTTAGGTAGGTTCTCTATATTACCCCTTCTGTTCCGCGAGGTGGGCCGCCGATTGCTAGTAAGCGACCAATCCCATGGGACTCCTATCTGCTCCCGTGTGGGGAGCCACGGAAGGGACCCCCCGCACGAGTGTTCACTTTCTTCTGTCTTCTTGTCTTTTAGTTTTTCATCTCCTTCCCTGAACTGCACGGCTGAGCGATTTCGTTCGGCCGCGCCGTGTGGAGTGGAAGATGCTCGCGCCTTCTTTCCTGCCAGACATGGTGCACCTGGCCAAAATTATTCTAATAAAACTCATCTGAGTTCGACTCAACTTCTAAACTATGTTATGCAAAATTGGATCGCTGTTATATAGTCTTCGTATCTAATACGGCGGGAAAACCCACAATATAACAATAATCATCATTGTTTGAGTTTAACTAAAGTGGTGTTTGTACTCTTTCATCAAGTATATAGTGTTAAGTTAAAGTCTCTGCTACAAATATCTCTAAGAATAAAAGCTCGTGTCGCGCATAATTTTCATGGGCACCATTAGTATTTAGGGAAACTTCGTCACGCTTCCATAGAGCGTGTTGCGTTGCTGAGCTCTACCCGTAGTCGCTAGTCTGCGGCCGTTAGCTTCACCTCCGCTACATTATCGGGAGTTGAGTCCTTCGATGAGGACACAATAGACTACGCTTCGTGCCAGATTTATTTACTTCCTTCCTCCTACTTTCGCCGTCCGTCTTTGTTTAGAACTGTTGATCTTTCTCGTCACTGTCGATCACTCGTTTTGCTCGACATTCTACATGACCCTCCTGCCCTCCCCTCAGTTGGGCCATCATTGTCGTGGCGAAGAAGGCATAAACGTCGCCTACTATTACAGATCACTAGCTTATTCGATATGTGATCTTTACTGTGTACACTTAGTGAACAGATTTTACTTCGATCAACGCCAGGGCAGCCTGGCGTGTCCGAATTGGCTACTGCTGGACATAGAGCCGCAGTGGTACGGTGCGGTATATATTTGTTTTTTGCCTTAGTGCTCTTCGTACCATTGTCTATATTAACTGTATTATGAAAGTCGAAACTTTATCTAGAGAACTGTTGATATTTCATTATAAGTTTGCTGCGACATGCGAGTGCTTTCCCTTGCTTAACATTTTAGGTGTGCTCCCCTCTATTGATTTAACAAAAGCTCTTATCTATGTTGCACGTGTGCTTTGCTCCCGGCTTATTGCTTTAGTTTTATAGGTCGACTTACTGCGATGCTTCCCTCGATTTATTACTCTACTTTAACCCCAAAAATGATGTTGATGGCAATAGTGAATTGCTTTGAACTCCTGATTTGTACTACGTGGTTTTTTTTTTCGTAGTTTTTACGAAACGTCATCTAGAGCTGCCAAGCAGCAGTTAACTGAAATCCAGTGGTGTTCTGCATAGTTGTCTCTACCAACGTGTTATGCTGTCTTCGTTGTGCATTTGTTAGCTAAATGTCTGATATTTTTGTTTAACTCCAGTCGTTACCGTCACTAGGCGTATGATGTGTACAGTATGTTTTTGTATCATTGTTTAGTGCTAATGTTCATTACCTGCGCGCATTTCATCGCTCACTGGAAATTGCCTTGTGTAGTTATGAGTGTGTGCTTCATGTCGCCACCGCTGCATCAAATGCGCGCGGCGGGTGATTCCATCATTACTAGTATTTACTACAGCTCTTGCTGCTGGCACTACGTAGAAGTAGGGAACGCTGTGGTACGGTGCCACTGAGATTTTTTGCAGTGGCTTACCCTTTCGGGGGGGAGGGGGGGGGGGAAGGATGTTGTTGCGGACTTTATCTCTTTTAGAATATCTTGGGCCTCACGTCCCTAAGGGTTTCTACGAAGTGATTTTCCGTATAGGATGTTGCATCTGGCTGTACCTCCTACTGTCTGTAAGTATTGTGTAAAGAAAGATAGGTCTTCTATACGTTCCCTTCTGCTCCGTGAGATGGTCAGCGGCATATCTCACGGGACTCGAGATGTTAACCATTTCCCTTCACAGCGTGCTTACTGTGACCTTGAGCTAGCTTCATCATACAGACTCACCATGGCAAAAGCTTAGCCAAGCGAATTGAAGTCTAATGTGTACGCATATATTGCATGAGACACAGGAGTGCGGCCGCCAGGGCTTGGATGTCAATGTTGGTGAAAATTCGACACGGAGCAGGCTGCTGGCACTGCACTCCAGTGTCACAGTTGATAAGCTATTAGCGTGCAGCTGCTGCTTTGCTCTGGGAGCTGTTCATGTTCAGTTGACACGAAAATATTTCTAGGTACTCGTCCTTTCTACCCTTAATATCTAAACAACACTTCATGGTCTCGAGACACCTATCTTCTGGAGACACAGTGGTTTTTATGGAAGACTCGCGCTCCAATGGCACTTTTTCTCTAGCATAGTCTATGTTGTTGAAACACGAAATCTGTCCTAAAGCACAATCGTCAATTGGCCTGACCCAGCCCTCACGGGCGTATTCTGACGGGCTCTTTCCTGTCAGAATATATATGGGCCTTACGAACCCAGGGGCTAGCCTGAATACCTTTTCCGCAGATGTTGCAGCTGGCCGCAGTTCCTGCTGACGAGGTTAACTTTGCAATGTTAAGGTAGGTTCTCTATATTTCCCTTTCTGTTTTCTCAGAGGTGGGCTGTCGGTCGAGGTAGCCCACCTAGTATGCGTGACATCTCTAGTCTCTTGTGTGGAAGGCCACGAAAGGGACCGTCCACTCAAGTGTCTTTTTCTACCCTTTGCGCCTTTTCCCTTCCAAAAATAGAGCACTGAGCCAACTTATGATATATGACATGGGAGAGCCGATGTCGAACTAGGATATTCCTACTCCAGCCTCCTGACCGACTAGCATCACTGTGCGGATCGCTCCTTAGTGGAAACGGTGGTTACAATAATCATTTTATAATAATAATAATTAGCCTGGCCCAGGCTCTTAAGAAAGTGTTGATGTTCTTTGACGGTGAAAACAAAGATGAGACAAAGTACCCACCTGAGGTCGTGACCAAGTAGGCCGTCACCAGGCTGTTCGGTGAAGGCAGTCATGCAGAGGTTCGGCTAGCATATAAACAGGACACTTTAGCGCGATGTGCAGTCAAGATCGTTGAAATGAAGGTCATGAGCGAAAACGGCAGTACTGCCCTTATGAACCACGTTGCGTAGACGGTGATTGAAGTTGAGCTACAGCCATCTATTGACCCTCCACGCATCGTCCGCTTTAGGACGTTGTATAAGACAAAGGTAGCTTCTATGTGGTGATTGGAGATTGCTGAAGGTGGCGAACTGTTCGACCGCGTGCATGTGTGGCGCCGGCAAACTCTCGGATCCAAATTGTATGGCTTGTTGTGGCCATGCACCATCTACTTCAGCAAGGCATTACACACAGGGATATTGAATCGGAAAGCATGGGATGACGAGCAAAGCTATGTGAAGCTCAGTGACTTTGGCCTGTCTTAGCTCCCGCAGACGCGTCAGTGCTGAGCATTTTCAGCGCCACCACCATGAACATCGCGCCTGAGCTGTTCGACATGACCCGTAGTGCCTACTCTGGCAGTGTCGATCTGTAGAGCTTCGGTGTTGAAGTCTTTATGCATCTGTCAGGCTACCCTCCATTCTACGACAAAAACGCGTTCCAGCTGCGCTGCATCACGGTGTGGCAAATACTCATTCAATCGACCAGTGTGGGAGACTATGTCTGCGCAGGCTAAAGATTTGATCAGAATAACTGCTGGTTGTAGATTCTACGCAGCAGCGAGTTACTAAGCAGACTCTCGAGCACGCTTGGTGCCCGGATGATGCTGAGATGCTGGCTACTGCGCATACCATATTGAGCAAGGAAGAGGCAGGCTGCACAGTTTCCCGTGCTGGCGACGCGGTCGCCCATGCCACCAATCGATGTTCACTTCACAAGCCCTCGCAGCAACAAGAAAGCCAATTCCATTTCGCAGTCGCGCCGGACGCTAAGACGCCACGCTTGTAACATTCTTCAATGCCTCATGAACTACTTGCAGTAATATTTATTGTTATAATTTTCATATTGTAATAGACGTAACAATTGACGGACTTTTTGAAATTGACGGAGTGGGTCATTTCTGTGCTAGTGAAGATTAGCCTGGGACGCGAATAATTACATTTGTTTTGTGTTGTCAGGGGACTCCCTGTGTCGTACGTGTATTGAAATTCGCATCCTCAAAAACATAATTAATCTACTGTATTTCTTATACTATCCTACGGGAAGTTTCACTTTTGCGCTTCCCAAGCCGATCCTCGGTAGCGACGATCGCTCGAATTGGGAGCGTCTGAACAATCTTATCAGTCGACATGTGTCCACGTCGTTTTGAATTCCCACGTTGTCCTAGAAGTATTATGACTTGTAGACTTAGTCGGTTTCCTTTGTACGTATCGCCATCGTTGGTGACGTACAGCGGTTGATTGACTGTATCAGGTACCACTGGCTGGGCGTGCTATGTGGAATGGGATGACAGTGAAACAAAATGGGTACCCAATAAACGCTGCGATTCATTTGTGGGTATTCCCGTTATGGGGATGTTCTGACGAATCCTATCCTTGTCAGAATATCTGGGGGGGGGGGGCGCTCCCGGGATTTCCTGAGTGCCTTTTCTGCAGACGATGTGGCATCTTGCTGCAGTTCCTGCCGAGAGGTTAGTTTATAGAGTTAGATAGGCTCTGCTGAGGTCCCCTTTTGCCCCGCGAGGTGGGCCTTCGATCGGTGGTTAGCGACTCGTCTCGTGTAACTCTAACGTGCTCCCGTGCGGGGATCTCAGAAGAGACCTTCAGCACTTTTGTAGCTTTTTTCTGAATTTTTGTACTGTCATCTCCTTGCCCTGCGCCGCACGGCGGCCAGAAGCTTTGCGTCGTGTTTTCCTGCCACTAGTAGCGCGCTGGCCACTTTGAGACCAATAGAAATCATCTGAGTTTACGACGCATAACATGGACCCTCGGCGAGAGATAAAAAATCCGGTGCAATACGACTGAGTATTGCTGCGCTAGTAATTCTTCTATTAGTAGTGGTAGGTACTCGCGGTACTCTTACTTGTACCCGTGTGGAGGGCCCTCCGCGCTTGTGTTTCTTCTGTCTTCTATTTTCCTCTTTCGTCTCTTGATATGCGCCTGATTTCTCGCCCGGTAGAGGCACACTAGGCCAACTTACGATTTTTCGGCGGTAATACGAGGTACAGCATGTCTACTGAGCTATGTGGAACGACCGACCTTTCTCTGCAGCATTCACTGATGGAGTGGGTACGGTGGTAAAGCAATGTTAAAATGGACTAGCTAACAAATATCACCGTATCTGTTTGCAGATGCGTGTGCCTTTGTTCATAAAAAATCATGTTTGATGTCTGTCCGCGAGTTGACCATGCCAACAAGCCTTCAGTGCAGCGTTTTCAGTTCTATCTCTCCCTGAAGTTGATTTTCTCGCTTTTGGTAGTATAGCACGTTTTTTATTGGAACTTCCAAACTCTAATGTAGCCGTGCTACGAGCATTGGCGTTGTTGCCACTTTCTGTCTTGAGTTGAAAAAAGGCGCAAAGCTTTACTCGAGTATTCTCCATTTCAGTGCTTGGGTACAAAGCGAACTACATACTATAGCCTCAATTAGCTGCCAGATTTGGAGTTTGGGCCCTCACTATGCAGAAGTCCAGCGTGTCACATGCCTGCTGTTGAGATGCTTGTAAGTCAAAGCAGGCTACTCAGCAGAAGCTGGCTAGCTACCGCCTGGTTTATAAGCTGAGGACTTCGTCTGATAGTCCACTACTGCTTGCTGCACTTCAGTTGTTGTGAGTCACTGTTGACGCCTGTCGATATTTTCGCCAGTTGGTTCTTGGGTTGTTATAAGATATTCAGTGGACGCAGTTGCTTCATCAAGATAATTGCTTTCATTGTGTTTTCGTAGCCGCTACAGTGATACGTATTGTGCATTAGCCATACCGCTTATTCTACGTATCTGTTATGGTTTTCTACTGCGAGCTTTGATTTAATGCCCACTAGCCTCTTTCCTTTCTTCCTCTCACTTCTGCTCAATTTTCCTCTCGTTTTATTTCCTATCAACCTGTTCCCACGTGCTGTGGCCCTCCGTGTTTCTGTTTTCACTCTTGTGATTTGTTTAGTATGCTACGTGCGGATTCCGGTCGCTGGCTTAAACACAAAGTCCGTGTGGCTGGTGCGGCATGACCTTCCTTTTAATGATTATATTGAACAGCAGTGTAGTGTCTAGAGAGAGTTGAACGTAGCTACGTTTTTATTAGTGAATTCTTTGAGTATTAATGTTGACTGACATTCAGTCTGCGATTTTTGGAAGTAGGCTGTTTCTTGGTGCTATGGAAGACTACCTTTGGTTGGAAGACACTACAAGGTGCTCGGCGAGTCCTTGAATTTTGCCAAGTGCATTCAAATTCAATATAACACATAAAGACTTTATTGATAACCTTGCGACACGATTTGTAATATTTTACAATATACCCTACCACAGCCTAAACTACCCTATCTGGTTTCCGTCGGGAGTTTGCTACAGAGACACACCAAGTTTTTCTTGTGTATCTTGGCTCATCCCCACCGCACAGATTACTTCACTGAAACGACAACGTTACGGAAATAAACGGAGGCTTATTCTTATACTTACTCGTCTCATGATGGTTGATTTTGATTCTGTTAATAGCTTATAAATATCAGGATTTGATGTTCCTGCGTTGTGGAGCTCAGCAACAGTTTCATGTTTGCCCATTTTCTCTAGGCAAATCTGAGTTAACGACATTTAAAACGATTACAAGAATAGCAGTAATTGTTGCATACATTTTTATAACAAAAAAAAAAGCGATTATATCTCAGTCAGTGTTTCTTGCGGTTAGGATAGTCCATGGACATTATCTGCACTCAGTGTGTCTGGAGTCGGAGTCCTGTGCAGGCCGCTGCACCCATGATTTGGTCCACAGTTGTGCAACACTGTATGCAAACAGCTGTGAAAAAACAATGGATTTTATTTTCTCAGCAACAAACTGGAACAATTTTCAGAACTTTTACCTTTGCGTCCTAGAGTTGTAAAACGTTGCATAGTTGTACCCTCTTATAGAATACGGCGGGAAAACCCTGAAAATATTAACAGTTGTACCCAGGCGTAAATCTGCATAATGGTTGTACGGTAGCTGCCGTTGTTTACGTTTGTTCATGCACCCTGTTCTCTTGAGTAGTTATTGTCATATTTAAGACTGTATCCTTAACGTATACTAATGTTTCTTTGTAGTGCCTGGTGTAAGTGGGATCGAAACTTAGTAGTTTTGTTCGTATCTCATAACCGAGAATCGCATGTGAATAAATAGAACTGGGGATTGTACAGCTCTATACCCGGATCCTATGCCTACCACAATATATCTGGGCCTCACGAACCTAAGAATGCCAAGTGCCTTTTCCGTAGGGGATGTGGCAGCTGGCCGCAGTTCCTGCTGACGAGGTTAGTTTTGTAAAGTTAGGGAGGTTCTCTATTTTTCCCTCTCTGTTCCTCGAGGTGGACAGTCGATCGAGATAGCCGACCTACTCTCTCGTGTGGAAGGCCTCTCAAATTGGACCGTCCATGCCGAGATAAAATATTTCTACTGATGGAAAGCGTTATATTTTTTCATTTGAGCTTCACTCTTTAATCACGTCGCTGCGTCTAGGGTGGTAAAACACTGAATCTAATAATAATAGTAATAGCTTTATACCATGATTTATGGAATTTTTTCATGAACTACAGCGGATGGTTGCTGGTATTAAGTTTATGCTTTATATTTTGTACAAGTACAAGGAAGAAGTAAAAAAGCATAATTATATTGATTTTTATTGTGGATAATATTGTTTGATATTAGAGAATGCTTGGGCTCCTCAGTATGTGTCTCAGTCGCCACGGCTTGAAGTTGCCACCAGCACCAAATGTTGGTTTGAAAGTTTGGTTCTATTTTCTTGGTTATGGTTACAACGGCCTTAAGTTTGTCGTTATTCAGGACAACACTTGCAGCGGTAGTAGAGAGCATATTCTAAATGTGTGAGAGTATTGTATTGTAGCTATTGAGGTTTCGCTATAAATTTGTACGGAGGGCGTTCGTGAAATTTCTAGGTTTTCTTTTACTCTTATTCGTGCTGGCAGTGAGGATATGTGGTACATGCGTGGCTCCGCCCGAGCTGGTCTACTGCGCCGCATGGCAGGAGTTTACGCTCTGTCCCCGTACCCACATAAGGCCGGGGCCCCATCAGCGAGACAAGCGACGTACAACGCGACAAATTTGTTGCACGACAAAATGTAACGGAGGGTGCAGCAGTCTGCTGCCCCCCCCGCCGCAACTGCGATGCCTCGCGACACCCGTGCATTGCTGCAACACGACTCCTGTAAAAATCGCATTGCGTCGCTTGTTGCTTTCAGTGGGGACCCGGTCTAACTGTTGTGTTACTGCGACACAACACGAGGCGCCAGTAACCGTAGCAGTTGGCACCGCGAGGTCAGGCCAAGATCTCTAGCTCACACCGAGTATATCCTGAGTCGCCCGGTGGCAGAGCTGTTCATCAAAGACGAACGTCTTCAGTTCTGATGTTACGCTTGCAACTGCAGAAGTCCTACGCAACGTCTTCAATATATATTTCCCTCCCCCCTCTGACCAGTGCCTTTGCAGCCCACTTAGCTCGCATTGCTGCTGAAGAAGGAAGGTCTGCTTCTTGTAGGTCCTGTGACCGTCACCACTGTGAGGTACAAGAAAATTTTTAAATCGGTGTTGCGCTCCTATCAGTGATGTTACCCCTACAAGCAAGCGTAACTGGAATGGTGCACTGCCACACAATAAGAGTGTAAGAAGGGCAAAACAGTCTAATCCTTCTATTACATACGCTGACACTACTGCTGGTCGCGTTATGGACGAGCAAGTTGGAAGCGCATGGTACTGATATACTACAACTACCCGAACACTCAAAACGGCTGCTTCCATTGCTAAGAGTGGCCACCGACAGGTCGCAAGTATTCAACTGTAATTGGCTGGTTGTGATAACTTAAGTAATTTCCATATACCGTGGTATTTTCGCTGGTCAACAGTATACTCTCTATTGTCAGTTGCAGTCCTAAAAACAAAGTTATCAAGTTTAAGGATGTGTGTGCCAAATAATGTTCTGTGTACCGCTACCTGTGTACACCAACACAATGTTTAGTACAGCTGAATGTGATTCGTAAGCCTGCAGGGTTGGATTCAAGTTACTTGCATCGCGATTCAATGAAATTTTTTATCGTTAGGTCTGGGGTTTCTGCTCCCCGTGACGTCACGATATAACTGCGAGGCGCCAGCTCAACAGCATCTTCTGCAGAAGTGACCATATGCTAGTGCTTATGTTAGGCTCCTTCAAATGTATTCGGCAAAGTTATAAGTAGTAAATCTATGAAAAGCAGTTTGTTGCTGACCTATTATTATTGTATTTCTGGAGAGAAGCAAGCTGAACAACGAAGGTGTTACCAAAGCTTGTTTGGAGGCTGAACCGCCATAGATAAGTGTCCGTTGTATGGGTGTACCTCACCTCCCCCATCCTGTGTCTGTCCTGTCAACTATTATCTGCGTCTTTGTAATGAATTCGTCCTCTTTAATTCGTCGAGGGTACACGGTGCGATGTGTATAGCCCTTTACTGTTATTTTATGTGGAAATGTACATACGATTTATATAACGCCTTGTCGATACTATAATTGCAAATTCTACTGGTACGTCTTGTATCTATATCCTTTCCATCAGTTATTTGCGTCTTCCGATTGAGACATAAACGCATCAGCAAGTTTCAATAGAGAAACTTGTTGAAATTATGTCGATGACGCGAGAGCAAGAAGGTTTAATTGGTTCTATTCATCCTCCTTGTATATGAGGTCTCTTGCGTGGTGCTGTGCGTATTTCTAGAATAGGATTGACGGTGCCACGTCCTCCCTGACAGATAACTATGCAAAAGGCGAGTTCACACAACAGTGTTAGTTTAACGGTAGAAAGCGTTCGTTTCGAACAAGTTTAAACTCCACGCTACGTCGATCGCAGCACACTAAATTTAATTCGATAGCGAGCTCCCAATCAACTTGTGTCCTTACACCAGAGTCTCCCGCTGTCTAGGTTGACAACAAAGAATTTGCATTGGCGTTGCTAGGGTTTGTGCTTGTCATGATTCTTTTACAGAGCTAGAGAAGCACTCGGAGAGCGCATACCTCCGCAAGCAAGACAGTGTTAACGAAAATTTAATTGGTCCTGAAATTAGGATTTCGTTTTTATCATCATTAACATTCGGTCATTTGTTCTTGTTGCCAGTAATGGCAGCATCCGTAATTTTCGTGAAGGTTCGTCGCTAACTATTTGAGTTCCAACAAACATTAGTCAAACACAAACGGACTAACCGATCATCACCAAAAGTTGGTCATTTGTATAGTTTAACATTAACAAATATTTTAGCATTAATAATTTCTCAAATTTCATAAAGATGCGTAGTTATATATTTGAGTTGCGTTGCCGACAGAAATGCAACCAAAGAGACAAATGGACCAGCAGTTCTCAAAAATTTGGTGATTTCATTTTCACAGCATTCCTAGCAATTGGTATATATTTCTTGAAGATCCGTCTGTAATTTTTTGAGTTATGAGGCAGACAAACAAACTGATTGACGGATCTTTATCAAAAGTTAATCATTTGATCCTTCTACCATACCTAATAATCTCCAGGGGCGCCGGAACGAACTCGGGGCGACAATGGCAGGATTGGGTCTTAAGGGCACTTTTAGGGTATGAAATTCCTTGCTACTTTTTTAATGCTGTACTAAAACAGTGCATTCATTATTTCAATTTATATTTTCATTGCATTTTAAAATTAACATACGTTCAAGTTTGATTAGTTTAGGTTTCTAAAACATGAGTCTTGTTTCAGTTTTTGTTGTCTAACTGGTTCTTGATGTAATGCCATACAGTCTCTATTGGATTCAAGTCTGGCGACAGGACAGGCCAATCCAAACATGGAACGTGATGGCTTTCGAGGAATCTCGTGACAGTGGCCACTGTGTTGACTAGAGCATTGTTCTGTAATAAGCTGGAATTCACTGGCAAAATATCAACATAATGGAGAACAAAATATTTGGTCGACATGACCGAACAAGCTAAATTGCTTGTGTGAACGAACCAGAGGCCCAGGATCATAAGCTCCCACTGCTTCCTTTACCATGTATCATTGAAACAGTTCACCTGGGTTCAAATTTTTCACATCCATCGTCGAAATTTATCTGTCAGCCATCACTGCCTAGCCTGTTGTACTTGCTTTCATCGTTAAACGCCACTCTTCGCCAATAAAGCGCGTTATCATGAATCTTGTGCACTTTGACGAATTTCAAACGACACTTTGGATTCTTCTTCATCGCCGGTTTATATCTTGCAATGCAGTCTGTCAACTGAAATTCTTTAAATTTATTCTTGATTGTAGAAACAGAACACTTTCCCACAAGGTCACAATGTTTTAGAATCTTAGGAGCAGTTTTAAATTTGTTTCTAATAGTTCGGATTTTCAAGACGCGATCTTTGCTGTCCCCTTCGACGGCCTGATTTTGAGCTATGTATCGAACACTGCTAGTTTGATGTCTTTGCACAGTCAGTTGAACAGTTTTCTCAACACATTTGAGTCGTCTGCCTGGTCATTCCTTGGTTAGTTAATCCAGTATCATCGCGTCGTTCTGAGATTTTAGCGATCACTGCAAGAAAGACGTGGCAGTTGAAGAAAAGAAGGACTAAATTACAGTATATCAAAGATAAGTTGACTGCAATGGAGCAACTGTTAGCACGAGTAAAGATGTCTTATTATTACCTCCGCCAAGGAGGTTATATTTTCGTCGGGTTTGTCTGTTTGTTTATTTGTCTGTTTGTTTTCTGTCTGTCACCAAGATAACTCAAAAAGTTATTGACGGATTTTGACGAAATATACAGGGATTGTTAGGTATGTTAGGAGGAACAGATGATTAACTTTTGGTGAAGATCCGTCCATCAGTTTGTTTGTCTGCCTCATTTTTGTCAATACCATAACTCAAAAAGTTATGGGCGGATTTTTTATGAATTATGATAATTACATGAGTTGTTCGGTAAATCATAAAGAGTAAATGACCAAATTTTTGTGATGATCTCTTTGTTCCTTCGTATGTTTGTTGCTGTGTTTCATTTTTTGTTTGTTAGCACAATAACTCAAGAAGTTTTACTGAATATGAAACTTACAGGAATTGTTAGTAATGTTAAAAGACATGAATGATTAAATTTTGGTGCATATCGGTTGATTCGTTTCCATGTTTGAGTAGCGTTTGTCATAATGTTTTTTGCGCAATAACTCAAAACGTTTTGAATGGATCTTTATGAAACTTACAGGTCTGTTAAAAAAGTTAAATGGCAAAAATGATTAAATTTGGTGCAGATCGGCTTATTCGTTTCCATGTTTGAGTTGTGTTTGTCATAACTTTTGTTGCGCAATAACTCAAAAAGTTTTTAATGGAACTTTATGAAATTTACAGAAGCTATTAATAATGTTAAAAAGCAAAAACGGTTAAATTTTGGTGCAGATCGGTTGGTTCGTTTGTATGTTTTACTTATGTTTGCCATAACGTTTGTTAGCAGAATACCTCAAACAGTTATGAAAGCCCTCAGGGGCATATTGTGGCGGTCCCTTTCCCTGCCACAATATGTTTGGGCATCACGCAACCCAAGGGTCCCGAGTGCCTTCTCCGCAGGGGATGTAGCATCTGGCCGCAGTTCCTGCTGACGAGGTTAGTTTTGTAAAGTTAGGTAGGCTCTCAATACTTCCCCTTGTATTTCGGGAGGTGGGCTGCCGATCGAGGTGGCTGACCTATGCTCTCTAGACTTCTACTTTCTTGTATTTCGTTTCCTTCCCCTGTGTGGCGTAACTGAGCGACAGCGTTCAGCCGCGCCCGGGGGTTGGAGATGCCCAACTTGCGCCTTTTTCCTGTCAGTAGCGCACTAACCACTCTGAGACCTACTGGCAGAACAGCCGAAACAAAAATCATTGACAATTTAGAACGCGCCCTAGTCGGCGCACGAGCCTGTGGTTAAACACAGGAATAGTTCGGCGCGATATAGGCAGTGTGCCACTGAAGCGCTAGTAAAAACTTCTGTTAGGTACTACAGTTATGAAAGGATCTTCAAAAAATTGCAGAAACTGTTAATACTATCAAAAGGCACAAATTATTAGATTTTGGAGTTGATCAATAGGAAATCATGGTTTCAGAGCCAATTTGAATTTTTCATTGCCGTTGCCTTACTTGGCAGAGGTATGCGCTCTCAGAGTGCTCTAGTTTGAAATGCAGCGTAATAGACTGCATTAATGTTTAATTCTAAAGTGTGGAGTATTTCGTTGCCTTGTACGTTAGTTGTATCGTGTTTTAAAGAAACATCTTTTGATGATTTATCGAAATTAGAAAATTGTGAACAAAACTTGCAAATCAACCCGACGATGAATTGATTGCTATATAGTTTTATATGGTCGATAACCTAAAATCTGGCGTAATTTAAAATTTGCTGAAACTATTGCCATGCGGGGTTTCTTCCTGGAGCCACTGTACATGTGTGTTAAAACAATCACATCTGCCCATCTCCAAAGTATTGCTATCATTTGTCAGTGGCTGAGATGAGGCTGATGAACCCCTTTGCCACTGCGTTCGTGTAGACGCCATCCATTCTGCTCTTGTATACCGTGGCAAACATAGCATTTTTGAGTTGGTGGACAGGAGAGTCCTTAGACAGGACATGTTGAGAATGTTTTATTATTAAGTAGTGAATGCGACTTGGAAGGTATACATACGTTAATGGCTCTAGACCTTTTCCTCTTTCAAAAATGCGAATTGAATGCTTTTTTTAAGATTCCATTCTGCCCACCTCTCGCCTCCTCCATCCTTACTAACAGGACAGGGAGGGGGAAATTGCTCTCCCCCTCTGTATGATCTTGCTTGTTCTACACACAAGAAGAGGTTGAAAGAGTTTAGGCCGGGAAGCTGTATCGCACGACAGTAACCAATATGATGACGAAGAATCGAAAGTGTTTGCAGTTCGTCAATTGGCGAAGAATCGTGACTTCTTACTGGCGAAATCCGCAGTTTAGCGATGAAAGCAAGTACAAGAGGCTAGGCAGTGAAGGCAGGCATTTTGCTCGACAAAGGAAAAGTGAAAAACTTCATCCAAGGTGTACTGTTTCAGCGCTACAAATTGAAGTTTCTGTCATGGTTTGAGAAGCAATCAGCGCTCATGGTGCACGGCCTCTGGTTCGTGTAAACAGCCGATTTAATTAGCCTGGACATATTGCTTAAAATTTTGTTCGCACTATAATAATAATTAACTAGTGAATGCAGGACAATTGGAATTGCAGAATTTTCCAATTCTACAAAACACCCGACCAGGAGATTCCTTCAGAGCCATTAAGTTGCATACAGTGGCCAGCTCAATTGCCAGACTTACTAAGTCTCTGACTTAGAACCAATGGAGAATGTATGATATTATATCGCTAACCAGCTTTGTAAAGAAGCTATTCTTAATCTTGATAATTATAACAACAGGAACATGGTACGCCCTTTCTCCGGAGTTCTGTAGGAAACGAATCGGGGAGATGCCAAAGGGATTGCGTGCTGTCAAAGCACAGAAGGGTTACACTACTAATTATTACAAGCTGTACAGTGTACATGGTTGATGGTTTCTTCATAACATTGATTTAAAAATGCATTCCAAGAAGTTTTTATGTTATGCAGACTTAGTATTCGTCTGATAATTTTTTTTACTGATGAAAAGACATGGATAGTTTACTTGGTATTGCGTAAACGGTATAGTAATTAAAAGAGGAAATGTTCATTAATCGTTTACTATGTAGTTTATTACGGTTAGAAACCTAAAAATCAGTGTAATTTAGACTCTGATGAAAACATTGGCGGTGTGGAGTTTTCTTGCGATACTGTATGTGCTGAAATTAGTTGTAGTTATCAGATTAAATGTGGTTTTACCCCAGAAGAAAACACATTCTGCCCCCTATTGCCCCCTCCCACTGGCAGGGCCGGGAGGGCAATTGCCCCTCCTGCTCCCTCCGAAGCGCTCCTGCATGATGAAAGAAAACTTGAGACAAACGCCATGCGAGACTCGACATTCGAAGAAGTGCATGTGCAAAAAATGCCAAAGTAATCAGTTTCTTTACAGAAGCAAAAATAGTTGAATAAATTCGGTGCATGTTTATAGAAATAAGTAAGTTTCTAATGATACTTAAAGTATGTCGATGTAGCGTGGTGTGTACGCTCTTTTCGTAGACTGTTGAAATTATTTTGTTTCTACACCTTTCCATCTCTTGAAAATAGAGATTGAATGCATATTTTCCTCCAGGTAAAGGGCCCATGCTGCCCCTCCCATTGCTCCCCTACTAAGAGCCACATGCTGGCCCCCTTGTTGCCCCCTTCTGAAATGGTGGAGGGGACCGTCGCCCCTGCTGCCCCCCCCCCCGTTCCGGCGCCGCTGCCAATCTCTGTAAATTCCGTCAGAATTCATCCATAACTTATCGAGTTATGGCGGGTAATAATAGGTAGTGACGACAAAAACATAACTTTCTCAGCGGAGGTAATGAGTGTTCATTAAGGCTCGTACGATTGGGTCATCGAAGTCGATCTCAGCCAAGCGCACTCGACGTGTCCGGAAATGCGGACAGGAACATTGGCCTCACCACTATGAAGAATGTTTTAGGTGTCTGGTTCTGAAGTTAATCTGGAGTGCTATGATCCAGTTCCTCAAATCTCCCACAAAATGCTTGAGATGTGGGTGCAATTAGCTACCCGCACTGATCCTTCATAGGAATATAGCAGCTGAGAGCTGTCCTGGGGTCCCATTTCTTGGAGTGGATGTTTTTTTTTTTTGGGGGGGTTCTCATCTTTTTCTATCTCTTTTTCAGATTCCAGTCCTGACTAGAGCACTCTGAGAGCGCATACCTCCGCCAAGTGAACCAACGGTAGCAAAAATTCAAATTGGCTCTGAAACCATAATTTTCTTTGCATAAACTCCAAAATCTGATCATTTGTGCCTTTTTATATTAATAACAGCTTATTCA